>JAGFMF010011456.1:5226926-5256782 GCA_019455555.1 Galemys pyrenaicus
ACAGATCCACAAAGAACTAACCAGACTAAACAAAAACAAAGAGAACAACCCAGTCAAAAATTGGGCAAAAGAGCTAAAAAGGCAATTCTCCAAAGAGGAAATGCAAATGACCAATAGGCATATGAAAAAATGCTCAACTTCTCTTGTCATCACAGAAATGCAAATCAAAACCACTATGAGATACCACCTCATACCAGTGAGAATGGTACTCATCAAAAAAATGAGCAACAACAAATGTTGGTGAGGATGTGGTGTAAAAGGAACTCTCTTACACTGCTGGTGGGAATGCAAGCTGGTCCAACCATTATGGAAAGCAGTATGGCGGTTCCTCAATCTACTAAGAATGGAACTTCCATATGATTCAGCAATCCCTCTCCTAGGAATATACCCAAAAGACACAAATACACTGATTCAAAGGAATACCTGCACCCCTATGTTTATAGCACCCCTATGTTTATAGCAGCATTCTTTACAATAGGCAAGACCTGGAAACAACCTAAATGACCAAAAACAAATGAGTGGATCGAGAAGCTGTGGTACTTATACATAATGGAATACTACTTATCAATCAAAAATGAAAAACTAGATGCATTCATAGGAACATGGATGGAACTGGAAGGGATTATGCTCAGCGAAGTAAGTCAGAAGGCAAAAGAAAAATACCAAATGGTTCCTCCCCTAGGAGGAACATAAGGAAACCAAATAAGGATCAAGGAAAGGAATAAGAACAATAATAATAATAATAACAACAACAAGAAAGAAACAAAAACCAAAAATGAAAAGACAAAGACAAACTGGGGATAGATACTTGGTGGGGAGGGAAGAGGGGAAGGGTGGAAGGCAGACTGGAGCATGGGGGACTGAGGTGATGGTGCACTGGTGTTACAGTGATGGGGAATACATGAGGATTACAATTGATGTCAAATATATGTAAATTTTAAAAATTTATATTAAAAAATAATAATAATAAAGAAAAGTACCTAAAATTGACATTTATAACCAGTTCTATCTTGAGCTTTTCCAATTTCTTCAAACTTTCTAATTCATATTTTTATAAGGTTTTCAAATTTATTGGTTTTGGCTTTACATTTATTTGAATAGTGTTTTATCTACTTGATATCTTGATAATATGTATTTTCTAATGTCTAAAGTTCTGTTTTTGAGTGATCTATTTTATTTTTATTAGCCCATGTAAACATTTTTACTATTTGTTTTAATTTGTAAATCCTACTTCATTCATTTCTGGTTTTGTATTCTTTTTCATGTTTCATTTTTCCTATTTATATTTTTAATGCTTTCTCCAACAATCCATCAGTAGTTCAATTATTATAATCATTCCTGTAACCAATGTCTTGAGTTAGTACATTTTGCTTTCATTGCACATCATTTAGGAATCAAAGTATTTATGATTATGGATTTTTCTTTAAACAATGCTGTTAACTATTTTCCATAAGTTTTAATTTGTAATGTTCACATGATCATTGCTTTCTAAATATACTTTAATTGAAGAATTAATGTTTCCCTTTCTTACAAGAACAACTTAGGGCATTGCATTAAAATTTCCAGAATTATTTAATTTTAGATTTATAGATTCATAATCAGAATTCCTGATTGTTTAATTTCCATTTAACAGGTAGTACATATGTCTATTAAATGCATTTCATTAATTTTATTCTGTATCGTTTCCCTATTGTTTCTCCTAGCTGATTTAAAGATGATTAAAAGATAGGGTAATGCCTCAAAAGTCTGTTTCTGGCAGTTTTTCCTACGATTTATAAAAGTTTCTGCTGTTTGTCTTTTAATAGTGCTTGGGAAGCAAAAATATTCATGGTTTTATATTTTCCATGTGAATTACAAATTTCAATTAAAAATTTTTGTTCCATGTAAGCTTATTTTTGTATTACTGTAACACTGTTTTACTTGATTTGTATTTGCATATTTTATCCTGTCCTTCATATTTAGTTTTTTTAAACAAAATACTTCAACAATTTTATGTCAAATAGTCTTAAAAAGTTCACAGCAAAAAAACAAAAAATTCATTTAAGCATATTCGCATTCCTTTAAGTCCCCAGAAACAACTCCTTTAAAAAGGTTTAAACCTTAATGGTTATCATTTAATCTCACATTTCCAAATAATAAAAACTCTCTTCATTTATTTCAGTCCTTAACTGCTGTTCCCCTATTATTTTGCTCACTATACCCACCCCATTCTCCAAATATATTCTATTTCAACTTTTTTTTTAGAGATTTATTTATTTATTATACAAGAGCTGGGGAACAGGACAGAGTCACGGGAGGCAAGAGGATTCACCAGAGACAGACTGGGGAGCAGAACAGGCAGACAGACTGAAACACACTGCTAAGGGGAGCAGCGGGCACAACAGGAGAGGTCTGCCACACCATGTGGGTCCCCTCCCTGGCCGGGGTACGAATTCACGCTGCTGTGCCGCAGATGCTTCACAGAGTGGAACTCAACCCACTGTGCCACCAGAGGCCCTCTATTTAAACTGTTTTGCTAAATCCATTTGCACTGTTGTAACTATGTAAATACTGTTCAACATCAAATAGATACTGTACAATACTTTGTTTTTCCTGGAGTTCTTAATAGCTTTATTTTTTGTTTGCTGCTGTAAGGCACCTGGGAATATACATATATATGTGTGTGAGTATATAGATATGAAAGTACAGAATTATAGACTGGATAGGTACTAAATTCCTGAGATGTCTGTCTCTTGGAGGAAGGAAGAGAACAGTTATTTTAGTAATTCAGGCATGATAAAGGTCACAGGAGGGTGAAAGGATGAAGAGGAGATGAATGTAAAGACTAATTGGAAGGACTAGCTTATAGGATTAAGTGGTACTTCACATAAGAAATGAAGAAAGAAGTGTTTCTAGCTTGGTGATCAAGATATATGATGATGATGATACCTTGATACTAGAACTTTGGAAAGGGAACCTGATTTTAGAGAAATGATAGGTCCATACCTCTTTAGATGTATGCTACTACATCACATCCACCACCATGGCAACTGTAATCCTTGAACAACATAACTCAGTCAACAAATCTTTACTGAGCACTGATATATTTTCATGTCCTAGGGTGACGTCAGGCACACACAAATTTCAAAAATTACTAACTGAATGGTCAAGAGTACAAAGTACTATGCTGGTGAGTGGGCATACAGGAGAGAACCAGGTATGCTCAGAGCTACCCTATGAAATCTTGCAACCTAGAGAATAAAATTAGACATTTAAGGAGATAGATAGATAGATAGATAGATAGATAGATAGATAGATAGATAGATAGATAGATAGATAGAGGCAGACAGACAGACATGCTGAGTGTCTGAAAAAACTGGACCTTCACGGTTGTTACAGAGACTAATAACAGTGAAAGATAATTACTTCAAGGAGGCTCAAGGAAGGCTTTAGTATGGAAGAAACTTTTACATAGAGCTTACAGGAGATACAACTTGCCTCACCTACTGCAGAGGTTCTATGGGAAAGATTAAGGGTTCAAGCCAGGTAGTGCAGCTAAGAGAAATAACTACCAGATAGAGGCAGCACCCGCGTGAAGATTGAGACAAAACACTATAGGCAGTATCCAGAACTTCAGAAGACTAGACAGGGTTGAAATGGACAAGTGCCAGAAGACAGGGGCAGAAAGAACCTTCTCTTTGACCTTGAGCAAGGCTTTCCCTGGTGCATGCCTGACTTGTGTTGAGTAGAGGGTCCTTGCCAAATGTAGCAGTACTTGAATGTCTGGGTGATGATTTATAAAAGAAAACTCAGCCCTCCTGAAATCAGAGTCCCTGTAAATAACAAAATGTTTTGTCCTGCAGCGTGAACATTACACTTCACGTGTTCTAAGACTGTCAGTACCTCATCAAAAAGATGGGAGCGGGAAGGAACAAAGGAGCTGAAACAGCTGGTTTCAGTTACGCGTAAGATACATATAGTTTAGAAATAAATTATCTGTCAAAACCTGTTTTGTTTCTTGCTTATTCCAACATGTTTGAAAACGTTTGAATTGGTGGTTGAGGCCAGAATTCTCTAAGGATCAGGCTTTCACTCTGCTGCATGTGTCAGTTAACACTTATAACTCTTTTCTGTTTGGCCTCACATAATTCAACTCAAATAAAGTAACTGAATAACCTAATATTTTATTTAATGAAACCCTTTAAAGTAAATTAGAACAAAACTGTCCTATATGCTAAGGGCTCCACCTTCAGAGAATGCATAATTCTACAATTTCACATCATCTCCCTGCCAGTACTGACTCTTGTTTGGAATATTTCAATGTCCTCCTAATGTTCTTTCGGCTTTTGTCTTTGACCTCTCTGTGTTCCAAATTCAGTATAGTGACCAGTTATTAATTAAAGGGTTAATCACATCCTATCCCTCCTATGTAGGGAGTCTTTTAAGATTGTCCAGAGAATTAGAACAACTAGGATATGTACATATATATTTTTTAAGGAATTAATTCATGCAATTATAGAGGTGACAGGACCAAAATCTGCAGGCTGGGTGAGCAGGTTATAGACTCTGAAAGAGTCAGCATTGCAATTCAAATCTAAAAGCCATTTGCTGGCAGAATTCCCTCTTGCTCAAGAGACATTAGTCTTTTGTTCCATTCAAGCCTTCAACTGGTTGAATGAGGCTCACTATTACAGAGAATTATCCACTCTACTAGAAGTCCACCAATTTAAATATAAATCTCACCTGAAATATTCTCACAGAAAAATCTAGAATAATGGTCAATCACATATCTGAGCACTGTTGCCTAGACAGGATGAACATAATTAACCATTATACCTCCTAACAACAGCCTACAGTATCCTCATTGCTGATTCTCAGCTCTGGCAGCCAACTGAACTCACCTGCATGGCTTTAAAAAACACTCACTACTGATTTCCAACCCCAGAGAATCAGATCTGGAGTATCACCTGGATTTTAAAAACTCTGCAGGAGATTTTAACGTACTCTTATGTACTACAAAGTCTGAGAACACTGCCCCTATATAAGAAACTCCTCTCACCACTCTGATATCCCAGTCTTCCTTGTATCCCACAGCCACACTAGTCTAATTCTTTGAACAATCTAAATAAATACAGACACACACACAAAGTAAAAACTTTGCTCATCTCCTTCAGAGCTCTTCTCAAATGTCATCTTATCTGTAAGAACTTTCTTGACCACCCCAAATAACAAAGAAGCCCCACTTCCTACCTTAGTCTCTACTTTCCTCTATTATACTATCAATACCTCAAACACTGTTGTTACTTACTGCTCTTATGTCTGTCCTCCTTCCACTAGAATATACATTCCAGGAGGGTAGAACTATGCTTATTCTATTCATTGCTGGACATGACTTAGCATAAAGTCTGGCATCTAGCAGGGGCTTGGTAAATATCTGTTGAATGATTGAATGACTGATGGGGTGATGTGCAGAATTTTTTTTTCCTCTACAGATTCAACTTTCATATTCCCTAAAACACCTCACTGTTAAGCATCTGAGCTTAATGCTGCTATTTCCCAGTTGAGGCTTTCTCAACATAGGGCCAGGTCCAAGCATATGCTTTGCAAAAGTAAACTATTTGGTGCCAAAGCCAGGATGCCATTTCTTCACAGAAGGTAGGATAGTGTTCATCAGGGACAGGGTAGAGGTAGAATTTGGGGAGGTATTGGCTAACCCCCCATGTATATCCCCAAATATAACTACCCCAGTTATTCAAGAACAATGCACTGGAGAGCTAATGTACAGCATGATGACTATAATTAACAACACTTCATTGAATACCTGAAATTTGCTAAGAAATGCAGATCTTAAGTGTTCTCACCAAAAAAGGGAAAGAAAATAGTAACTGTGAGGTGTTGGATGTCAACACATATATCAAAACATCTGTATACCTTAAATGTATACAGTGCCTGTCAATTTATACTTCAATAAAACTGGGATGGGGGGGAGCCACAAAAGTAGAGTCTTTCAGGTCTTTTGAAGGTTTACATGAAGAATTGGATCAGCCTCACATCTGCCACATGTTACTGGAGAAAGCAGGTGACAGGACACACAGAGGAGGAGGTACAGTGTAACAGGAATGCCAGGAGCCTAGGTCACTAGGGGCCAGTGAAGTAACAGTCTACCCTGCTATACTTCAAAACCTTAGATAAGTGGCAGAAATACAGAGCACCCTGAGAAATAACTAGGGGAGAGAAGAGGAAGTGGCCAAAGGAACAAAGCAGTAACAATCATTATTCCTTCTATCTACACAGCTTTTCAACAGCTTACAAAGTGATTATCTTGGCAAATTCAAATTCCCCCAAGTTCTCTTACTAACCTTACACATAAATAGTGAGTATATTGGTTATTAGTGACCTTTTTCACTGAACTGATTAATCTTGCATTGTGCCTGTCTGGAATGTTCTCCTCACTCCTTTGTGTTCTACTTTACACCTTAGCCCTTTACTCTAGCTGACTCAAGCTGTCTCTAACATGCCATACACATGTGTCTGTGCCTTCATTATACACACTTGTTCGCAGCTGGAATATCCTTTGATAACCTGTCTTTCCGTCTCAACTTCTAAGAGAACTTCCTTGACACTTCTGAACTCCTAAAATACTAATCGTATGTAACTAAGGTTAAGCCCCAAGATATTTCCATTTTTTTTCACTTTATGGTCTCATCTTGCCATATTGTAGATTTCCCAAGTTTGTTCAAGGAGCAGGATGTCAAGTGTTTCTCTCCTGCTGGAAGTTAAGTTGTTGTCCACAGCTCTAATCTACAATGATTCAGTGTGACCTTCCAAGTTAAAATCACACTAAAGCCTCAAGCATGAGGCACTACAGCAGGTCCCCTAAACCTAAAATTAGCTTCCAGAACCCCTAAACCTTCCTGTTCTATATGGGTCTGCCATCTGCTACATAAAGAAAAAATATACTTTTAGTGCATAGACCTTCAATAGAAAAGAACCTTAATATAATTAGTGTGCAATAGAGAGACAATTAGTGTGATATACAGAGAAAAGAGAATGTATCAGTAGTTAAAATAATTTCCTCATGAATCACCCAGAGTTACCCATCCCCTCATGGGTAAATGCCCAGCCAAACTGAGTTGGCCAAAAGCAGGATCAGTGAAGCCCAAAAGGAACCTATAGGAAAGGGACATAAGGGGCCGGGCTCAAGTGTGGAAGAAAATAGAGCAAACTCAAAATACAAGTCAAGATAAAAGTTGCCATTGTCAGCCCTCTCCATAGGTTTCTCATCCACATCTCTCTTAAGTGTATCCTTCCATATACCCATTTCCCTGTACAAGTTCAAGACTAAGAAGCAAGCATGGCTTATTCTTCACATAACTCTCTGGTCTACGTACCTCTTCCATGTCTTCCCCTAGTCTCCTAGTCATCTTTGTATGCGAAGCTGTACTTGTAAAACTTGTATGTTATTGTGAACCAATGGTAACTCAATAAACATTTAAACATTTTTCACGTTGGAGGAATTTGAATTGATTTCTGTCATTTCAAAGTCTTATTCCTGGAAATTTGGCCCAGAGGGATATTGATTAAGTTGTTTCAAAGCTTTGACATATTCATCAGATTTTTGAATTTTCTCATGTCGAGATTGTCTTGTAGAATTATGGTGAGGACCAGCAATTACATACAAAAGGCAAACATTGTCATGTATGGTGGGTTGTAGGTACTCAATACTGTGATGATATATTAAGAGGTATCATATTGTCAAAAATATGACCTGTCCAGTCAGAAAAACCAGGGCTCCAGGGTGCTCCTCATTCTACCCACTAACAAATCTACATCATACTAACTACATCAGCTGGGGCATATCATTTAAGCTCTCTAAAATTCAGTTTTCTTTTCTGTAAATGCCCTATCCTAGAAGCATCACCAATGACTTAGAATCTTTGAAAATAGCACTTATAATTTTTGTACTATAGTAGTATTCCCATAACATTATTCATGGTCCAGAGATAATGACATCTTCCCTAACTTTCCTCAAGTATTATAAGGAGAAAGATCATAGTCAAGCATACATAATAGTAATTTTATATGATATATAAATGTGGACTATCATTGTTTTATTGTTTTTATTTTCCTAGATTATATGTGCAAAAGTATGGAAACATATGAAGATGAAGTCTGTGAAAATGAAAATAAATTAGCTTCCTTGCTAATAAATTAGAAAAGGGTAGCCAATCAGGGCTAATCATATTAGAAAATGAAAAGAGTTTTCCACACTGGTTATTAATTCATCAACGTCAAGTGACAGATTATGGACCAGGGGAGACTCCATGGAAGGTTTCCTAGGTATCAGCACCACATCTTAGGTCAAGAATTTGACTGCTTGGCATGTTTGCAGTATCTCATGACACCACTTATTTTTGCCCTGAGGCAACAGTCCTCCAACAGAGATCAAATGTCCTCTCAAAGGCTCTCTTCCTGTGTCACGCACTAAAGCTCTAGCAAATGGGCATGGTCAGTTCATAGATGTTTTCTCCCATGCTTCCTGCCCCTTGTGCCAATGTGGCTCCTGAATTCCTTTCACTTTCAAATGAGACCCATTCTCATTCTGAAATTTCCAGAGTACTAAAGGAAAAGTTTTAGAAGGTTTTAGTCAAATAAATTCAGGGAGCGTTTGCGACCACCAACTTGGTGTTAGGCACTGATAAATCATCCTTGGCCAAAATAAATATGTAAGCCATGTCTGTGATGGCATCCAGCAGTCTCAGTGAGAAAAATCCATAAAAATTTATACTTTTCCGTGTGATGATCACCTTCTCCCATTAACCCATAAAAGTCCATTTAACATATAACATGTTAATGTTTCCCATGAGTGACTGACTAACAAATTTTTGGCAGAAGTCAGGTTTTGCCTGTAGCAAGAACAGTCCAGGACATTTTCTTTTTTACATATGTTTACATCTTTGTTCATTTTTGTACAAGTTTCATTTCTCCTCTCAGGTGTAATCCCCATAAAATTCCTACCACCAAGATACCTGTGACCCCTCACTATAGTCTCTTATGCTCCTTCCTCCTTCCCTGCTGAATATTTCTGATTTATAGTTGCCTGCTAGTTTTGTCTTTTTTTTTTTTTTTCTGAGTCCTTGTTGGTTTCCCTATATTCCTCCTATAAGTGAGACCATCCAATATTTTTCTTTTTCCTGCTGACATTTCACTGAGCAGAATCTCTTCTAGCTCCATCCACGTTGCTGCAAATGCAGGCCAAACATTTCAAAGTGCCTTCTTTTACTCCTTCCCACTCAGCAGAACAGCCTGAAGTCCCTGAATGTCTGTTCTTTCAGGTTCTGACAACCTAGTGCTGAGTGTTCTCAAAACAAGGTACAAATGTAGGGGATAGTTTTTCAGAGGTACAAGGACAAACGCTTTTTATTTTGATAGTTATGTACTTACTCTCATGTGTATCTAAAACTATTATTAGTAAATTAAGTCAATTTAACTTCAACATTATTACTTAGAATCAAGTTTTTAAAAAATTCTCACAATTCTATAAAGGGTCTATTTAAGGAAAAACAGTAGAGTGAGTAATCTTGCAGTTACCACAGATGTTAAAAATCATGAAGATGCCTCATAAATGACTCAAGTTTGGAGCCCTTGATACAATGATTTTGTCAAGTGTTGCAGCATAGTGTTGGATTCTCTTTAAGGATCTCTTTGGCCACCATTAGAGCAAACATACCCACTTTATAGGCCGCACTTTTTTAAATGTCTTCATTTCAAATGTATTATCACCATTAGTCACTGAAGAGTCCTGGAAAGTTAGTTTTAGCATCTAAACTACAGGTTTGAGACAGAAAGACCAAATAGTACATACATCTTTGAAAGGCCATATATCCTAATTTTTGGAAATGCAGACATGTCCATATGAAATCTTGAACGTTTACTGATGAGGGCTGGAATTCATTCTGCTACTTATATATCAGGAAGTTTTCTATTCCACTTACACAGAATATAAAAGGAGTTTTAGTGCATTTTTCCTCAAATTAAAACAATAATCTGCTTTATCTTATCACAAAAGAAAATTATGGCCTATATGAATATTGGGCAAACAATATGATCAAAAATAAAGTAAACTTAATCTACCTATAATTCTAATACCCAATTAACCTCTTTAAAGGGCTTGGTGATTATTCTTTAAGGTCTCTAACTACACTTGTATTCATATAGATCATTTAAATGAGGTCCTACTGAACTCACTGCTTTGCAATCAGTATTTTCACTCATCAAAATACTGTGAAAATTTTCCCAAGTTCTTAAAAATGCATCTATAGCAGACTGATGCCTCATATATGGATATACCATGTGTAACTGAAACAACCTTCTCTATTACTGACATCTTTTGATTTTACATTATTATAAATAACATGTCAGCAAAATCTTTGCACCTTTACTTCCTCTTGGTAAACACCTTACTGTTGGACTTCTGATTGAGAGGGTTTAGGTTGGATTCACTAAGAAATGGGGTAGGACAATTTAAGTGTAAGATTGTTGGGATGCCCTGAAAATCAATACTCATTGTTTGAGAGAGAAGAAAATAGGACTGGAAAAAGGGGTAGTTACAATGCAGCCACAAAAAAAGGCCTCAGTAGACCTTACAAGGTACTATACCAGCCCCTGAGGATTTTCCCACCTGAATTAAAATGGGCAGGTCCTTCTACCCACCCCACATTGACCTATCAGTGCATGCCAGTTACTCCCAACTGGGTGACTTTCTTTGGTTAAGGCCAATTCCAAAAAGAGCAACTCAGCTGAGAACCAACCAGCACCTATAGGAGCTGGGGAAATGAGGTCCTGAGTCCTGCAGAAGTATAGTGTCAGGGAAAGGGAGAGGTCTGAGCTGTGTACCCCAACATTATGGAATGGAGGGATACAGATATTTTTTTTAGGGGAGAGCGCGAACGCAGTCCCCCACTACCACAAATTATGCAGTCGAGTTTCCCACATTTTGGGAAATCGCAGGGGTCAGCACATCCGGAGTGCAATGGATAAGCCTCGCCCTGGGAAAACCACCTTCGTGATCATGGGGATACAGATATTTTTAAATTTTAGCTTATCAAAGTGCTCACCCAGAATATCCTATCAATGTTCACTGCGATTAATTCATATATAACAATGCCCTTGTCCCTGCTCCCTTACAAAATCTGATGTGTAGATGGATAGAAATATGTTCTAGGAACATGGAGCAGGACATCCTAACCTATTAGCAATGCTGATTTCGCTCTTCTCCGTCATTCTTTAATGGTTGAATTGAGGGTGTCACCTTGCCAAAAAATAAAATTAAGGCTATGAAATCTCAAATGGACACTTAAAGCTGTTTTCTGGCAATCAGACATCATTTCATTAGTTCAACCTTTCCCTCGCTCTCTTAAATGTTTTACCTCTTGTCTCAAAATTCAATTCCATAACCTTTGGCTTACCATATGAAGAAACTTGTAGTCAGAAAAATATTGCAGAAACTCCTACCAAAAATCTCCTCATTTACCAGAATCTACAATCTATGCCTCTTTTATTAGGATGATGAACTATACTTCTTCTTATCCAAGGTTAAACTGCCTCTGGAGATTTATACCCATTACTTCTTGACTATAGTTGGTAGGATATTGATGCAGCAAACCTGCACCCCCATCTTCCATTGCCCCCTCTCTAGTAGATCTTTCCCATCAGCAGACAAACTGTTAATATTTCTCTCAACAAAAGAACAAAGACTGTCTCTTGACTCTACCACCTGTGTAACTATTACTCTGTCGACTTTTCAGCACAGTGACTCTAAGAAGTTGTTTCTACTTCTTATCTCCAATTACTATTCAATTCTCTCTTAAACCTGATCCAATCTGACTTTGCAGATACTAGTTTCTCTTGGCTTTGTCTCTAGCCATATTTTCTCTGTCCATTCCCTTCCCCCAACTTGGCCTCCTCTTCTTCCTGACTTACAAATTGGAGGGCCCAGGGCTCAGCCTTTGGAGCGCTTCTCTTCTCCCCCTCCATCCCTCCTCTGGTGATCTCATTTGGTCTTAAGGCTTTGAAGCAAATCTTTATGGTGAGGAGTCACACAATTACATCTCCAGACCAGGTCTCACCCCTAAGCTCCAGGCTTAGGTCCAACTTCCTACTTATTAGCTTCTAATTTTATGTCTAATATCCACTTCCAACTATAAATGTCCAAAACTGAACTCCTGCTCTTCCTCATCAAACCTATTTCTTCCACTGCATTCCCTATTCACACTCAATAGTGATTCTATTATTCTAGTTGCTGAGGCCAAAATACTTACAACCCTTCACTCATATCTTACTGTTGTAACTCACCCCCAATCTACTAGGAAATACTGTGGGCTCCACCTTCAAAATTCATCCTAAATCCATCTATGTGTTACCACTTCCCCCACGACCACCCTGCTCTCAGCCACCCTACTCATCTCCCTTACAGCTGATACTCCACTCAGTAGCCAGAATGACATGTTTAAATATAGGTGAAGTTACAGCACTCCCTGCTAAAAGTCCTCTAACATTCACCTCTTCTCTCATGGCAAAATCCAACAATCTTTACAGTAATCCAGAAGATCGATGTGATCTGGTCCCCTGCTATCTTTTATTGCTCTCATGCAGACACACACACCCAGGCAGGCTATCTTAATATTTTTTGACCATGCCAGATATCATCTCATATGGGGCCCCAGAACTGGCTCCACCTCTGCCAGGATGTTCTTTTACCTTGACAGCCACTTGGTCTACCCACAACCTCCTTCAAGTATTCACTTAAACAATGCACAGTGAGGCCCACAATGACCCCCAATTTAATTTAGAGCTTGAAGTGGACATTATGGGTGCACAATGACAAAAGCCATTGCTCTCAGCCCAACTGAATTCAGCATACTCTTGAAACATTTCCAGTGCCCTGTGCCAAGTACATGCATAGGCACCTCTCTAGCTCTGATGCCATGAAAGACATTTCTTTCTAGGTGCATTCTTTATGTAAGCTCAGAAGAGTTCAAGTTCTTCAGAGCAAACCTTCACCAATGAAGGTTCAAAGAACCAAACTTCCGATTATGTCACAGGACAAATCTGGGCTACCTTCTACCCCAGATTTTCAGGGGAACTGAGACCCAGTTGTCCGAGGGGGTTCTCATTTCTTGAGTTTGCTCTTTATTCACCTTTATACTAACATTGGATCTACTCTCTCCTTTCCCCACTCCCTCATTTTGCTCTGGGATCATCTTGCAAATAAAGAACCCCTTTCCAATTCCTCGCTTTAGGCTTTGCTGTAGTAGAACCTAAAGTAAAGCAAATCCTTCTACAACATTCCTGAACTCCATACTTTGCTTTATTTTTGCCATGTCACTCATTTTCCTATTTACAATATAACTTATGGTTTACTGTGTACTATTATTCTGTTGGAACAGAATGTAAGCGTCATGAACACAGGATTTTTTTTTCCATTGATCAATCCATCCTTAGCACAGAGAATACTTTCCAGCACAGAGTAGGACCTCAATAAACATGTGTTGCATGTTAACTTCGAGAGCAAAGACAACATCTTCTAACACAAAACACAACTTAGACAATTTCAGAAATCACTTTTAGCTGAGTAACCTTGAATAAGTCAACATGTCTGAAACTCAGTTTCCTTATTGACAAAAGCAGACAAAGATGTGGTTTACTTTGCCACAAATGCCTCCATGTGAACAGATACCTAGGAAAGTTCTGGTCCAGTAATGCAAGTACCCTTCCCTTCTCCCAACCTGCCTTCCCTGATCTATTAATCATGTTAAGATAGCAAACTCTATGTCTCAGCCTTTTATCCTTCTGTGAATCTTAACTATGTAAAGATTCTTCTGAAGCATCTCTTTATGCCCAGTGGAGGTCAGGGAGCCAGGCTTCTTTCAATCCCCCAGTGAAATGCCAATTAGAAGGACATTACCAACAGGAAGAGCTACTGGAGAAAACCACACACTTGTTCCAAAACAAAGATCACTCTGCATGTCATAAAAGCTCAGAAATGTCTTCCAGATGTTACATACTGGGCCTGCACAGATGTTTCCGATGTCAAACTATAAATGTTGGAAACATAAAACATTTGTGCCCCACAGATGTAGAGATTTAATTATACAGTGAATGTGATAAATCTTTGGGTAATAAAAGAAGACCACAAACTGGCCACATGACATTTTTTTAAATCTGATTTCTTTTCTCCCACATTGTAGTTCTACTAGGATACTTTAAGTTTTCTGCTTTTGCTTTTAAATTTGAATGGGCAATTCACAGAGAAAAATTTGGATATGCATAAAAACATGTACTAAAGACAGTACTGAATCCTGGTATGGTGTCTACACGATCTTTAACACCTATGAAGCACATCATGACTGACAGGTTGCTTTGAGGCTTCCTCTTTTCATTCAATGTCCCTTTGTGGGATTACTGAGTTATATTCAAGGGTGATCCGACTGGACTCTGTAAGCGCACTAGAAATGGATTCCACCAAGAACTCACTGCAGCTTGTGAGTCTCTGTTGAAACAACTCTTTTACTAACGCATGAAAAATCAAACCTTTCATCACTTCCAAGTATATAAATATATGGGTGTGTACCTTTGAGAAGGAAAGAATAAATCTATATGTGGGATTTGCACTCACCCCTGCCAGGTCTCCCCGCTCTACCCCACAGGTACATATAGACACAAACACTACATATGGAGTCAAAACAGAAAGAAATATTACCCACCATATACACAAGAGAGTAAGACAAGATGAAAATACAAACATTAGCACAATATCTAGCATATCGTCTCAATATTCCCCTCTACCCAACATAGTCTCCTCTCTCAACAAAGCACTATGGCTAACACCCTGCATTTATAATTGCAAGCTCATGTTCAAACATATGTATTACATTAAATTAGTGGTGGAAAAGATATCAAAGCATGTGAGGCCTTATCTCCCCTTATAAAGATTTGACTATAGAAGGAAGTATGTGCCAAATAGGAGTATAAAAATAATTGTACAGATGGAATGTGTGTAGTCTTGATCTCTACCATTAAAAAATTATTAATTAAAAAATGACAAATTATGTGTACAATCATCTAACTAGACTGAGGTTTAATCGACAAGTAAAAATTTCAGATATTTGGAGTATACTTTGTGATGATACATAGACATTGCAAAAGGAGCTCTCCCATTTAATTAATTAACACAACCACCATTTTACATATTTATCATTTAGGAAGGCAGAATCTTATACTTTTAGCAAATTTCAATGCAGCATTATCAACTATACTTGCCATGCTATACATGAAATAAAGGAGATATGGACTAGATAACAATGGACTATTATCCAGTCATGAAATGCAGGAAAATGCTGCCATTTGTGACAACATGGATGGAAACTGAGGGCATTATGCTAAGTGAAACAAGACAGAGAAAGACAATACTACACCATATTACTTATATGTGAATCTAAAAAAATGCAAATTAATATAATTTTTAAAGCAAGAACAGGAAGCATAACTTTCAATAAATTTTCTCAAGGCATGGTGGTAATTCTTTTGCTCTTGTTTTTTCTTATAATCCATTATATGGAAAGAATAGACAAAAAGAAGATGGAAGAGACATATAAAGGATAAAAAGCACAATGAAAAACTTTAAGAGATAATAACAATACTATCAGACCTGGGTTGTACCAGGCACGACGTTGTTAGCATATTTAACAGAGATTTTTCTCATCTATTTCTCCCCAAAATTATGTGATTTAATGCACAAGGAAAGCATTTTTAGGTGAAGAAACTGGGGTACATTAAATAATAAAGTTAATAATTTTTCTTCAGTCATCATATAGCTACCAGGTAAAACGATAGGGACAAAGAAAGAGACTGGAAAGTGACCTTATGCTGTCATCTTTCAGAATAGTGTAGTTACGCACGTTCCTTATTATTTCTAACAGGAGCCCCCAAAGCATGTCAGTTTCCCAGAAGACTGTGACCTTGAGCAAAACACTGTCTCTCAGTCATGCTGCCAACAATGCCTATCATAATCTGTGCACATAATTGTCACTTAGAAGAGCTTACTGAGTAAATGAAGCATACTTTGTTAATCTCTTAACTCTCCTTCAGTAGTCTGTAGAGCCATTTATCCAACTTCTCCTTTAATATTCCTCGATTCTAATCCTTTTTTCCATTTTCCTTCCAAATGGAAATGAATTACAAATTATAAAAGTAGTGAGATCCCTAGGGCTCTCCATATCTGTTGGCCAGGAAACTATTTGGTGAAAAATGAATTTGACCCAGTAACCATTTGAGTTTTTTTGGTTTGATCAAGGCTAGGTAGGACAGGTCAACCAAATAAATCTAAATAAAAATTAAAAAAATAAATGAATAACAGAACAGACAGAACCATTTAAGGGAAGAGTCAATTATGTCAAACATTCCCTGCACTCATAAGTGATTCCCTCTCCCCTGCTTCAACCCACATATTTCAAGATAAAAATGTATAGTTTTAAATAAATACCTTAGAAATGAATAAACGCTAAAATTCACTCCAAAGATAAGACATTAAATTCAAAGAAAATGGATGATTGGAGGTGATTTATATATAAAGCTATAAAAAGTATAAGACAAAAATGATTTAAGAGCTTTATGCTAATACATATGAAAACATATACTTTATTTGTGATAAAAGTGATATTAAAGAGCAGTAGGGAGAAAATAATCACTTCTATAAGATGATGCTTGGTCAATGACTATCAAAGTGAAAAAGAAAATACTTTCTTCAAATCCTACAAAAAATCAATTCCAGGTACATTTTATATATAATGGTGAAAAAAAAGAAAGTACTCATAAAGACAGGAAGGAGAATATTTTCATGCCATTGGAATAGGCTGAATATCATTCAAATTGTGAGCTTCCACTCACTGATCCCTTTATAAAGTTAAAGGAAGACCATTGATAGAAAGCATCTGCAACACATCTAATTAATGTTTCAGATCCTTAATATTTAAAAGATGCCTACAAATGAAGAAATGCATAAAAATCTCTAACAGATACCTATTACAAAAAAAGGATAATCAAACAGATAATACATATATAAACACTGAAAACACATGCCGTTAGAGAAATACACACTAAAACCACAATATGCTAGTACTACATACTTAGCAGTGTGACTAAAATTAGAGAAACAGATAGTAAGAACAGTTAGAACAGATGTGGAACAACTAGAATTCTCATGCTACTGATGAGGATTGTGAATTGTTATACTGATGTTGGAGAATATTTAGTAATACACAATAAAGCTGAACACCTAAGTGCTCTAATTCTAAATACATAACAAAAATAGTGTCTGTTAGACAGATTCTATGGTAAATGCCTGCCCCATGACCTTTCCTTCATCTCTTTTATAGTTCTTTCCCTGGAGTGTGGGCATGTCCTGTAATTTACCTCTAATTAACAGAGTACAACAGAGGTGATGAGATGTAAAAGTTTATATTCGGAAAATCATAACATCTGTCTTTCTAGAGACTTGCCCTCCGTTGCTGGCTTTGGGAAAGCAATAAGCCACATCAGGGAATCCCATGTGACAAAGAGCTGTAAGTAGCCTCCAAAAGCTGATGAAAACTACTGGCCAACAGTCAGTAAGACGGCAAATCCCACAGTCCAATAACCCTAAATGAATTCTACCAACAATCTGAGTAAGCTTGGAGATGGGTCCTTCCACAGGCTAGTCTTGGATAGTAATAGCAACCACAGTAGTGATCAACACCTTGATTGCATCCTTGTGAAGCCCTAAACAGGAGCAGACTCCTGACCTAAAGAAGCTAAGAGATTTTTATATATATATATATATATATATATATATATATATATATATATATATGTTATTTTAAGCCACAAAGCTTGTCATAATACCATTATGCAACATTTAAAAACCAACAAAATATGTATACCAAAAAGACATGCAGAAGAATACAGTACTATCTGATCTTTGAAACTTTAATTTTTTAGGAAAAGTATATACAGATAAGTTCTATAAGAAAAATCATGAAGAATTATTTTCAAGAACAGTTGCAAAACACCCCCTAATCTTTATGGGTAAATAAACAGAGAGAAAAGGTTATAAGATTAAATCACATATACAAATGATAGTAAAAGCTATTTGATTAGTCTTCTTATTTATATTTTGCCATATGAATCTTGTCCTTCATTCAACAAACACTTATTAAACAGCTGTTATATACAAAGGATTATGAACATAATTAAGAATCAAAAGTCTTCAAAAGATCAAAGTTTAGAGAGAAATGGAAGCTGTTTTTCACAATACTGTTTTGCTGATTTTTGAGGTGAGTTTTGAGATGTGCTGAAGGATGAACAGTAATTTTCCATGCAAATGGACAGGACATCAAGCACAGAAGAGTACATGCAAAGACATGAGTTATAGTGCAGCTTGGAAAAAGAACACACATTCTCTGTCTGATGACAGATATGGAACTCTGACAGCTGAAAGGTAGGTACTGAGCAGACATTAAATAAACATTTGGTGGATCAAATCAACATAGGAACTTGTTTAACCAATGTTCACTCAGCCACCTTACTGAATATGCAAAGCTCTCTAAATTGAAAGCTAACAAACAATACAGCTACACATTGCCATTCCTGCCATTAAATTTACTTTTGAAGAGTTAACACTTTGCTTCTAAATGTGTTCTGTCAATTTTTCTTGCATATAGTGGTGTCAGTGCATGCACACACACAACCATACAAATGTATATAGCAATAGCATATATAATAGCCAAAACCTAAAAACAACTCAAATATCTTTCAAAGATAGAATATATAAATGAACTGTGGAATATTTACACAATAGAGTATTATACTACAGTGAAAGTGAAGGATACTGACACAGGTAATTATAAGTGAATTTCACAAGCTAAATATTGAGCGGAAGTAGCCAGAGAAAAATAATCTATACAGAATATTTATATAAAGTTCAAAAACACACAAAACAAATCTAAGGGTATTGATCATCTTTCAGGAGAAGCTCCAGGGTAAAGACTGGAAGGGCTTGCAAACAGGGTTTCCTGGATGACGGTTATATTTATTTCTTGGTCTGAGTGGCATTTAGATGGGTATTTTCATTCGGTGATATTTCATTAAACTGTACACTGAGGATCTGTACACTAAAATGTATGGTATATTATAATTAAAATGTTTATAAAAAGCTGTCACAAAATTTGCCATATCCCTTTCAATATACTCACTACTAAGCATGACAGGGCTTTCTGTGACTAGTTTTCCTGTTTGTTCATATTTCTGATGAAACAAAGATAACTGTATTCCACTCTTAGTAAACCCAAAGTTGAGAGGGACTGACTACTAATTAGAGACTACATTTTTTCAGTCCTCCTACACCCTTTCCTATCCATGACTGATTTTTACCAATAACCAATGGGACGTGTGCCTCTTTGGATCAAGACTCTGGAGAAACAAAACTAACTTTTCTTTTTCAGCAGCTTGATACAGATAATGATGAAATCCTAAAGGGTGCAAAGCCTAGAGAGAAAAAGCCTGAATTACGACATGGAGGACAGATGTCCACTGACCAGCATATCTAGCTAGAATGGCTATATGACCAAAACCGTGCTTAAGTCGCTAAAATTTGGACATTCCAGTGGATTCTGAGTACGCATAACTTACTGACTGAAATTAATTTTTTTGGTGTTTCCTTAAGAGAACACTGAATTTTTTTCATTGTTTCTTTAAATTTCCTACCTTTTCTTTCTCTCTTCCTCTATTTCTCTTGTCTCCACCCTCTCCCCCCTCACACACACTCTATCTCTTATTCTTTCTTCTTGGTTTTGTTATAGGGCAACCACAAAGGAAATGGGTGTGGCCTGGGTGTGAGTCATCACTTGAGTACTTAAAAAAGCTCAGAATAAAACCCAACTGCAGTCACACATAGAAAGGTTAATGAAAGATTTTTTAATAAAAGATTTTTCCCCAGGGTCTCCCTGGTGGCACAAGGGGTTAAGTCTCAATACTAAGAAGCTATCAGCAGCCACCACAGCATGGATTCCATCCCTGGCCAGGGAGGTGACCCACAGTAGATCTGCCTGTTCTGGTCCCCACTCTGTCTCTAGTCAATCCTCTCACCACCCCACCACCCCGTACCTCTGGCCTATGTTTCAGTTCTTATATACATAAATAAATCTTTTAAATTTTTTTTTTCTCCAAGGGTAGAGGAAGAGTGAGATTAAATGGTGAATGTCTGAGTTGGGACCCTGAAGCATGCTGAAGGCAGTCAAAAACCAAGAGAGTACAGTCCCACGTGTCTCTGGCTATATACCAAGTATGACTGCCTAACTCCACTCTTAGTTCCAAGCAATCCCCCCTTCAGGAAATCATGACTCATGGAAGATACACATCATGATGGGATTTGTAATCCATTAGTGAAGTTCACTCAGGACATACTATTCTCCCAACAACTTCCCCCTTTCAATTTTTGTCACTTCTATGATGATTAAGGTCAAATGTGTGGATGCTGGGTACTGGCTCAGATGACAGTATTTCTGGAGTTCTAGCTTTCAAAATATATAACAATCAGTCCATGGAAGGCCAGTGTGGCAAAATCCCCCATTTCTGGAAAACAGTTGATTAGTCTAACCCAAAAGGAAAAAAATTCTGGATGTCTTAATCAAACAAAATAGCGAACAGAATATCAGAAAATCCTAGCAAGAATCTTAAAACTGGCATAACTTGCTTAAGATCAACTTCTCTTAACCTTGATCCCAATTCAAATAGAAAAATACTATTGCAAAAAAATAAAAAGAAAGAAAAATACTATTGCAAACCAAATCTACTTCCAATCCATTTTATCTATTTTTGCATAAAGTCACAGGGCAGGCTAACAAAACAGCAATTTAGGTGGTTTTGTTGGAATACTCCATATGGGCTTAGAGTAAGCGCCCATATCTTATCTGTGCAGGCTTCAGGATCAAGGCCACATTCTTACCAGACTCCACCTGGCTTTTCTCTTCTCAAGGTTCTCAGGGCTTCTTCTATGGGGTTTTCCAATCGTGCTCATGAAGGCAAGCAAGTTTCCTCACCTTCACTAGAGTTCTCTGGAACCCTGCAAGAAAAGTAGCAGGGTCTCCCCTCCTTGGCTCAGTTCCAATTTAACTTCTAAGAGAATTTCAATCAAAGTCACATAATGAAAACTGTTTCCAATTCTGTAGCTCAAGGAGACAAAATCCCCTATTGAAATTATGCAATAACAGACCTACTGCCATGAGTATTAAAAATTACTACCACTTTTTTATATTGTGTTAGTATCAAGGAGAAAGAAAATACAAACGCAAGTTAGTTTTGTTTGCAAAAATGCATAATTGCTACAGATCATATTCAGTTAAGATAGGAAAATTTTACTTGCGTCAAAACAAAATGCAAAAAAATAAGCCAGCATTATTTCAAACAAAACATCAAAACTCATGTTAATCTCAACAGTCCATTTAGTCCTTTGTAGGAAACTTACAGTCAAAAGTTCAATCAATTGGAATAAGTTGAGATATTTATCCCATTAATTTCTACAAAAACAATTTCTGCAGATGTCAAACCATTGAAATAACTAACAATATTATAGGACAACAACAATCAAAACTGACAATTTACATTTCAGGCACTTAAAGTTTTCATATAAATTTTAGACCACCAATGTTAACATTTTTATGTATATGCCAAAGTTAAACAAAGTTTCTCCCAAGTGACAATGTTTCCCTAAGCTCTAATCGCCAGATAAATCCCAAGTAGGTCAAATTCATCTAATGTCTTTTCCATGAGGAAAGGGAGAAATGTTATAGAATGTCTCAGAAGCGCTACTGAGATTCCATATAATTTCTCTGATCAATCAAATAAAAGACTACCAATTTTTTTCTTCAATTTAGATTTCTGGGAAGTTTTGACATAAATATTCAGTTAGAGTAAATACCACATTTGTCAACTCACAGTTTTCCTAGGAAGTGAACCCTGGACTACCCTGCTACAGTAAGTGAAACAGAAGAAAAAAAAATGTAATTTTTATCTTCTTTTTTCTTGAATAAGTATCTGAGGTCCTCAATGGGTTCAAAGTCCCATGGGTTTTGGTCTCTGGCTCAGCACCTTCTGTGACTTTAATTCTGGAATGATGTACCCAGATTTTTATGCTGCAAGTTTTAAAGAAGTGTGAGTAATGGGGCCTCCCTGGTGGCGCAAGGAGGTAAGTCACAGCACTATAAAGCTGTCCACAGTCAGTGCAGCACGAGTTCGATCACCCATCAGGAGGAGACCCACATGGCACAGCAAACCTCTTCTTCCTCGCCCACTGCTCCCCTCAGCAGTGGATTTCAGTCAATCTGCCTGTTCTGCTCCCCAATCTGTCTCTGGTGAATCTTCTTACCCTCCGTACCTCTGGCCTGCACCCCAGCTCTTATATACATAAATTAATCTTTTTAAAAATCTGCTTAATAAAAAAAGTATGAATAGTTAGTAAACATCCTGTGGACCTGAACTTGGGCATCTCCATTCTGCCAGGTCTGAAAGGATGCAATGGTTTGCCTGGTAAATGATTGCTGTTTCTCTTGCACACACTGGATCCCTACCCTGGAAAACACTGTCTCCTCAGGCTGCACCCCAAGATCTTATCCACCATAGGTATGCTGGGAGAAAAAATGAAAAGGGGGAATTTTAACAGGGTAATCCTCAGAGAAAAAGGCGGTTCCAGGTTCCCTGCTCTAGCCTAAGGAAGGGTGGTGCTGGGCAAGGATGATAGGGAAAGAAGATTGGGAGAAAGAAGGAAAAAGACCGGAAAGAGGAGATCTAGAGGAGGTACATGGAGCAGGGACATGTGAAGAAGTAGTCATGCTTGCTTCTCAGCCTTTGATTTGTGCCAGGGACTTGGGGGATATGGAAGGAGACACCTGAAAAAGACAGGTGTGAACAAGAGACCCGTAGGGAGGCAGACAATGGCAGTCTTTATTTTGGCTTGTATTTCGATTTTGCTCCTTACCTTCCAGGCTCACCTGGCCCCTTCTGCCCTTTCCTGTGGGTACCATTATAAGGCACCTTAGACTTGTGGCAAGCTTTTGGGCCTTAGCAGTCCTGCTTTAGGCCAACCCTATTTGACTGGGCATTTACCCATGATGGGATGGGTAACTTTGGGTGCTTGATTTGGAAACTAAATACTTTCTCTTTCTCCTCTCTCCTCTGCACACTAATTTTATTAAAGTTCCTTTCCATTAAAGGTCTTATACACTACAGTATGTCTTGATGAGGCAGATGGCAGAACCCATTTAGAGCAGGCAGGCTTGGGGATCCCAGGGTACCCCTCACCCTACCCTGTTACAGACTGGCAGTATTTCACTAATGTTAACTGGATTTTAAAGACTCAGTGATAGTTAGACAATGAGTTTATTAAATCGATAATAAAAGTGAGGATTTGAACCCAGGAGATAGGCTATGTCAAAGACTATTCTGTGAGACCTTCTGTAATAAATACTAGTTTGAAGTTAGCTTATACAGGTAGGAAAATAAGCCATGGAAATTAAGAATGAGCTGAGCTGTCTAGCCTAACAACATGCTGGTGCTAGAGGAAAGCAATGCAGGATTAATCTCTTCTTTCTAAAGAATGTGCTGAAGAGATACAAAGGCTGGATGCCCATCCACAGTAAATCTTTATCTGGCTCCTTGATTCATTTATTGTGAAATAACCAGCTTTACCATCAGGCAACAGATTCCTGTGTAGACAGCAGGGTAGAGTCCATTCAGATATTAAGTCTTATGAAGATGACTTTGCTCTCTTGCCTGATAGACCTAGGGGTAAGGAAGTGTCTCAGAAAATTTTACAATATGTTCATACTTTGTTTCATTAACTAAAATCTGATTTATAATCCAGTTCAGTCATGTCTAATCTTCTATAAACAAATTGGTTTGATTTCTATTTTTAATTATTTTACCTTGTTTGTTATAAGCATTAACTGGTTCCTTTTTGAAACTGCTACGTCAGGATTTTAGTTTCTTGTTTCAAATGAATATTTCTAATCATGCCATTTTTTTTTCTTTAACCACAGTACAGAAAAGTTGTTGTATTATCTGTGTCTTCTAACTTCAGTATCTAAATACTTGTGATTCTCTAAGGCCTATTGTCTCTGCTGCTTTTTGCTTATGGTGCTTTGTTTTCTTTAGTGTTAACTTACTATATTCCACAGTAATGTTATTTGTGGAACATCCTTGAGACAGATAAAGACAGAAATTGGTTCTGCTTCTGTCAAGTGCCTGGGGATACCATACATTCTGGACAATTTTAGACTGAATTATTGTTTTTACCATTTCAGGTATATTGGATGTGTGCGACGTAGGAGAAGGAAAAATGTTTTCTTACTATCTTCCCAAATTAAAGAACAGAGGCCCTAGACTCAGAAAAGAGAGTTTATTAACATGGGCATTGCATATACAAATGGAATGACCTAGAAATGAGTAACTGAAAGATGTGCTCAGAATTAGGCTTATGTAACCTTTTAGCAAAGTCTAAACAACTTAAAGTGACAAAACAAAGAAAAAGGAGTTTGAGTTCCTCTGCTGGCAAATAATAGGATATTATTCCCCATATTATGGGGAACTAATAGAAGGATAAGGCTAGTTAGTAAAGCTTGTCACACAGATTCCATTGGTTCAGTCTCAAGACTGATAAGGGCCTTAGTTTTGTCGTTGGTAACAAATTTCTTTTTTCCTTCCTGGTAGAAGGGTAGATACTTGTACCAATTTATGTCCTGCTTTGAGACAAATAGGTGGAGGCAAAAGCTTTTTGATCTGCCTTTTCTCAATTGCCTTCAGTTCATAATACCCTTCTGCCAACTTGGCATATTTTGGGATGGCATATTCTGTTAACCTACTTTGGCATATTTCTGTATGTATTTGATTATGAGAGTTGAAAATAGAAAAGTAACCATTAGCAAATGAAAAATAGAGGACCCAATGGACTATGGTAAAGATTATGGGTGCTTTGTTGAGGTTTATGGCATGGTAACACACATCTGAGGTGATGTGAACCTAAATGCTCAGATCATATACAATGCTGTAAAATAATGCTTCCTCAATAGAAAATAACACAATCTTCTAAAACTTAAAAAAGGAACTTTTAAGTTAATTTTATAAAAAAAGAATGAACAGTAAAAATAGAGAATCATGAAGAAAGTAGTAAACAAAAAGATGTTCATAATGAAATTAAGTCTCATATGTTAAACCAAATGTGAGTAGAATGAGACTGTCATACTGAGTTAAAAAACAAAACCCAGATAGATGGTGTTTATAAGTAACACTCTTACAAATGGAAAAGAAATGTGGAAAATAAAGAGATGAACAAAGAGATGTCATGCAAATGCAAACAAAAAGAAAGCAGGAACGACAACATTAATATCAGACAGGGTGGAATGTACGATTAAAAGCGTTCAACAAAATACTTTAGAGAAACATTGTGTAATAATAAAAGACAACTTACAAAGAAGAAAATAATGATCATAAGCCTACATGTTCTATAAAAACAAATAATCTAAGCATACAGCATTAACTAGAAGTTAAAAAAAATTCTTTGAATAAAAAAACAAGTGCCCTGAAAGATTTTAATGTATCCCTTCCAGAATCAAACAGTTCTGGTATACAAGAAAAGGTAGCTTTGAACACACAATAATTAAGTCATACATAAAAAATAATATGTTTCACTTCACATTCATGGACCTATTACAGAATCAATAATGTTTGGCTATAAAGAGAAGTTTAATAGATTTACACAAACACAGAGTCTTCATAAAGCAATGGAATTAGAAAAAAAAATCAGTGGAAAATAAACCTTCATAACTTGAAAATAAGGAAATATTATCTTAATTATTTTTACACCAAATAAATAGGAAGTCAAAATTGAAATTATAAGCTAGTTAGATAAAAATGAAAAGAATCATTCCAAAATTTGTTTAACAGTGGAAGGTCATCTATACTCAAAGGGCAATAAATAGCCTTAAATTCTATTTACTTTTTTTATATAGCTTTTATTACTGCAGATAAAAATTAGAATTAACTTTACAAACAGAAATAGAAGAAATGTGATAATTCAACAAGTTTAATCCTGGTGAAATATATAGAACAGGCAAATCCTTTGACTAGTGTAATTAGGAAAAAGGAAATAAAACTGAAGAAAATAAAATTAGAATCAAGAATTGGAACATAGCAATAAATACATGAGATTTGAAAGTCTGATGAAATTTACAATAATATGGAGAAAGAAAAATGACCAAAAGACCTGCATGCTCTATACTTAAATATAGTGAAGGAAATTTAAAAGATTTTCTAAGAATATATATATATATATATATTTTTAGAAACACGAAAGTGGGATTCAGTGCATCAAGAACCAAAAACTTGCAGGAATATGTAAAGTCCTTGGGATGCTGATGAATTGTTTGAATATAAAAATACTGTAGCAGAAAAGAAAAATTATAGGTCAACCTAATATAAAAAAAACAATAAAAATCAATATAATACTCAGGGGAAAGAATTCTTCTGAATTTAAAATATCCTTCCTTAACAAAGTAGGATTTAGCTAAAGGGTGCAAAATGATTTTATAAGAAGAAATCTAAATGGTATTGCAGTTAATTATATTATATTAGTTAAATGTATCACACACTTTAGCAATTGCAAAACCGTCATTGAGCTTAACATGCAGAACGAAAAAGAATAAAACAAAATGGAGAAATAAAAGGATTCTTCTTTTATGTGACAAGTTGCCAAATGCCATATAAGGATGATGACTCTCACATTACTTAGTACAATTTTTTGCATATGTGGTGGGGAGTCCATAAAAATTCCTTCAAGCGAGCTGAACTCATAATGCCGCGGCAGTTAAGTGTACAGTTCAGATGAGAGCGGTTTATCAAAGGATGCATTGGTCAGGGATGGTGGGATTCATGAAATTAAAGACATTTACAAAGGAAAGAGTAGGACATTCCCCAGTGAGGATGGGTAGGAACCCAGAATTCTGAGTAGCAATGAGAAAAGGGAGTCACTGAAATTTTCATCAGGGGTAAGAGACGTACATTCCATTTTAGGGATATTCATCTGAAAATAATATAGACTCAAAACATAAATCTGCAGCAAGATGAGCAAGTCTTTACTTAACAGCTCAGGTCCAGACCAATAGTGGATGAGTAGGAAGGGGATAGGAGAGAAGCGAGGACAGGGAAAAGGAAGGACAGGGAGGACGAGTAGGGAAGCACTGAGTAGGTTCCCTCCTGGGAAAGATTGTAGTATTCTTCTTCACCCCATGCTCTGACATCAGTTTAGAGACACTTCCTTTACTCTGGTTCTCTAGCCAACGTATCACCGACTTCCTGACTTGACATTCTAAATCTAAAACACATCCCACTCCTCTTTGTTGCCTTCACTGCACCCTCTCCCATTTAGATTTTCTCACCAAACTGTCAACTTTCCAATGTTTTCCACATATATTCTTAAAATATATTCTTTAAGTCAAATCTTGGAGAATTTTTAACTGAAAATAAAATATTCTGTGTATTTCATTCTCTTGCTGTATCTCTGTTTATGTCTCTGTCTCATTTCTCTGTCTAGCACTCTTTTTCTTTCCATCTCACTTTTTATCTCTCTCTGCCTCTTTCTACTTCTGTCACACCTCTCTCCCTCTCTCTTTCTGTTTAACACACATACACACAAACTTGAATGTAAGCACACTAAAAGAATATTTGTTGAGCACCTGCTATCTTCCAAGCGCAATTTGAGAGAGCAATCTGAATTCTCCTTTAATCACAGAGGTTCTGTCTAAAGAACAGGCAGACGTATGGAGGTTACTCAGTCTACTCGAGATGGAACTACCATATGATCTAGCAATCCCACTCCTAGGAATCTACCCAAAGGACACAAAACACCAATCCAAAAGAGCACCTGTACCCCTATGTTTATTGCAGCACTATTTATACTATTGGTAAGACCTGGAAACAACCCAAATGCCCAAAAGTAGATGACTGGATCAAGAAGATGTGGTACATATACACGATAGATGTATATGTACCATATACATCTGATGACTGGATCAAGAAGATGTGGTACATATACACGATGGAATACTATTCAGCAATCAAAAATGATAAGCTAGGGCCATTTATAGAAACATGGGTGGAGCTAGAAGGAATTATACTCAGTGAAACAAGTCAGAAGGCAAGAGGAAAATATTGGATAGCTTCACTTTTGGGAGTAATGTGAAAGAGCAATAACTACAAAAAAAAAAAAAGAGAGAGAAAGAGAGAGAGAGAGCTCAAGGAAATGGGCAATTACAACCAAAAACAAACAAACAAAAAACTCAACAAGACCAAAAGGTCAAAGATAAACAAAAGGGACTATGGGGAGGGTAAGGGAGAGGAGGACAAAGACAGGAAAGACAGGGATAAAGAAAGAAGGAGCACAAGGGACTGAGGTGATACGCAAGGATGAAATGATGGTGGGAATTCCCTGGGGAATACGAATGATGTCAAATATAATTAAATAAATCTAATAAAAAATAACGCAGAAAATAAGTAATTGAATATAAGCAATGTTAGCTGGGAATAACTATCATGAGCAATACAGCAGGTCTGAGGGGACTGAAGAGGATGAGCAATGTTCTTTCAGACAGGGGAGTCTGGGGAGGCAAACTCAAGGGTTATTTTTTTTTAACATTTATTTTATTATTTGTGCATAGAAGAACTGGGTATAGGCCAGAGGTGCAGAAGGTGAGAGGATTCACCAGAGACAAGAGTGGGGAGCATAACAGGCTGATCTACTGATATACACTGCTGAGGGGAGCAGTGGGTGTAACATGAGAGATCTGCTGTGCCATATGTGGGTTGGCTCCCTGGCTAGGGATCGAACTCAGGCTGTAGCAGCGACAGCCCTGAGCCTTAACCCCTAGGCCACCAGGGAGGCCCAAACTCAAGAGGTATTAATGAAATAATAATGCTGTGGGCATTTAGTGTAGAGGAGAGGGAAATTAAGGGTTGCAGAAAATATCCACATTTACACTGTAATTGAGAACCTGTGGTTTTACAAAAGAACTACCTGATTTTCGGAAGAATTTTAAAACCTGGCTTGATTTCAGTCTCCCTAACTCCATTTATGCTCTAAGCACTGAGAAGATAAGAAAGTTTCTCTGGGGATAAAATGATCAGATTTGTCTTGCTAATTTTAGAATACTAAAAAATGCTGGACCACAAGAATAGAACTATATTGGAAACTACATTCACAAGTAGAACCTTTTATAGGTAAATAGAAGAAACTTGGCTCTTAGTGACTGTATTACACATAGTTTCCTCAGATTTTTCTAGTACTAAACCCTTTGAAAATATATCTACTGGTTTAGGAAAATAATACATGGCTCTCTTTTTGTCTATCCCTTTGTTGTTGTTGGTATTTCCAGTTCTCTAAGTTTTTTAAACAATTCTGTGGGCAATTAAATTGGGTTAAAAGAGACTTCAGTCGCCAACACAACCTTAACTTTCAGCTTAATTCTAGAAAAGTTGTCACAGGCCAGATGAGAAAATTTGCCCCTACAGATTCCTTGTCCCCCCCATTATAACAAAATTTGTCTATAATATGTAAATGAAATATGAAATTGAAATTTTAATGTGTGTACGTCTTGGGATCTTTAGAAAATCATCTATTATATACAAATTGAAGTCCATTTGTAACAGGGTGGTCCCAGGAAAAGGGGAAGTTCCAAATATCCTGGTTCCACCCTAAGTGGGTGGAGCTGAGGATAAGAAGATTTCTGCAGAGAAGAG
>JAGFMF010011456.1:5267282-5282761 GCA_019455555.1 Galemys pyrenaicus
GAGGGGAGGGAAGAAGGGAGGAAGGGAGGAAGACATATACCACTTGGTGGTATATGTCTTCCTAGCACTTTTCTATGTCATAAAGCATGCAAAGTATAAAATGATTATCTTTTTATGCAATAGAAAAGTAAAATTTTCCCATATAAATGTGACACTTTTAATAGCTGTATAGTACTCTAACCTATAGATTTTCTATAATTTTTCTTAAACTGTACTTTTAATGAGTCGCCAATTTTTTACAGTCCTAAAAAATGCTACAAGGATCATTATTGCAGGTAAATTTTAGTCCACGTCTCTGATTTTTCTTTGAAGTAATTCTTAGAATTCCTTATATTTATTCTTTAAGGCCATGTAAAAGTGGCCTTGTTGGGAGAAATGACTAGTAATCACTTTCAGTAATCACATTATTAGATAATGAAGTTGAATGATACAATCACAGTCAAGGTCTAAGCAGGAAAGTCAACCCCATTTAAAGTATAGTAGCAAAAGGAACTTACTGTGGAAGTCGGTTGCAGAGTAATGGAAGCCACAGCAAGAAGACAGGGTCAACCCTCACCAGAGAGACAAAGGAGAAGGTGGTAATACGGGACCTCAAGGGTACCTGATGAAGCCAGATGAAGGAGGCCTGATCAGTGAGCGCCAGAGTTGAGGTGGTGGTTGTAGCCTGAGAGGTCAGGCCCTCCTCTTGTGCCATGTGTAGCAGAGTAGGCCAAGGACAAGAAATGGATCCAAAGGTAGAGAAGACCAGTATTGACACAGCACCTAAGCAACAAAAGACTATTTTGTGATTTTGGCATTCACAATTTAAGTGATTCACTAATAGTAAATTAATTTTAATCTATTATGATTTGAAGTCAACCTTGCTCTTTTTCATCAGCTCTAGATTATATTCCATCAAACCAGTGTACATTCACCAAGAAGCTCAAGTTCAGGAACCATCACTATACAGGCACCTTTCATGGTCCTAGCACAGGACTAAGCAATGTGTGTACATGTTGCTGTTTTATAAAGATGCAAACTTAGCCATAATTGCTATTTCCACTCTGACCTCTCTGCTATCACTTATGCTGATGGTGAGTTAAAATAGGGTGGCATTTTTTGAATTAGGCTTAAAGAGTTTAATTGGGAATACATGTAATTTTTACTTAGTGGCATATATTTATGGGGTCCACAGTGACTTTCATGAATAGAGGATTATTGCTTGCCATCCTGGCATAAGAATAGCTTTTAGCAATACTCCTACAGTCTACTATGATGACTCATCCATCATGACAGTAGGAAAATGTGGCCCAGAGGTCATGTCACAATGTGCTACAACACTAGCACCAGAAATATGTGAGTTGTGAGGAGAAGATTTGAAATGCCTGTGCAAAAATTCTGCCAATTTTCATACATGCAAAATTGTAAGAGGACTTGTTTGTCTTGTATACCTGGTCCCAACTAATGCCTTCTGCCAGAAATATATTTAATAACACACAGTGTATATTTCAGTATGGGTATAGCATGAATTATAATTTGTCAGAATTTCAATGTTTGTAGGGGATAAACTTGTAGAAGAATGCAATTGTTATTGTCAAATGAAAATGCAGTGGTTAAATAAACATTTACAGGCTGAGGACATGGGGATCACACTAAGTGATGGCAGCAGCAGTCAAATCACCATGACAAAGGAGCAATTAGTAGATACAGGATGGCATGTTAAAGACACTTGGATATCAAAAGAACACAGGAAATCTGTGATTAGAAATTAGGATCAAGGGTGGAGGGTTTTTTTTTTTCTTTAATAGGTGACTTGAGTATGTCTTTATGGTTAAGGGGTGAGTAGAGAGAGATGGTTAAAGATTTAACTTTGAAACTGGAATCTCAACGGTGTCTACTTCTTATGTGAACTGGGGCAAGTTACACTTCTCTGAGTTGTCTTATCTTTCTTCCAGCATTGCTGTGAAGATGGTATACTCTGAGAGAACACAGTATAAATGATAAGTACCTTAATAATTGCTAACTGGACCTATTCACAGATCAGTACCAAAGTTCAAATATAAAGATAATAATTTTCAAGATGAACTCAGAAACCATGTATGAAATGAGAACAAGTGTCTTGGATCACTGAGTGACTTCATGGAGCAGAGTGTCTCCCCATTGCTTCCTTTGCCTGCCCCTCATTTGTTATATGAGCAAAAAATGGATGTCTTTTGTGTTTTGAGTCCTTGTACATTCTTTTCATTTATTCCCTACAAATTACCCCAATGTAAATAGCACCCTGAATAAGTTGAGACCTAAATGATGAGAAAGAGCCTACTGTAGAAAGACTCCCAGGCAGGAAGAGGAGTGGGGAAGTATGTCACACAAAAGTTCTATTAATGTGAATTAACTCCTAAGAAAGACTTTTAAGTATATCAAAAAATAAAAATTCTGAGGCCAGACTCTGTACTATGGTATGACAGTCTCAAACTTTGTGAGACTACTTGCTAGACTGCCAACAACTATTTCCTATATTTGATCTTTCACTAAAACTGTTAGAATCGGGAACACATACATGCTCTGTGCTGCACTGATTTCTACAAACTCCTCTGGTTCTCCTGAGAACTCCCTGGATGGGAATTGTTAAATCATATTCATTTTTGTTGTTCTCATTGGGATTTCTCCTGTTCTTATCTAAGCAACTGCAAGTCCATGATCAATCTTATAATAATTTTACACAATCCATTAATCTCAGAGTCATGGTTCTTGGTTCAAAATGCAATGCAATGTGAAAGGAGCAATGCACTGATACTACCACAAGTTTTTCCGTGTTTGGTATACCTCTCTACTAAATCAGAAAACCTAAGGCTCACATATGATCCCATAGAGAAAGCTAAAATTTTAACATATAATCTCCCTGGAGATCTCATCAGGCTCTCATGTAAAGAAACTAAAAAGAAATTTCCCAGTTTTCTATTCTTTTCCTAATCTCTGCTGCTTTGCAAAGATAAATCTGATGGAAAACACACTCAGACCACTAGCTGAACTTCCAGGAATGACTGCACAAGGCCAACCACACATAGGGCCTCTGGAAAGTTCTTCAGTTCAGTGCTCCCTGGAGAGAAGGGGGCTTTCAATGTAGTGGTCAGACGGCCAAACCCAAAGGGCTGTCTTGGCAGGGTTAGGAGCTTCCCATACACATTCTTTCCTGCAAAATATAAGCAGGTATGTACAGCCCCCCAGTCTTAAAGCTCCTATAGTATCGCTTGTCATACAAAGCTAAATTTGAATGTTACTTCCTCCAGAAAGTCTTCTTCAGTCCTATGTAGTGGTATGATTCTCTTCCTACTCTGTGATTTTTTTCACCTCTTATTTAGATTTTTACACAACATTTTTACCTATATCATCAGTGGTTGTTTACTTTCACAGAATTGGAAGTTTTCTTAGGTAAGTTTCATTTTTTAATAAGCAGCACTGAAAAAAGTTTTCTTAAAACTAATCTAATGCTTAAAAATTAAAACGTGTACATGTACTTTCAGTAGTTTGTCTATAAAGAGCTATTCATAAAAGATAGCAATTGTTATACAATTTAAATACTTCATACTGAATATTACTTTTTAATTACTAAGCAAAATCTTTAATTTCATATTCTTGTTCTTCTAAAGTTTTCATTTTTGTAGAGAGTATTGCAAAGAACAATCATGTAGTTTTACTTCTGAGTACCTATAAATACCTGGATTAAAAGGAATGTAAAATACTTATTTAAAATTAAAATTGCCAAATCACATCCAGGAAAGTAGTAGTAGTATACGGTACCATGAAAAATCATTAAGACTATATACTTTCTGATAAATACACTGAAAATTATTGGTTTTGGTCAAGTCTGTGTCAATTTCATATGTAAGAAAATGGTATGTTTCAGTTTAATTTGTACTTCTTGACTAACAATGAGGTCAGCAAAAAAAAAAAAGAGACATCCCACTGATTAAGAAAAAATTTTTGCACTCCACACAATGAACAAGGGACTCATCACAAAGATATACAAAGAACTCACAAGACTCAAGAAAAATAAAGTAAACAACTCAATCAAAAAATAGGCAGAGGAACTTAAGACACTTCTCCAAAGAGGACATACACATGGCCAACAGGCACATGAGAAAATGCTCAACATCCCTCATAATCAAGGAAATGCAAATCAAGACCATAATGAGGTACCACCTTACACCAGTAAGAATGGCACATATTAAAAAAAAAAAAAAACAGCAACAAAAAATGCTGGCGAGGATGTGGAGAAAAAGGAACCCTAGTACACTGCTGGTGGGAATGCAAGCTAATCCAACCATTATGGAAGACTGAATGGAGGTTCCTCAGTCCACTAGAAATGGAACTACCATATGATCCGGCAATCCCACTCCTAGGCATCTACCCAAAGGACACAAAAACACCAATCCAAAAGAGCACCTGTACCCCTATGTTTATTGCAGCACTATTTGTAATTGGTAAGACCTGGAAACAACCCAAATGCCCAAACGTAGATGACTGGATCAAGAAGATGATATACACAATGGTATACTACTCAGCAATCAAAAAAGATAAACTAGAGTCATTCTAGAAACATGGGTGGAGCTAGAAGGAATTATGCTCAGTGAAACAAGTCAGAAGGCAAGAGAAAAACATCAGATTGTTTCACTTTTAAGAGGAATGTAAAGGAACAAAAAAATAAAGATGGCTCAAGGAAAAGAACAATTACAATCAAAAACAAACAAACAAAAAGACACAACAAGAACAAAAGGTCCAAGACAAACCAAAGGAATCTTCTGGGGGAAGGGCAGTTAGAGACCGGGATGAAGGCAGAAAGAGCACAAGGGACTGAGGTGATGGTGCATGGGTGAAATGGTGGTGGAAATTCCCTGGGGACTACAAATGATGTCAAATATAATTAAATAAGTTTAAATAAAAAATAAAAACAATGAGTTTTTTCCTATATACTAGTTATCCATACCACTTTCGCAACTTACCTGCCCATACCCTTTGACTATATTGCTAGCAGTATATGAGGGAGAGAGAAATTGTATCTAAGGACTAGAGAATACTATGAAAATCAAATACTTTTATTCTGACTAGCTATCTTGTTTTTGTTGTAGCCTCAAATGTCCAATGATAAAGAAGAGATCAAGTATGATTATTTTGATGGCAAATATTAGAGACCCAATTGAAACTAGTGAAAACAAAAAGAACAAAAAAGAATTTTATACAGAAATGCCAAGTAGTTCTTCCAGATCAGGTATAGGTTGATCAGGAGTCTCAAACAATGCCACAAGACACACTATGTCTCTCTCACTACACTCTGCTTTCTGAAGATTCAACATGAGGGGTCTTGATGACATCCACTCTATAGAGCTTGTACCTCTCTCCTAACAGTCCCAGCAAAGTTCTCATTGCATCTCATCGTCTCTGACTTGGTTACATCCATCCATCCCTAGGGCAACTCTATGGACAGAAGATCAGTATATTCTGTATGATTTTACATAGAAATGGAATATCCACCTGTAGAGTTAAGACAGCATTCAACTCCACTATAGTGCATATTGATTGATCTAAGAGTTGTTCAATGAAAGTACTGTAAGTAGATCCTAGACCATCAAAATCCAAAATATATCGATTACAGAAGCTGAGACAAATAAGTTTTGGAGACTAATCTCTAGGGATTAGTAAAGAAGAAATAAAAAATAAGAAATAATAATAAGGGAAAGAATCAGTATACCAGGAGGAAGAGCACTTTACATTGGCCTACCATAGGAAAGAGCATGTAAATCCAGAGGTCTACTGATCTAAGAAAATCAGGTCATACTGGGGGAAGAGAGCAAAATAACCATGAGGAAAAAAGAACAGATCCAGTGGGTTTCAACCATGGGGCAGAGACTACAGTGAACAGAAAAGTCATAGTCAGTGCCTACATTTTTTTTTCCAGGAAAAGCACTTTGAGTAATGGTGACATTTAAAGCATGGATATAAATAGTAAGTGGGAAATGAAAAGGCTGAAAATTGTTATTCTAGTAATGGTCAATGTATTATCAGAAATGATTTAAAAAGATGGCACAAGAGAAGGCTAAGCCAGGGAATGGACTATTGGAGAAAAGTTACTCTCATTTTAGAGGACAACCACACCAAGGATCCATTGAAATGGTCATGGGGTTTCCAAAGAGGTCAGGATTTTAAAGAGCTATAGTGGAACATTACTTTGAAAATCTAAGAAGGAAAACTCAAGAAGATAGTTTTCTTCTGCCCAGGAAAGGAATAAGCCAAATGAAATGAATCAGTAACTGAGATTCACAGGATATAAAATGGAGATAACCAGAAATTATAAATAAAGTAAGCATATTCTTGCTCCTTTTTTTCCATTTATTTAAAAGACATAACATTTTATAAATCAGCAATTAAAATTATACATTGTTGGGTTTTTAATATAGACATGCTGTTTATGACAATAATAACACTAAAGGACGGTGTGGGATATAGAGCTATGTAGTAATAAAGTTTCTGTTCTCTTATTGAAGTTAAGCTAGTGTAAATCTAAACAATATTCTGATAAGTCAAAATGTATATTAAGAGCCCTAGAGTAATCTTAAGAAAACAATTTAAAATACAAAGTTCAAAAAGCATTCAAGGAATTAAAATGTTACAGCACTGAAAACAGTACTATCAACTCTGTTATAACAACTGTAAGAGTCAGTGACTATCGTAATATCAGACAAAATAAAATTTAAAACAAAAGTATTACTAAAGAGGGATATTTTATAATGATACAGGGCTAATCCATCAAGAAGATACAACAGTTATAGATGTACCTCACAGAAGAACCCCAAAAATGCATGAAGAAAAGGTGACAGAATTGCAGCAAGAAATATGTAATAACAATAGTTGGAGACGTCAACATCCCCCTTAATATAACACATAGAATAACTAGACAAAAAGTGGGAGTATAGGCAAACCAATCCTAATAGACAGCCATAGAATACTCCATCCATCAGTAGCAGAATACATAGTATCTCAAAAGCATAAAGAATATTCTCCAGGACAAACCTCATGCTAACCACAATAAATTTAAAAGAATTGAAATAATACAAGTATGTTCTCTGACCACAAAATTAGAATTGAAATAAACCTCAATTCAAAATTTCTGTAAGAAAGCCTTGTATGGGATGTAGCATGTGCCACAAAGTGAAAACAATTTCATTAAGACAAGAGAGTGGAAAGAGCTCTAGTGCAAAAGGTGTCACCTACATACTAGGAGCTCTTCAGTAGCAATCCATATGCAGATTTCAGGAGCAGTAACTGAATCTGGGAGAATAAAACAAAGCAAAGCTGTGTATGTGAAGTTCAGTTCTTTCCATAAAAAGCCCACAATTTTGAGATTTTTCATAGGGGTCCATTATAATATTTGTTAAAATATCCGTTATAGTAAAAGGGGTAAAAATCCTTAATATGCCTCCATAGGACACAATAGGAATAAAGTAGAAGGACCCTTAGAGAGGGAGGGAGATGGGAGACCAAACTGGCTAAGAAATCAGAGTCAGGGTCGGGAGCAGAGGATTCTGTGGTGGATTCTGTGGTTGGAGACAGTACAGAAGGGAGGACACAGCATAGATTTTAGAATGAAAAAAAATGTTAACACCACTAAATTCTACAACCACTGAAAAAAGACATTCATGAGTCTGTGCTGTGTGTTTTGGAAAACATGACTGTCCGAAGAGTTCCGTGATCATCAGTCAATATCATCAGTGGGTCATCAGCCTCTAATCAAAAAAACAGGTGCCGCCCACAACACAAGCTATTATCTAAAACGTCTTTTTTTTATCTTGACATATAGAAGGTGAAGAAAGGTTTAAAATATTTATAAAATGTCAGTAGTAATATCTGAAGCACACAAATGAGGACATGGAAATTATTTCCAGTCCTTTCATCTTTGAGCCAAACTTATTTTTTAAACATTCAAATATATAAAACTTGGAAGTCAGAGAATGTCTTGGAGTCATGAAATCCGTAGGACTGCTCAGGCCCTCCATGTAAACATGTGTCCAACAAATCACAGCCCAATTTTCCAACCCTTCGATCCAAGAAAAGGCTTACAGGAGCTTGGGCCCTGTGGCTTTCTGAAGGATGTTGGCTTCAGAAGAGAGGCTGGGCCAAAGTATCTCCCAAAACTGTGCTCAAAAGTTCTCTTCTTTCTTAGAGCAAACAGTTTATCAATCAGGATCTAACCAGGAAACAAATCTACTTAAATATCTAAAATGAAGGCAATCTGATGCTAGAATTGATCCCAGATGAGAGATGAACTGAGAAGCCAAACGGAGGGTAATGATGCAACTCCAGGGTTAGCAAAATCAAGACTTGCCCTGGCCCCCAAACTGGGAGAAGAGGCACAGTTATAATAGAAACCCAGACACTGGGTCACCCACAGAAACTAGAAGTGTACTGAGTCTGTCTGACAGCAGTTGGGAGAGTCACAGAGGATATACAGAGTTGTTAGAGAAACCTGAGAAATAGAAAGAGGGAGAGATGTACTCCAGCCTCTCCCTTCGACGCTCACCCTTTAGTTTGTTAATGGAGTACTCACTGAGGGACCCTGGCCTGAAGCCTGCCAACCTGCAGCCAGGAAAACACTGAGGACAGACTTGGCTCCTGTGACAGTGAATGGATCTAAGACTACGTGGGGGCCTGCGCAAATCTATGGAGTTCATGTTTAATGACAAAGTTCCCATTATTTTCCCAGTGCCTTCTCATTTCGGTGAAGAGTTTGGAGAATATGCTCATTGTGTCCATTTTCATCTTGGAGCCATATGCTCACCACCAGTTATAGAGACACAGAGAAGAAATCCATCTTCTGTCAGCCTATCATTTTTATGATTTGATGTGTTCTTTTCTTTCTTCCTTCTCCCTTAGTTCCTTCATAAAGATCTACTTGTTTAAAAAAAAAACCTGCCTTATCTCATTATATAAGATTATGGAAACTAACTGCCTAAACTGTCAGACATTATTGTACTATCAGGTGTTACTCTTATGGTCACTGATATTATCCTATGAGCAGATGTCAAAAGAAAAGGATTTTGATTCTTTCATGGCCCAAGGTGTAAGGGGGAGGGAAGCAGGCAAGTGGAAGTCCAGCTACGCCAACAGAAAAGCAGACAGATGAAAAAGAACACTTTAGAAAAGCTGAAAACTCAGGAAGGAAAATAGGGACAGCCAAGATGACAGAGAGAACACTGATCTTTCCTCACCCAGGCTCTCTCCCATCCCTCTTCCTTTCAAGAATATTCTATCCATTAAAGGTATATTCCCCACCCCTGGTGTGCATCTCCCAGACCACACTCCTGAACCAGACCACAGGCGAACATGGAACTATAAATCTCTTCCAACCAGAGCTCTCTAAGCCTTAAGAGGGTTTTGATGCTCACATATCCTATATTTGTCATTTTAAGCTTTCTTTTCTATTTGAGCATTGAGGAACAAGAAGCCCAAGAAACAGCTTCAGGACCTATGATGGACAGATGAGAGAGGAGAAAAACTCAATGAGAAAGAGACCGTGAGGGGATACTAGAACCCTTGACTCCCAGTCAGCCATGCTAGCACCCCCACCACAAGCATCAGGTGCTTTCTGTTTTCTATTATTTCCCCATCATCATTCATGTAAAATAATCTAAGGTCATCTGTTTGAAGATTCAGACATTTGAGCCAGGAGCTGGCCTCACTAAGATGACTGAGACAATGCAGGAAATCTTCATGAAGTGAATAGGTCATTTCCTAGAAGGTGAACAACACAGTCTCTGACCTTGAGGAATTTATAAACCAGTGGGGGAGAGAAGAAGATACAGTTTGCAGAACAACCCTGGTATATAAGATGCAAAACCTTTTGGTCTTGGTCTTGACTCTGACCATGTGGGAAGGAATTTAGAGTAAGGAAAAGATTATCCTGGGATCAAACTGATCAAAGATGAGGAAAACTCCAAATTGAGCTCTGATGTGAGTTGATAAGAGAGAGATTGGAGTCCTAACACCACTGCTGCAGAATGTAACCATATGAAGATTAGGTCTTTACAGAGTTGATCAAGTTAAAATGAGGCAATTAATCCAATGTTACAGGTGTTCTTATATATGGAAGGAATGTGTTCTCAGAGCTAGACATACACAAAGGGAAGATGATGTGAAGACACAGGAAGAATGCCATGTAAAAAGGGAGGGCCAATCAGAGCATATGCTCACGAAACCTGCCCAATTCCACTCCCAAAACAGATTCTTACATTTTGACATATCTTTGAGTATTCACAATGAACAAAATCACAATCTTAAGGATTTATTGGCATTTGTGTTAAGGTGTAGACTGCTATTTCGTTTTGTTTTTTCTGAGGTGGGTAAGTATCCTAACAGCTCTTCTTACAGATGTGAAATGCCATCATCACCATATTCTCTGCTCTCACTATTCCTTTCCCCTAGACTGTAATTCTTGTACCAGTTCCATACTATTTTTATTGTATTCATAAATCACTTTTAAGTTCAGTAAGGCATGAGCCCCAACAGTCATCTTTTTCTGTATTTTCTTGGTCAGACTTCTCTTTTATTGTTCTTGTCATACTTTAAAATCAGTTTGACAGGTCAAGGGGGAAATGTTTCCTTTTTCAACCAAAACTGCATTAACTTTACCAATGAATTTAGGAAGACTAAACATCTTTACAACTGTCTTAGGATCTTTTACTTTCAAAGAATAGAGACTCATTAAAATTGTCTTAAGCAATAGTGTATTAAGTATCAGTAGGCAAACAAAAATAAAGAAATAAAAAATTTCTCTGGAACTAAAAAGTTCACTACAGCAGATCTCATGAAGAGTGAAATGTCATTCTGGAATTAGAAGAGGTTTCCAGAACCCCACTGAATGGGAAAAAAATCTTTGCGCTCCACAAAACAGACAAGGGTCTGATCACAAAGATATACAAAAATCTAGTAAGATTCAAGAAAAATAAAGTAAAAAAACCCAATCAAAAAAATGGGCAGAAGAACTTAAAAGACACTTCCCCAAAGAGGACATACACATGGCCAACAGGCACATGAGAAAATGCTCAACATCCCTCATAATCAAGGAAATGCAAATAAAGACCATAATGAGGTAGGTACCACCTTATACCGGTAAGAATGGCACATATTTAAAAAAACCAGCAACAAAAAATGCTGGCGAGGATGTGGAGAAAAAGGAACCCTGGTACACTGCTGGTGGGAATGCAAGCTAATCCAACCATTATGGAAGACTGAATGGAGGTTCCTCAGTCCACTAGAAATGGAACTACCATATGACCTGGCAATCCCACTCCTAGGCATCTACCCAAAGGACACAAAAACACCAATCCAAAAGAGCACCTGTACCCCTATGTTTATTGCAGCACTATTTGTAATTGGTAAGACCTGGAAACAACCCAAATGCCCAAACGTAGATGACTGGATCAAGAAGATGTGGTACATATACACAATGGAATATTATTCAGCAATCAAAAATGAGAAACTAGGGCCATTTATAGAAACATGAATGGAACTAGAAGGAATTATGCTCAGTGAAACAAGTCAGAAGGCAAGAGAAAAATGTCGGATGGCTTCACTATTAGGAGGAATATGAAAGAACAACAGCAACAATAAAGAATAAGCTCAAGGAAATGGGCAATTATAATCAAAAGCAAACAAAAAACTCAAGCCAAGATAAACCAAAAGGAGCATGGGTGGGGGAGAAAAAGAGGGGAGGGAGGGCAAAGACAGGAATGAGGGCAGAAAGTGCACAAGGGACTGAGGTGATGGTGCACGGGTGGAATGGTGGTGGGTATTCCCTGGGGAATACAAATGATGTCAAATATAATTAATAATAAAAAAAAAGAAGAGTTTTCCAGAACCAGAGAAATTTTGTGTCTGGTTATAATGATATATCACATATGTCCTGCCATCAAATAACTCAGTTCATTTCCAATTCTGCTTCTACAGCTTCTGGTGTCATCTACCAACTGCCTCAAACTATACTTTCAATTCATTTTGGTTTCCACATACTCATGGTTTCTGATTTTAATAGTTTCTGTTCAGTCTTCACTTCAATTTATTTATAGTTCCTCATTGGCTCTTCTTATGTCTGGGAATTTAATAAATAATAATTTTATATTCTCGATTCTTTTTAAGGTAACTTTCTATTTATGGCAGTAAAGTTTCCTCTGAAATAAACATTTAAGTTTAGAATGTGATAGATCCTTATTATCACCACCAACAAACTAGGCAACTCTACACAAGTCACTAAAGTTTTTCAGCAACCTTCTTTCCTTCACCATCCACCAAGCTTAGGCTGATTATGTTACTGTTGGAGAGGTTTTAATGAGATAGAAATTACTGACAGCACTTTGGAAAGCCTACACTTGTGGGAACTGGAATGACTGAGATGCAGGGAGTTGGCAACATCAAGAAAAAGGTTCCCATCTTGTTCCAGGTCAAAAGAGCGTCTAAGGATGTATCTTGGATTAGTCCTGTCCCATTGCACCCTTTATATGTAAGAAGATTCTCTCTACCAGAATAGTTTTATAAGAAGAGTGCAGAACCATATGGTGTCCTTTATAAATAGGTAAAGTGAAATAGGATTGATGTAATTCCCTCTAGGAAATGAAAGTGAGATAAAGATGAAAATGCACCACTCAGCACTGCTCTGTAACAGACTATAAATCTAAAAAGGTCAACATGTGACCCTTGACCTCCAGGAACTTATAATTCAGTTATAAATAAAATACATCTTTTAAACTGTATTATAAGAAAAATGTACTATGACATGATTTAAGGAACAGTTTAAGGTTGTAAAAAGTTCGAAGAGGAAGACAAAGCCTCTCTGGATAAAGGACATTGCCTTTCAGCTACATCATGAAGGCTGAATCGCATTTATATTTAAGGGAAGGAGAGAAAGGAATTTTTATGAACAGGAGTACCAGGAGCAAAGGTGCAGAGATAAGGATTCCCTGAGCACTTATGGAAAAGAAATGAATTTGGCACATAGTACTCTGTAGTATACACTACTTCACCTAGAGAGGAAGGAAGGATGCTAATTATAAAAGACTTTGGACACAGCGCTGCAAAATCTACTTTAAAATGTTTGATTAGAATGATATAATGACCAAAGATTTGTTTCAGAAAGATTAATTAGGTAATCATTATAAGATGAATGATGTATTAAAGGGGCTAAGAGTTAATGCAAGTATCAGTAAGACATTTTAGGATATAATGTGATGATGATAATAATTAGGATAACAGCAATTGCAAGCAACAGAAGGAAAAGAAGTTCCAATCTTAAGAGTCTTATTTTTTAAGGTTTACCGTTCACAACTTTTAGAGTAGATACTCTCCAACCTGCTTTTTGGATGAAAGCAGAAAAGCAACTGCATCCAAAAAGAGGGTTAAAGTGTTGTATAAAAAAAAAAACCCACACAACCACTTGATAGGGTAGAAAAAGAAATGAGAAACAAGATTCCACTGACTATAATTTACCCCTGATGTCTAATTTGTCATCTCCCTTTCCAAAATCAAGCCAAAACATAGTCAAAGTAGCCATAGTTTATGTTGTTTATCCCAGAGAAAGTATATTTGCATTCCCTTCATTGCCATAGACATTATCAAAACCATAAGGCCAAATCTCTTTGGGACAGTGTTCATCATCCAAATCCCCTTCTCCTTCACTAATGTGGTGATGAGATTTGCACGACAGCAATTGGTTCTACTCAACTGCACCAGCCACCACCCTGCAACCTCCTGTAGGGAGTCTGTCTTTGATTATTTAGGAACAAAAATAATCTCAGCTTGAAGAAAGATCCCAATCACAACGTTCTAAATAACAGACACTGAAATAGCCAATACTCTAAATAGATGGACTCAACTCCTTCTTCTGCAAGAGGCGATGGACAAACGTCACAATGCCCAATGGTGCCAAGCACACATTATGCTTCCCAGATGCAGGGACTGACACACTAGGCAAACTATTTATGAAATTTCTCTGGAAGAGTCAAATCAAATAACAGCCTGATTCCCCTCACCCACCATCACCACCAAAGTTAACTGGAGAGCTCTGCTTAGGATGACAGAGATAGCGGACTCAAGTGCTATGGTGTGGTTGGTGTAATGACATTTGCTGTCTGTTATTATCTGCGATTTCTCTCAAACACAGCTCTCTTGTATTCTAGTGTATCTTAAATAGATGGCTACACTATTGTTGCCAAATTAGATGTAAGATTCCCCCTCACTCCTTACCACCACTCCCACCTCTCCCAACAGCCACAGAAATTGAGGACACAAGGAAACTAAATAAAGGTTCGTTCCTTCCTCAGTCTCCCAACACACCAACATATGAATGCACACATGTGCACATACACACACAGCAGTGACAAGCATGTCATTAATAACTCATAGGTGCTGTGGTTTCATGAGAAAGAGAAAACTTAAACAAGTACTCTAAGAATTTTATTGATTACATTAACTAAACATGAACTCATGTTCTAAGGAAAGGTTTGTCTAGACTCGGGTATCTCAGGATCATCCTATGCCCCACTCACTTACCACTGAGAAATTAAGTGAACTGAAGGTAGGAAAGCTATCTAATAGCCAACAAAAGGATTTTCCTATCAGAACTATGACCAAGACTGCCTTCTTTGCATTAGATGCACTTAACTCACAAAGGAAGGGAGGACTTTGAGCACTGTTTGGCTGGTTGCTTTGTTTCAATAGGAACTTTCCTGCTGAGAGCCTAAAATCAGTACACCAAAAAAAAAAAAAAAAAAAAAAAACAAAAAAAAAAAAAAAAAAAAAAAACCAAAAACCTCACAAAACAAGAAGCATTTCTTAACATGACAACAGTGAAAATGAATATTTATCATCTCATCTAAGGTCCTTTCCTTCAGCACTTCCTCATGCCTACTCTCCCAGCATCATCACTAAATCTAACACTTATTAACAAAAATATATGAATTTTCTTTGAACTTGTGAGCAAATTAAAGGCAGGCAGAGCTCAGTTTCATTGGAGAAGTGCTCCATTCTTCTATTTACTCTTCCCTTTATTCAGGAATCACAATGCATATTATAAACTCTCCAAAGTAACTCAGTAAATAAATTTGTCTCTTTAATTTTGTTATTTAATTCAGGAACCCCTCTCACTGCCAGCACCCACCTCTCCATAACATATTAATCATCTCAGTGGCTACAGAACACTTTGGGAAACAATGTTCTAATAACTTTGAACTCATTATTTCAAGTTAATCACTATTTAGGGAATTGTATTCCTAATCCTCACTCTGCATAACAGCCAGGCCCCTTTTATTTTTTTTTAACCGACATAAACCAATTTATTTTTCTTTTTTTTTAATTAATATTTTTTTTAAATTTACATATATTTGCCATCAATTGTAATCCCCATGTATTCCCCATCACCATCTCACCAGTGCACCATCACCTCAGTCCCCCGTGCTCCC
>JAGFMF010011456.1:5282811-5301859 GCA_019455555.1 Galemys pyrenaicus
TTTGTGTCTTTATTGCTGTTATTGTTATTATTATTGTTCTTATTCCTTTCCTTGATCCTTATTTGGTTCCCTTATATTCCTCCTAAGGGAGGAACCATCACCAGGCCCCTTTTAGAAACCACCAGAATGTAAGGAGCACTAGACTTCATTCTGAACTGCCACTACAAAAGTTCTTTACCTTCTAAACTAGGCAGCTCATGATTATAATGCTATACAAAAAGAGAACCAACTTTTATGGTAGAGACATATCACCATGTTAAATCCAGTATTGTCTCACAAAGAAAACCAAACTCAAAATCAAGCCCAACCTAAACATGACTAAGTCCAAAGTTGAGTTTCAGAAATATATCTGTCTCCTCATAGTTCTGCATAAATCTATGTGACAACCTTTTCCCAAAAACCTATTGTTTCTCACCTCATGGAGCGCTGAAAAAACAGTCACTTATGTCCATTAAAAGAAACTACACGGTTCACAGCTACAGTATACATTTTTTTAACTACAGAGAATTTTGTTAAGAGCAAATAATTCTTCTACTGCTATGAAAGATTGAAAAGCACATTTTGTAAAGAAAAGAGAACTTTCCAGCAGTAGTATTTTTAAACTTATACTGTGACCCCTAGATGGTGATCAGACATTGTATTAGAAAGAAAGGGAAATAAGTGTCTCCTAGTATAACCTCCAGAATCTTTTTTGAGTGCCAGTAAATGTGACTCACTGGACTCGGAACATAAAACACCGAAATAAAATAATTTTTAAAAATCACAGAAAATTTGCTTTTTCAAGTTCACATGGAACACTATAAAGTTAACCCAAATGCTATAGGATAGTCCAGAAAGTTTCAATAAATTCCCCAAATCTGATACAAAATATGTTGGCTGAGCTCAGTGGTATTGTTTTAGAAATCAACATACAATAACAGAATACCCATATATGACATTAATCAATACTCACAAAAAATATTCAAAGAAAAAATAAGGAAACAATCTTTGTGCTCCACAGAATGGACAAGGGACTCATCACAAAGATATACAAAGAACTCACAGACTCAAGAAAAATAAAGTAAAAAAACCCAATCAAAAAATGGGCAGAGGAACTTAAAAGACACTCTCCAAAGAGGACATACACATGGCCATACACAGGCACATGAGAAAATGCTCAACATCCCTCATAATCAAGGAAATGCAAATAAAGACCACAATGAGGTACCACCTTATACCAGTAAGAATGGCACCTATATATATATATATATATAAATATATATATATATATATATATATATATATATATATATATAAAAAACCAGCAACAAAAAATGCTGGCGAGGATGTGGAGGAAAAGGAACCCTAGTACACTGCTGGTGGGAATGCAAGCTAATCCAACCATTATGGAAGACTGAATGGAGGTTCCTAGTCTACTACATATGGAACTACCATATGACCTGGCAATCCCACTCCTAGGCATCTACCCAAAGGACACAAAAACACCAATCCAAAAGAGCACCTGTACCCCTATGTTTATTGCAGCACTATTTGTAATTGGTAAGACCTGGAAACAACCCAAATGCCCAAACGTAGATGACTGGATCAAGAAGATGTGGTACATATACACAATGGAATATTATTCAGCAATCAAAAATGAGAAACTAGGGCCATTTATAGAAACATGAATGGAACTAGAAGGAATTATGCTCAGTGAAACAAGTCAGAAGGCAAGAACAAAATATCGGATGGCTTCACTTTTAGGAAGAATGTGAAAGAACAACAAAAAATTTTAAAAAGAAGAGAAAGCTCAAGGAAATGGGCAATTACAACCAAAAACAAACAAACAGAAAAGCTCAACAAGACCAAAAGGTCCAAGACAAACCAAAGGAATCTTCTGGGGGAAGGGCAGTTAGAGACTGGGATGAAGGCAGAAAGTGCACAAGGGACTGAGGTGATGGTGCATGGGTGAAATGGTGGTGGAAATTCCCTGGGGACTACAAATGATGTCAAATACAATTAAATAAATATAATAAAAAGTATCATTGAGAAAAAAAAATCAAAACAGTCCTATTCAATATCCCAGGACTATGTGTGTGTCTATGTGTGCATGTGTAAATTAGCAAGGTGATTTTAATGTTCTAATGGTTAAAGGCCAAGATAAGGTTACAGTATAGATATCAATGTGTGCTATAAAGCTATGAAAATTTAAACAATATGATATTCACACAAGGACAGATGATAAACAATTGAATGAAAGAAATACATACCGAGAAAGAGACAGAAAGACTTGATTTATGATAAAAGTATCACCTGACAGCAGTGGAAAAAGACTACTAAACTGATTTTTTCATTTAGCAATGCTAGGTCAATTAGATATCTACATAAGGGAAGGGGGAATGAATTATTAACTTCTATCTCACATCATGCATAAACATATATTCAAAATCTAAATTTGATCAGTAATATAATTAAGCTTTTAATTTCTTAAACCAGATGCCAAAAACACTAATGCTATAGGTAAACAATGATAACTGGGTTATAAGAAATTAAATATTTCATTGTTAGTTCATAATTATTTATTGTAAGACTAAAAAGTGACCCACAAGGTAGCAGTTAATTAAACATTTATCCTACAAAGATTTCTATCCAGAATACCTATCTTTTAAAACCACGCAAATTAAGAAAAACATAACCTCCAAAAAGGACCTTTATAAAACAAGGCATTTAAATGGCCAATAAATATATAAAATGGCCCTCAATTCACTAATTATCAGATAAAATAAAATTCTATCAAAACGAGCAATCACATAGGCCATCAAAGCAGCAAAATATAAAGACTGACTTCGTGGAAAAAATGTAACAGCTCTTTAACACTGGTGGAAATATAAATCCATGCAATCTTAAGGAAAGCTCTCTTAAAACTTAAATACATATAAATCCTCTTATCCAGTAATTTCACTCCTCACATACATGTGAGAAAAAGTATTAAAAAGAGATAAATTATGGAGTATAGAATACATGGGAAAATAGCATTAAAAATAAATGAGCTAAAATAATGTATAACAAAACGGGTAACTCCTATAAGCATTATATAGTTAAGAGAAGTAGACGTTATATACTCATGATTTTATTAATACAAAATTCAAAAAATAATTGTGGTAATGTCACAATAGTGGTTTGGTTATCTCGGAAAAGAAAACTGTAGTAGTGACTACAAATGAAGGCAACAGAGAAAAGAGCAGAACAACAGATAAAGACTGACTCCTGATGACACTACTGCAACCTTTAGATAGAACATGGCTAGATCTACTTCAGTCCACTCCTTAACTTTTCTGTTCCATGAGACTTTAATTTCAAATGGGTTTTGTCATTTGCACCAGAAGCATGATCTCCAACAGAAAGTTTACTGCCATGACAAATTATTACTCCATTTATTATTACTCCATTAATAAAAGAGAACAAGATGACCTACAAAACACTAGTATTTTAAATATAGTTCTGTGAAACCTGTGAACTTGTCAGCCTTAGTTTCCTTACCTATGAAAGCAGGTCTATAGATAAGGATGTGTCTAGTTTGTTAAATGGACTAGATTCAGTGTGGTGTCAAAATGAGTTAATTTTTTTCTTCCTCTCTCCGCTTCTTTTCCTTGAATAACAAACTCAGGCAGAATCCATCAAAGTACCTCGCCCTGTATTACAAGCTGAATTGTACCCCCAAAAAAGAGGTATGTTGACGTCACACCCCTGAAATCCCAGAATGTGACATTATTTGGCAATAGGATAGTTGCAGATGTAATCAATTAAGATTAGACCATGCTGGATGGGGTACATCCTTAACCCAAATGACTGATGTCCTTAATAGAAGATCACATAAAGACACATGGAACAAGTGTCACAAGATGATGGAGGTGGAAAATAAAAGTATACTTCTATAAGACAAGGAATGCCTAAGATTGCTGACAACACCAAAGCTAAGGCAAAAGGAAAGGAACAGATAGTCCCCTCATGCACTTGAAAGAGCACAGCCCTGCTAACATCATGATTTCAGACTACTCACCTTCTGTGAGATAATACATTTTCGCTATTTTAAGGTACTCACTTTGAGGAACTTGTCACCACAGCCCAAAGAAACTAATACACCTCTTCACTGTTCAGTTTTACTCTACAGCTCCTCAGACCAAGAAAAGGGAAGAGGAATAAAAACTTAAAAATGAAAGTAGAAACCTTATATGTCATAACTTCACTGTGAATCTTTTCACAGCACACTGTGACTGTGTCTAGTTTACAGACTGTGTCTAGACTGTGTCTAGGAAGGTTGAGCCTTCCTGCTCAACCAATGAGGCCTCTGGTCACCCCACCAGAAATGACAAACCAAAAAGATAAGGAGACATGGAGTTTCCTGCACCAGGATCACAGACCTCAATGGGGGTTAGCGAGTGGAGGAAAAGTCGGGTAGTTCCACCATTGTCTTTGTGGTTCTTTGGCTACTGAATGAGTAGCTCCAAAACATGGAGAAATCCACAGTGTCATAAAAAGAGATGTGGAGTTATTGCACTGCCTGTATAGTATGAAAGGAACTCAAAAGTCCTCTGGTCCAGCCTTCCAATCTTTTATCTATGGCTTGGCATGCCAGCATTAGCCAATTCTCAAGATCAAAAAGTTAAAGGGAAAAAATCTTATCAGATAAGCCAAATGAGGGACTGCTCAGTTTTTTTATTTTTAATGGGGTGGGAAACCTACAAACAACCTTCAACTGGGGACCCCAGGAAGATAGGAAAAGAGAAGAGCGCATGTGAGCAATAAGCAGCTTTAGTGCTAAAAAGAATGATTTTGCTAAAGGAATTTAGAGAACCAAAATCCTGGCAGAGATCTTGTAACAGATTAAATTGGAGAACTTCACTTTTTGGTGAAAGAAAGGAGCAATGAGGGTTGTTTTTCTGGAATTTGCCAAATATGCTCAGAGATGGGGTAGAGGGGCTTTAACTCAAAACACATTTCTTGAGCTCCTATGCAGCCCAAGATGCTAAACTGAGGTTTAATATCCTAAAGGATGATACTGAAAGATGAGTAGTTACAGCTCCTGCCCTGAAGATGACCCTTTCCATCAAGTAGGGGAGCATGAGTCATGTTTCTATCTCGGGATATGAGGCAGAGTGAGAAAAGCACCACTAAGAGGTACAAACAATAACTAATACTTACGTGAGTACTCACCAAGTAAGAGGCATGAATCTAAGCAGCTCTATGTCTGTGAATTCCTCACTATAACCCTCTCATGTGATCTTGAACCTTACAGTACAACTGAGACCAGAAAGGTTGTTATCTGCCCAAGGACCACAGGCAGCAGATGCCCTGGCAGAGATCTGAACATATATAATCTCCCAAGTCCACATACTGAACACTGAGCTAATTCTTGTAGAATATTGCTTCTAATTGCCTGAGGTGGAAGAGTCAGGATAGTGCCAATGGCAGAGAATGTCATTCAGAGGCACTTTGAGGTAATGGTAGGCAAAGAGGGTCACACCAAATGAAGGATGGGGGAGGATATTCTTCAGGAATGGGATCACATGTAATTATGAGCCATTCAAACAGTCAATTACCAAAATCCTTTCTCTCTCCAAGACCATAAATATATCCAGGCCCAGAATGTAAGAGTCACTGAGCTATACAGGAGCCTCTAGTCCTTCTTCTGAAAACAAAGAGAGGAAGCCACTTAAGCTGCTGACCAAACTCTGACTACAAAAAATAGAGGCAGTATCAGAAAACTACTTAAAAAGAGTGATTGATTTATACATAGAAGAACTGGGGGGCAGGCCAGAAGTACTGGGGGCTGCGAGAATTCACCAGAGACAGAGTGGGGAACAGAACAGGCAGACTGACTGAAATACACTGCAAAGTCGAACAGCAGGTGAGACAGGAGAGGTCTGCTGCACCACGCGGGTCAGCTCCCTGGATAGGAACTGAACTCAGACTGTTGTGGTGACAGGGCGATAGTGCAGAGACTTAACCCCTATGCCACCAGGGAGGCCTGAAAATTGTTAGTTTCTATCACCTCTAATCATTTTTTCTAGTGTTAAACTTTCAGAAAAAAATGTTCTGTTGATAAACTTTTTATCTTAGACTTGGGTATGTGACACAAACAAAAGCAACAAACGATTTTCAAAGGGTGGATCCAATTTTGTGACAAAACGCATCAATCCAGGCAGTCTGATGATAAAATCGCGAGAAAGGGAGGAAACAAAAACTGGAAGATATGATTCCCCTTCGGCGCCATTTAGTCTAAGACCAGCCCTGGTTCGAGAAGGGGACGGGAACTGTCAGTTCCTTATTTTTCCTACTGGGTCGAGGGCCCTGTACCACCACAGGGTTGACATTAGCTCCAGTTCTTTATTTAGCAAAATGAAAACTCCACAAACATTCTGGCACTAGGAGGCATGAGTTGGCTCCTCCGAACTGAGACCTCTGCTATTTAGAGACTCTACAAAACAGAAAAATGTGTATTACCAAATAACTATTTAGAGAAAATATTGAAAAAAGATCTAGAGAGAACTGTTTGTTTTAATATGGTCTGTTTACAATGCATTATTACTGGACTGCAGAATGTGTGCTAAGGGAACAAAAATGCATTTGCATTTTTTCAGGGTCAAAATAGCCATGTTCAGACAGCACACAGCAATCTCTCGTACAGTTATTTTTCTTCTCTCTCTTTTTCTGGCATTTGATAGATTCTAGGAGTTCATCTAACTTGACCTTTGGTTAAACTGCCATTATTGCTATGAAAATATATTCTTCCCCAAACGAGGCCTCTTTCTCATAAAGAGTCAGTTCTTCTCAGCCTGTGATTATTGAGCTTTAATGTATACCAGAAACTCCTAGAGAGTTTGTGAAAATACATATAGGGTTGTATCTGTAAATTTTCTCATTTAGAAGGTCCAAGGTAGGGTCCAAGAGTTTTCTTTCTTATAAGTTACCAGATGATATTGATGTTGCTCTATCCAGGACTACACTTTGAAGCCCACTCCTCCACTGCTCCGGAGGTGTATAGGCATGGATATGACAAGATGATTTGGAAAGAAGAGAGAAAGCTATTGGAGAGTTCTCAGGCTGGACACCAATTGATATGAACTAACCATGCCCCACTTCCTGACCACTGGGATTTATGTGAAAATGCCAAGTGACCCTGTTCAGAGAGACGAGTCAGGCTCTAAGCTCTTGCTTCACTGTTGGAAAAGAAAGTTTTTTGTCATTCTCCCAAACATGAAGTTCAAAGAATGATAATGTGTTGTACCCATGAAAAGACAATATAGATAAAAATTGACCCAGGTCACAAGGAAAACAGAACCCAGTTAGAGATGAAAAGCTGACTCTACTGGCAACATCTGCACTTTTACATTAAGCCCAACCCTGGCCTTACCAAGTGGCCTGACCAATTTTAAAATTGCATTAAATGAAACTAATTTGATGTTGTATTTAATCTGCCCTACAATGAGCCAATGAATTACCTTTAATGCTAAAGTAGTATGAGTTAGGTCACCCGCCATTTACAAGAAAAGAATCTAGAATCAGGAACCTATTTTCTGGACATTTATATCACTGGATCTTTCTGTTTCTTCAGTTTTCCTATCACTTATAACTGCCAAGGGCAGATCTCCAGGAAATTGCCTAGAATACATCATAAACAACTCATGCTCTCAAATCTATCATCTATCTGTCTTACTTCTTTTCTTAATAACTCTACCCAGGAACTTCTACATATGTGCTATCCAACCTTTAACATCCTATTTCTGGCTATAGGAATATATATGGTTGGTTGCACATTTACCTGTTTCACTCCCTGCATATTCACACTCTGAACCACAACACAGTGCAAATACATGACAAAAATAGAACACTGAACATCACCTTTTTTTAAAAAAAAAAGGTGCATACAAGAGCTAGGGTACAGGCCAGAGTCCAGGGAAGTGAGAGGATTCACCAGAGACAGAGTGGGGAGCAAAACAGGCAGACTGACTGAAACACACACTGCTGAGGGGAGCAGCAGGCAAGGCAGGAGAGGTCTGCTACACCATGTGGGTCCCCTCCTTGACCGGCGGCAGGTATCGAATTCATGCTGCAGTGGCTTCAGTTTGCTTCATAGTGCATTGCTTAACCCACTGCGCCACCAGGGAGGCCCTGAACATCATTTATCCAACTAATGTTGAGGAGATATGACTAATATACTTTCATATCTAATAGATTCAATCTATTTGGTCAAAAGCATTATTGAATTAATTTTAGATTATTTCTTAGTATAATTGCAGGGTTTGTGACTGAACCAGATACTATTTTAGCCAAACCTATTACCAAGAACATCCTGGCCCATCGTGGAATTGGATGATTATCCCAGCAATCATGTCACATGGGTAGATGTCCATGAATGTGTACAATACCAAGCATAACTGTACCCTGGAGAGATTATAAATGTGAATTGGATCCCCATTTAGTTAGTAAATAGTCATATCCTTAGAGCCCATAAAATACATGTAATTCTAACTAAAATCAAAGTTATCTAAGGAAAAATGCAATATAATAAGAAAAGCCTAAACACCAATTAAACAATTAGAAAGTATAAATAGAGACACTACTGTTGGCTTTTGTTTTGTTTTGTTTTGGGGGTGGGGGGATAAAGTACCAGACTACATATAACCAAATCAATGCATTCTTCAAATATTCTTTATAAAAGTTGCCGCTGTTTACTTTGTGACTCTTTTTTGGAACTGTCTCCATAGCTAGCATACCACCATTCCTATCTGTGGCAGACTCAATTGGTGCCTACATATGCACATTTCATCCTAACCATGAGAAACCTTATTTTGTTTGGGAAAGCAATGTGTTCCTATCTAGGCAAAGGAGCATGCCTGGAATTGGCCAAGTGCTTTAGCTGATAGGATGGCAGCATGACCTACTTCTGACCAATGACACTAAACACTCATTGGTTTTCTTGATAAATGAAGACACTGGCATATTTCTTGCTTTTGTCCTTTCTCCAGTTTTGCACACAGAAGGGATGTGAGAAGAGACACAAAGCCTCTTATGACTCCCAGGAACAGCCATGAGTGAAAGGCCAAAAAAATTACACTAATATGAGTCTTAACATCATTGAGTAGCTGAAACTTATGCCAGCAGCCTCAAACTTCTTCACATGTCAGCAAAACTGATTCCTTTGCTTTAGCCACCATAAGTTGATTTATGCATTACTTAAAGCTGAACAAAATATCATAAGTAATACAACATTACACTTTTTTTCTACAGTTGTATCCAGCAAACGTATTCCCCAAATTTTTACCCAAATTTCTTTAGACTATTGCCAAAACTTAGATCCTCCTTAAAATATACTGAGAATAGCAAAAGGAATGTGTTGTCAGCCCTGAAGGCAATTTTACAAAAAAACTTTGAGAGATTTTTTAAGCTATAGCAATTTTGACAATAAGTGACAGCATTAAATGGAACAACAGTCATTTGGTTATAATATTTGGTTCAAAAAGAGTCATTTATTTTCAGTGCCATTTCATATATGTTATAACTAAAACCAAATGGTGATTAAATCCATAATAGAAAGATCTATAAGAAAATCATTAACTAGCTTCTTAGTTGTATAGTTCAGTTGTCAAGAAAACTAATTAGTTCAAAACCATATGTGGAGGTTGTTGGGCTGAATTTGGTGTCTAGTTTATTTTTATTCTCTCACGGCCAATGTTGAAAAATATTTTTGTAAGAATTTCCCACGTTTTCAGTGGCAAATTTTAAAATTTCATTAGATGAAACTAATTTGATGTTGTATTTAATTTGTTCTACAATTTTCTCCTAACCTGGTACTTCCATATTTTTATTAGTACATAAATTAAATTGTGTAGTCAGCTATGTTGGAAAACATAAAATAAAAATCAAGGATATATCACTCCACACTGCTATTAGAGCTGTCACCAAGGAATAATTTTTCAAATAAAATACATTCAAAACTATCTTGCACTTCTGATGACAAAGAACACCCCTAAATAATTTCTGAAGAGGTAGTGTCATGTTAACCTTAAAAAACTAGAAAAAAATATTGACTTTAAGGTGGCAGAACATTAAGTACAAAATTAAAAGAAATTAAATATATTTGCATTATAAAAATATTTAAACTGCATATCACAAGTAATACTATGAATACAGCAAACTGAGAAAATTTGTAACCAACATATATTATAATCAATAGAAAAAACTAAGCAAGACCATGAATATGAATTTTAAGTGAAAATAGATACCTATAAGCATTTATTTCACAAGTCCCAAACACTAGGCTATAACAGTAAGCACAGAGTTCTATTTACAGCTGATTTATAAGTATACTTAAATCATAACAGTGACTATTGGAAAACCTTAGAAAAGTAGCACAATCAAGTACAACTAGGTGTTAGAGGGAATGAAAGTCAAAAGGAAGTAAAAATATCATCACTCCTATAAAAGGAGTTAAAAGCTACTCTCTAAAGAAATGATGAATTGAACAAATAAAATTATAGTTTAAAAAAACAAGAAGTAAATTAGAATTATGAGAAAGAACTCATATACTTATAAACACATACAAAGAAATTGTAAAAGACAAGAAACTATTTGTAAAAAGAAGCAAGTCCCGCACTCAAAGAGTTCTCTAGTCCAATTATTTTTATACCTCATTGTCTATCAGTCAATTAGAATATACCAAATATAAAGAACCCATCAAACTCTATAAAAACAAAACAGGCAAGATAATCAAAATTGGCAAAAGAATTAAACAAATACTTCTCCAAAGGAGACACTCAAAAGGTCAGCAGGAGGGCCTCCCTGGTGGCACAGTGGATTAAGCAATGCACTATGAAGCAAACCACAGCCACTGCAGCAGAAGTTCGATCCCGCCAGCGGCCACAGAGGTGACCCACATGGCGCGGCAGACCTCTCCTGCCTCACCCGCTGCTCCCCTCATCAGTGTTTCAGTCAGTCTGCCTGTTCTGCTCCCCATTCTGTCTCTGGTAGATCCTCTCACCACCCACACCTCTGGCCAGTATCCCAGCTCTTGCATGCATAAAAAATAAATCTTTAAAAAAAAATGTTCACCATCAGTTATTAGAGAAACATAAATCAAGATCACAATGAGACCATCACACCCCTGTGAGAATAGCCCATCCCCAAAAGACCAAAAAATAACAAGCACTGATGTGGAGTAAAGGGAACCCTCCGACACTGCTGGTGGGAATGCAAGCTGGTCCAGTCCTTTTTGAAAGCAGTATGGAGGTGTCTCAAAATATTAAACATGGATCTGTCACCCAAGCCAATAATTCCAGTCCTAGGTATCTACCAAAAAAATTCAAAAACACTAATTTGAAAGGAAACTTGCATTCCCATGTTCACTGCAGCAGTATTTACTGCAGCAAATTATGAACACAACCTAAATGCCCCCAGAACAAAACAGTAGATCAAGAAAATGTGGTATATATACATGATGGAGTACTATTCTGCAATCAAAAAAGATAAATCATGTCCCATGCAGCAACATGGATGGAAACTGAAGAGATAATGCTAAGAGAAGTCAAGAGAAAGATAAATACCATATGGTATCACTAATGTGTGGAATATGAAGCAACTAAACTAAGAATCAGAAAAAGAAAAGCTTAAAAAACCAGTCCTTGATCGGTGACTACAGAAGTGAAGCATCAAGGGAGGGGCTGAAGCGAAGCATGTGAGAATGGGAGGGGTAAGAACAAAGGGAGAAGGAAGCACAGTGGTCTATGGTGGCAGAATATGGGTGAGTGTAATGCTGGGTGCACTAAGGTGGTAACATCTGATAGAGGTATCCCAATGTTACCTCGATTGAAAATACATGAACAAAAGGAAGAAGAATATATCTAGTATAATAAAGAGTTACTGTGCTTTTACTTCAAGAGCATGTTAGATACAGAGCAACAATCTAAAATCTTACTACATGCCTGAATAAAAAATTTTTAAATGCAAGAAACTCTTTTAGCTGCCTAATCCTTATATCATAGAGAAATCAAAGGAAAATTCATTCAAATCACCCAAAATATTATATACCTGCAAAAAGTTGCATTGTATGAATTGTAATCCTCTTTCTATAAAACTGAAGCACAATCTTTGAAATAAAGCAAAATTTAAAATTTTTAAAATCTGCTCTGCCCACACTGGCTATATATGTGTGCATATAAATGTGCACAAGTATGTCTGCTCATTCAGGATTATTATGTAAAAACCAGCCTTAAATGATAGTTATTATTTTTATATATGAAAATATAAGAGATATGGGAAACTTAATTGATTTTTATTAAAAGTAGATTTGAGGGAAAAAATATTGAGACTCCTGTTACCCAATTAATCAAAAGAAAATAAAAGTAAACATATAGCATAAAATAAAACCAAATATGCCTATCATATAAACAAAGAGTTTATTTAAAGAAAAAGATTCTCAAAATAAAGCTAAGAGCCAAATTCAATTATATACTTCCTTGTATACAAGGGTCAGACCTAAAACAAAGTGATTAGAAATGATAAAAGTCAAAGCCGAGCAACTGTTATCAAACAATATACACAAAATCATTTTTAAATCAAACAAATTTAAATTCAAGACAAAAAACATTAAAGAAGACCACTTTATAAGAATAACTCTATAATGAGCTCCTCTGGTAATTAACAACTATGCCTCAAATAAGAGCCCACCATAATCATAAAGCTAAAAAACATTAGAAGAAGAAAAAAATACATCAGTAAAAGTATATTTTTTTTACCTTCCTCAATTCAGGATATATCAAGTTGACAGAAAAATTAATAAGGATAAGGATATGACAACAGAAATGAAGACATAATTCCTGTATGTTTTATTCCATATTCTGCCAAAAAATACAGGTATTTGTATGTGCTCATAAAGACTGATCACAGAATAGCCCACACTGAAATACTCATCATATTCCAAAATGCACTGAAACAGTACTTGTATATTCAGATCTCAGTGCAACAAAAGAAAACAACACACTAACACCACCAAACCAACATATTTTGGCTGGGGTTCCCCTAAAATCAGACCCTTCAAGAAGGTCTTGAATGCAAGTGGTTCTTTTGGGAGACAGATGTGAGGAAATGAGACAGGGCCAAAAACTGTGAAATGAGGGAATTATGGGATTTCAATTTTGTTGGGAACCGCCTGAGAAATCTAGAATGCATCTCAACATTCTGAGAAGAAGGTATTTATCCACTGACTCCCCCTTAGTTGGAAGCTGCTCCAGAGAACACTATCTTTGTCACTTCTAGCTATCCTACCTGACCCAGACATTGCAAAAATGTCTTCGGCTGAGATTGAACTTCATAACAGGCATTAAAGATGGAAGGCACAGCTGTCCTGCAGGGAAGCTCAGAGGGAGGCAAAGGGGTAGGTTGGTGGGCCAACCATTTGGGTACTGCCAATGAGTCAGTCCCCTGTGAGTGGGATGTGAGTAGAAGCAGAAGCTACATCTAAACAACAGAATAAAGCAACGGGGATCGAAGACTACTCCCACATGGAGGCTAAATTAGCTGACACTATATGGAAATGGTGAAGGACTCCACCGATAAACTACAAGATTAGTTTTGATTTAACCCAAGCAAAGGTAATCTCAGATGAGTCTCCCCTTAAATTTTTGTATTACTGTTTTTCTCTGCTATTATCGTCACCTCCACTTTTTTCCCATTTTGGCAGGCTTTTTTTGTCTCCAGTTACTAAAGGAATTACTGAACCCTTCCTGAAGTCAGAGGCCGGCTGACCTTGAAGAAAGTAAAGTCCAACTGTAAACTGTCTAACAAATAAGCTCAGTCCAGCTGGCATGATCACCCCAGCTCTGTGAGACTAAGCAGGGACCAAGGGGAGTGTGCCTGGACTGCTGAGCCACACAGGCAGTGACACAGGAGTCATTGGTTGATTCGTCACTAAGTTTGTGATGGCATATTTCCTCATAGAAACCCAACAGATTAAGAAGGAAATTAACCAGGTAACAAATTAATATAAAGTAGCTTTTATATATAAATCACAAAGCTAGAAAATATAACTGAAGAATTATTTCATTTATAATAGCAACAAAGAAGGTAAAATACTAAGAAATAAATGTAATTTAAAATATTCAAGATTGGGCCTCCCTATTGGCTCAAGGGGTTTGTGGTGCCAGCAAGGGGCACAAAGCAAGTTCTGGATGGTTCCAGCAGACGGCATAAAGGAAGGAGTCTTGGAGCCCTCGGTGCCTTTTACGGTTTTATTTACAAAGGTGGCATCAGGTACATGGCAGGCCTGGGTGCTGGGGAGGCCAGGAGGCTGGCAGGCCTCCCAACGCCCCAGTGCATCTCACCCTCTAGGCTGCTTTGCTGCTTTTTCTGTTTATGCTGCTGCTCTTGGCACTCTTGGCATCCTCATGACACCACCCTTATATGCCTGTGTCCAAACCCAGGTGCACCCACTTGCGCATGCCTACCTAGGCATGTGCGCAGCACTGCAGGTGTCCATCATTATACCAATGTCAGGAGGGTGGAAAGACCTGATAAGTTTTCTCTGACCCTACAGGGTTAAACACTGCACTATGAAGTATCTACAGCCGCTGCAGCATGAGTTCAATCCCTGGCCGGGGAGGGGACCCACATGACACAGCAGACCTCTTCTGCCTCACCTGCTGCTCCCCTCAGTGGTATATTTCAGTCAATCTGCCTGTTCTGTTCCCCATCTGTCTCTGGTGAATCCTCTCAGCCCCCACACCTCTGGCCTGTACCCCAGTGCTTGTATGCATAAATAAATCTTTAAAAATAAAATATTCAAGATTTATATCAAGAAAAACATAAAGTGAAACTGGTGAAATTTCAAAGTGAATAAATGGGAAGTTTATGATATCCCTAATGAACAATAAATGTAACAAGTGTTACAAAAAGGATTTTAATAACACTAGAAACATTCTAAAATTTTTGTAGAGGGCCTCCCTGGTGGCACAGTGGGTTAAGCAATGCACTATAAAGCAAACCCAGTCACTATGAAGCAGCATGAGTTCGATACCTGCCGCCGGCCAGGGAGGAGACCCACATGGCACAGCAGACCTCTCCTGTTGTGCCCGCTGCTCCCCTCAGCAGTGTATTTCAGTCAATCTGCCTGTTCTGCTCCTTGCTCTGTCTCTGGTGAGTCCTCTCACCACCCTGGTCTGTATCCCAGTTCTTGTATGCATAAATAAATAAATCTTTTTTTTAAAAAAAAAGAAAATAAATAGTTTTTAAAATAAAATGAAATAAAAATTTTATAGAAAAATAAGCATGTAATAATAGTTGGGGAATTTATAAGATAATGCCCCAAAATATTTAGCAATCAAAAGATATACTCAAGCCATTCACAGCAACATTAATGGAGCTAGACAGGATAATGTTCAATGAAATAAGTCAGAAGGAAAAAGAAAAATATCAAACTGTTTCACTTATAGGAGGAATATAAAGAAGCCAAATAAGGAGCCAGAGGGAAAAATAGTAACAAAAAAATTTTTAAAAAATTAACAGGCAACTATAAATCAGACATTCTGCAGGGGAAGAGGACAGAGAGGATCAAAACGGGAGGGAAAAGCACAAGGGACTATGGTGATGGTGCACAGGTGAATTGGTGATGGGGATTCTATGCGGACTACACCTGAGAGGAGACAGCAAATACTGTACTAAAATGAACAATGATGTAAAATATATATAAATGATATTTAAAAAAAAAACAGTGAGAACCAGGAGTACCACACTGAAAAAATATTACAAAGCTGCAACAATTGCAATTATGTGGCACTCGTGATGTAGCAGATACTTCAACAGAAAAGAGAGTGTTTTAAAAATCCACAAAACATATGGGAATCTTATAATGATAAAGATAACAACAAATCTGTGAAGAGGAAAATGGAACATATACCACATTTTGGAAAGAAAAAGAGAGATCCCTATTTCACTCCTAACATCGAAATAAACTTTAGATGCTCACAGCTACGTAATATACATTAAAAAACTAAAAAAGTACTGAAGAACACATGAGAAAATTTTTAAATAATCCCAGAGTAATAAAGACTTCTCTAATTATGAACATCCCTACCTAAGATATCCCTAATGAAGACATCCTAAAAGATCGGTAAATTTGACTATATCGAATGAAAATGAAAGGTTCTAAAAAAAGTCCAAGTGGAAAAAAAAGTTCCAAATAGAAAAATATCATAAACAAAGACAAAACACATGTGACATTCGGGGAGTGAGGATCTTGTCCACCCATATCACAAAGGTATAATTACCTTTCTCTTATCCAGCTGTAGTGGCAGGAGAGAACTGGGCAGGTTCTCTATGATCCGGGCAGATGGGTAAAGGAGGAGTCCTGGAGCCCTCGGTGGCTCTTTCAGGCTTTTATTGATCTATCTGCATCATTTGTAGTGAGGGAACCCGGTACACGCAAGGTGGGAGGGCTGGGGGGCCAGGACGCTAGCAGGCCTCCTAGCCCCCAACAAATCTTCATTCTCCCTGGCCTCTGCTACTGCTGCTGCTGCCTTTTCTGCTGCTGCTACTACTGCTGGTGTTCCCAGGACGTCGCCCTTATACGCCCAGTCTCTCAGCGTAGGTGTGCCCACCAGCGCATGCCCACAACCTACTCCAGGTGCCCATCATCAGGCACGCGTGCAGGCACAGGTGTCTATAATTGACACTAATGACGGGAGGGCCGAAAAGCCTGATAACTTCTATTTACCTTACACCAGCACACACAAATCAAAGATTGAATATGCATAAACCTCACTAATAATTTTTTAAAAAGCAAAACTATAAAACCAAGGTACACTTATTCTGTACCAGAGAGGCCAAAATAATCTGTGGCAGCACTTATGTTGGTGGGTGTAGGGTAAATGGAAAAGTTATCAGGCTTTTCCGCCTTCCCGCCGTTGGTGTGATGATGGACACCTGCGGTTCTGCACACAGGCCTAAGTGAATATGTGCAAGAGGGAGCACCAGGGCTTAGACACAGGCATATAAGGGCGGTGTCACGAGTAGAGAACGCCAGCAGAAGAGAAGCAGACAGAAAGCAGGTGAGAGTAAGCAGAGGCTAAGAGAGCCCAGAGACAGTGAAGATGCACCTGGGGCTAGGAAGCCTGCCATGCTACTGTCTGCCTGCCTACCCGCCCCTTTTCCTTGACTCGTCTGCTCAGAATCTTTAAGAACTTGTTCCATGACTTGCTGGCACTACAGTGGGCCAAGGATGTTAGCATGGAAACTGACACAGTTCTAAAGAAACACTATACTCTAACATCAATGGTGGAAAGTGTTTAAAATCTCCATGGAGAGTGAGCAATCTGGCAGTAGCCAACAAAACTGCAACTTATCCATACCCCTTTCTCAGCAATTCAACTTGCTCAGGTGTGAAATAGTGCAACCAACATTCCATAGAATATTTATTGAGACTGTACTTACTCTTCATTCATAATTGTCCTAACTGCTGAAGATAAAGCAATAAACAAAACAAAGGCCTTCCTCTTTTTAAAGAAAGGAAGTGATTCCAGGCAAAGGCAGACAATAAACAAATAGAAAAGAACAAATAAATCATAGTGTAGGGTAAATGGAAGTTAGTAGGTTTTTCTGGCCTCCCACCATTAGCGTCAATGATAGATATCTGCAGCACTGCACGCATGCCTGATGGCAGAACCTGGAGTAGGTGTGGGCTTGCGTAGGTGGGTGCACCTGGGCTGAGGTGAAAATTGCTGAAAAATATAAATAGAAATAACTGGGTATATATATATATATATATATATATATATATATATGTCCAGACAACTGTTAAAGTTGAATATACCATTATACTAAATAATAGCAAATTTTAAAAAGTATAAAGAAAAAGGAATGCAAATCTACAAGATAAAAAGTGTATTTCTTCTTAAATTCACATAGGCATATAAGGGCAGCGTCATGAGGATGCCAGGGGTAAATAACAGCAGTAAGCATAAAGAGCAGCAGAGAAGCAGCAGCAGCAGCAGCCCAGAGTGAAGATTCTCCAGGGGCTAGGAGGCCTGCCAGACTCCTGGCCCCCCGGCCTCCCCACTGACCATGTAACTGGTTGCCTCTGATGCAGAAAGATTAATAAAAAGCATAAAAGCCTGAAAAAGCCAGAGGGCTCCAGGACTCCTCCTTTACCCGTCTTACCTGGATCATAGGGAAATCGCCTCAAGTCTTACTGCCTCTACATCTAGTTTATACAACATAATATTAGAAAACCCTTTTAGAAAATAAAGAACTCTATCCATGTGAAAGGAATCCCAAGATAAAGTAAATGAAACAAGCAAGGTACTAAAACATATTACAGTATTTTGCTATTTATATATATTTTTATATGAATGCACAGAAGAGTACAAAAGAAAAAGCAGCTGTCTCTGAGTGTGTGAAGAACTGGAGTTGGAGACATTTTGCTGTGTAGCCTTTTGTACCTCTTGAGTTGTGTGCCATGTGCTTGTATTAAATGTAAAATAACACATGAAAATTGCTAAAAAATATAAATAGAAATGACTGGTTACATTTATGCCCAGATATACCATTACACTAAATAATAGCAAATTTAAAAAAGCATGAAGAAAAAGGAATGCAAATCTACAAGATAAAAAGTGTTCTCTATTTCTTTTTAAAGTCATGCTTACAAAATTCGAGTTTAACTCCTAGTCTTTTTTTTTTTTTTTTTTTTTGGTTGTGATTCCTGATTCTTCCTTCCTTGGGTCAATTTATTTTCAATGAAAGTGTGATAAAATGCAATGGTTGCTGGCACGTGGCAATTTTATATTCACCATTAAGCTCAAGCAGACTTCTCAATGAACCAACTCTATTTTCCCATGCCTGTCAGAATGTTCTCGGTACACAAAAGGGGCTGCCTGGACTCGACACTTTCTTTATTTTTTTTTTTTCCTTTTTCTTTCTGACTTTATTTTTTTTTCTTTTATTAAAATATTTTAAAATTTACATATACTTGCCATTAATTGTAATCCCCATGTATTCCCCATCACCATCTCACCAGTGC
>JAGFMF010011456.1:5302461-5334335 GCA_019455555.1 Galemys pyrenaicus
AGTTCTTTGTGGATCTGTGTGATAAGTCCCTTGTCAGTAATGTTGTGTGTAAAGATTTTCTCCCAGTTGGTGGGTTGTCGCTTTGTTTTGGCTAATGTCGACACTTTCTTTAAAAAAAAAAAAACTGCTGGTTTACTTTCTTCTCTCCTGGACTGGCCTCTTACCAAGTTCTCCAATAATTTTTTAGCAATGCTTTAGCACTGTCTCTAACAGCTGTTTCTAGTGGGTCTTGATAATCATCAGGTAAATCACTGTTAAGTCTGAAGGTTCCCCAAACTCATATGTTGAATGCATGGTATTTGGAGGTGGTGCTTTGGGGCGATAATCAATTACGTTAGATAATAGTAGAGCTCCCATGTCCCTGATAAGAGACACCACAGAGCCTGCTGTCTCCCCCTGCATATGCTGAAAGAAGTCAGGTGAGTGCGTACTTGATATCAGCTGCTTTCTTTTGGAAACTAAGAGACCTCAGAATAAATCCTACCTTGCTGAACTTGTCCTGAACTTCCCGGTCTCCAGAAGTAGGAGAAATACATTTCTGAACTATGGACCCAGTAAATGCTAACCCTAGTATTAGTCTAAGCACATGTTTATAAGACAAAGGGGAAAGTATGATAGAGTAAACCAAGTGTGATGAGAAATAAGATGGTACAAATGTGTCCGTGGACTACTATATCTAACCTATTTCAACAAAAACATATCTAGACAGAATAAGTCTATGCCAAAAATTATGTCTCTGTATTGAAATTATCTTGTCTATAACGGCAAATAACTGTCAATATACATTAGAATCATCTTTTATGTCAAATAATTCCTATGATTATTAAAATATGTTTTTATTTTATTGACCTTAGGATATTTTAAGTCTCAATGTATATTCAAACACTTGTTAAAAATTCATTCATGCTTTACATATTGTATAATAAAATCATTCTTATTTTTAAAAAAAAGATATACATTTCTATTGTTTAAGCCACCTAGTCTATGGTATATTGTTATGGCAGCCTAAGCTGTTACAATCACTTTTCCCTAATAAAGTCACTTGTCTCAAGGTGCCAGGCCATTTTAAAAGTCAGCTCTGGAATGGATGGCAGTGATGGTTGTTCAACACTGTTAATGACACTGAACTGTGACCTTAAAAAGGGTTAAAATGGTCAATTTTATGTTAGGTACTTTTTAGCACACCAAACAGTCAACTCATTTTCTCATTTTAACTCAATTACTTCACCCCAATCCCTTCCCCATTTGCCTGTCCAAAAGACAGGCATGTCTACAGCTTCTCCATGGAATAGGATACTATAGGAAAGATGCTCATCACATAGTTATTTAATGTTTGAAAATAGAACTTTGAAAAAAATCTGTAGGCATGGGGGTTGTGGGGTAAATGAACTGTCACACTGTAAGTTAATAACCCTCAGGAATCCTGGATGCTATTTTAAAACACTGTATTAAGAGCCCTGGAAGAATCAGTGATGAAGATCAAAAGTACTAGGCACTTGGAAGACAAAATGCCCAGCTTGCTAGCTATCAGAGGCAACGAAGCTAAAACAGCAGGCTTCAAAAACATAAGGGAAGAGAGGACAGGGAAAGGCTCAAAATGGAAAGATTTCAATAGAAATATGAAGAGTGGGTGGGGTATAAAATATCTCAAAAAACTCTCTCCTGGAGTCTCACAACACCACCATGAAATAAACTCCTAATCTTTGACTAAATGCTTTGATCTTTGAGGTGACTACTGCATCAGTTGTTCATAATTTGAATGTATATGTTTTCCCATACTTTATGACATTTTTATAGGATGAGAAGTAGGATATCAGTAGTTCCTAGCTCCTGGTAAAAAGTTCCACTTTGCATTGTGCCCTCCTCTGTTCATTATTTCCATGAATAGAATGGAAAAGTATAGAATTTGAAGATTTGTCTACGATACTCACACATGGCCTGTGGCCCCCAAGGGCTATGTGGCTAATCTACAATTTGTACTGGGAAAATACAGAGTATAAGCAACTAGTGGCACAGTTATAACTGACAGGGCACTCAGTTTCTCTGAACCTCACACCCTCAGCTTTGAACCGTGAACAGTGGTGTATAATAACCCCACATATTGTGGTAGGGGGTATTTCATAAACTGATGTGCTTGTGAGAGAACAGCTTGAAATAATTCATCTTTGTTTCCCCTCCCTTCCCCCCAACATAAATTGGTCCACCATCAAAAGCTGAAACATTAGGAAAACAAGAAGAACCAGATAGAGTCAAAGCCAGTAATTCTGATTCCAGAATAGGCTGCTTGGTAAAGTCTCACCTGGGGTAGGAGAAGGGTACGTCAACAGGAAACAGTTTTATAAAACGCACTTTATGTCTATAAAATATGAATGTAAAACTATGGAGAGCAAACTCTTTAACTTAATGCCAATAAAATTTAAGTTGATGCCAAAAGCCACCAAGTATATAATACCAGAACACTGAGAAAGGTTGAGTTATTGGCACACTGCTTTGAAAATATAGTATTTTGGGCCTCCCTGGTGGCGCAGTGGGTTAAGCAATGCACTATGAAGCAAACCGCAGCCATTGCAGAACGAGTTCCATCCCTGCTGCCGGCCAGGGAGGGGACCCACATGGTGCAGCAGACCTCTCCTGCCTTGCCCGCTGCTCCCCACAGCAGTGTGTTTCAGTCAGTCTGCCTGTTCTGCTCCCCACTCTGTCTCTGGTGAATCCTCTCACCCCCCCCCCCACATCTCCGGCCTGTACCCCAGCTCTTGTATGCATAAATAAATATTTTTTAAAAAAAGAATGAAAATACAGTATTTTGTCTTATTACATAGATAATGGTAATATCTAGAAAATATTTGCAAGATATTTACCTTGAACCACAAAGAATTTAAACATTAAGTTAGTTCCTTTGATGGCTCTTTTTCTTGCCATATTTATACTTTATTCTGTGTCTTCTCATCATAAAATTCAGTAGCTTGCTTATAAAAGGCTGTCCTGTGAAAGTCTACTTTAACTATAATTTACTTGTTACATCTGTATTATCCCTGAGTCCATTATACTCATTTTTACCTGTTTCAGAAATAAAATGACATTGAATGATTAAATGAATTCCAATTAATTCAACTAGCTGGTATAAAAGGCTGCTGAGATCCTTTTGAAGTTGGAAAAAGATATTTTCTTCTTATTTCAATAATAAAGGAAATACTTTTAAACACAATGAAGAGTCATGGCATTTTCATAAATATTATCATTATTTAAAAATAGTAAATCACCTATAAACTCTTTAGTAAGGCTTTCATAAACTACTAGATTCACATGGGTAATGTCCATCAAGACTTTACTATTTATAGAGCATACAAAGAAAGCATCTTACATACACTAAAAGTTTTGAGGCACGCCATAAAGAAAGGTGAGATGAGAAAAGGATTAGTAAACCATAGGCAATGTATGGAAGAAATTGGTGAAGAAAAAAAATGTAAGCCAGTCTGATGTTCATGCAAAATTGGATCCTTGTTAGAAAGAAAATAGAAAAGTCTAATCAATAATAAAAAAAAAAATCTAGTGGTCAAAAATAAGCAAGATGAGCTCTTCCCACTCCTTGTCATCTTGCTTCCAGTGTTAATCAAGTCTCAGAACAAATCCCAAAAATTAATACGCAAGCAGGAATAACAAGCAATCAAACTGTTGCTTGTGACAGGCGATCTCAGGTGTCCCCACCAGCCTCTCGCAGAACTTGCTCCCTTGTAAGAGGCTGAAAAGATGCCCATGGCTTCTGAAGGCAGTAAGGGCAGTGGGACCCCCTTTATGTGGAGAGGTGGGGCTAGTGGGCTCTTGGCATGATGTGCTGCACGATCAGCACAGATTTTGGGACCCAGTGATTTCATCTATCTTATGTGTGCAAGTCTGCTACACTATTACACTATTTCTCATTAATTGTAATTGATTTAATTCTCAGTAATTGTTTAAGCTTAAACACCATGAATTTCATCAATTTAAAAGCACTCCTAGCTATTCTTTAGACAAACCTAGTATTGATTCTGATTAGAATATCTCACAGGCCAATTAACCACCCACAAGGGGTTGAATAAAAATAACTTGCTCTTCCACATTACCATACCCATGCTAATGCACTTTAGTATGATAAATCTAAAAATAAAGCCATCATTTTAAAGATGGGACAGAGGGATGATGATAATAATAGTAATCTAAAAGTCAGCATTTATTAAAGAGTACCATGTACTAAGTAATTTGCTTCACTTTAATAACTGCAAATAACCCTATGAACTATGTAGGGTTATCCCATTTTACAAATGAGAAAACTGAAATTTAAAGAGACTAACTGACTTGCCCAAGGTCACCTCATGAACTCATAAAATCAGTAGTTCAAAACCAACTTATTTAACATCAGAACACAAACTATTTGAGAAAGAAAATGAATTGAGAAAGTTAAAGTGAATAGTTTGAGTTTAGATTCTGAACCAAATAACCAACAGGAGAAAGAAATCTTTCCAAAATAAGTACAAAAATTCAGAGAAATCCACTTCAGTATTTCAGGTATGAGAGGTTGAGGACAATTTAAAAAGTGATTCAAAAAATAAGACTACTACAGGAAAACAAAGAAATGGAGGGGAAACATTAAAAAGGCAGAAATTGGCAAATTTTCATGACCAGCTAGGTAAATGAGTTTATTTTCAACATGCTGCCTTTCCAGCTGGGTGTGTCAATGGAATGCCTCCTATAGTATAAAGATTTGGGAACACACTTCTCTCCTATCCACATAGGATGGAGATAAAAGTCTGTTTCTTTTTAAATTATATTGGCCATACAACAACTAAGAACCAAAAAACCGATAAACACCAAATGACTGCATTCGTTCAATGAGAGCTAAGTAGTATCTACCACCATGAGATGGCGGAAGAATCTGTTTACACTGCAGTGTATTAAGTACAACCACAGACACAAACATCGAGCTCACACAAAGACAGAGGAGGAGTACTTAAGAGACCCTCAGAGTGGGACAGGCATCCTGCAAGAGGTCACGCTTGAATGATCCTTGAAGAAAACACAAGAATTACACAAGTGAAGGGGCAGATATGCAGGTAGAGGAAATTCCGCCTATGAATGAAATATACTATAGGATTTTGGAAGGAGATGGTGACCAAACTGTAGACTGCACCAGATGCTGCTATGCCTTGGGTTCAAATCTAAGAAACTAGAAGTCATGTAAACTAGGCAAGGAGAGGGGAAGGTCGCTCCATAGAAAGATTTTATGCTAACAAACTTAACCACTTCTGCAAGCCTAGATTTCTTGGAAGCAAAAGACCTGTCACAGTTTGATGGAAATTAACTATTACTACTCAAATGAGGACATCTGAAAGTAGACTCAGAAGAACTGAAAAGAATCAGGAAAGGGAGGGTTTTTGGAGCTGCTTATTACATTGATACCCAAAGTAAATGTCTTTGTGAGTATACAGGTGTTTTAGAACTTCCCCCATATAAAGTAAGAGTCGGTCAGGATTTAATTCCCTGCCAAAGAGCCCATGGAACTTTTTAATGCATGGAAGTGTTTCTGTGCATGGATTATAAACTGTGGAGGTTTATATACTAACCCACTACAGTGCCTAGCTCCTGCAGCCTTCAAAGAGGCACAGACCCGCAATTAATGATAACTACAAGGCTGTTTAATAGAAGTTCCAAATCACCAGTCAGTAAATCTATTTGCATTAAAATCTAAGGTTTCTTTCTTGTTTTTAATCCTCTGCTAACTGCCCTGCAGGAACAGATGTTGTTATTCTGAGCCTGGCATATTATTGGAATGACTTAACTGCATCTTCCCTTGCCAGCTCATTGTGTTTAGGGTTTGAAGGCTTTGCAGTGTTTCCTTTTCTTCTTTTGATTAAAATGATGTGCCAAAAACCATATAGAAATCAGAGAATGTAAGCCTTCCAAGACACTGTCTTTGCAGGAGCAAAGAAGTTTCTCTGAATAGCAGGGCCTGCTCTCCCTCTGTCTTTTTTTTCCCCCTCTGCAGAGCTGGCTCCTAACTTGCTCTCCTTTGGTGCAACTTGACATGCTGTGTCTAACTGGCAGTGACGCAGGCGCAAGGAGTGGGGGAAGGGCAGGCTGCCACTCTGCAACAGTCTGGAAGTCCAGAACCCAGAATTTGGACTTCAGGTAGTTTTAAACACAGAACTTCTGTTTGCATATAAAACACGTAGGGGTGATCCTCACTTTGTTTCTCTGTACAACTGTAATGCCAGCGAGGCACGGAGCAAGTTCTTGATGATTCTGAGCAGATGGGTCAAGGAGGAATCCTGGAGCCCTCAGTGGCATTTTCAGGCTTTTATTGATATTAACATCAGAGGCAACCAGGTACATGGCAGGCAGGGGTGCCGGGGGCTCGGTTGGGGGGGGGGCCCAGGAGGCTGTCAGGCCTCCTGAGCCCCCCACACATCTTCACTCTGGGCTGCTTTTGCTGCTGCTCTGCTTCTCCCCTGTCTCTTCTCTCCTCTCCGTTCTCTTGTCTTCTGCTGGTGTCCTCGTGATGCCGCCCTTATATGCCCCGTGTCTCAACCCAGGTGCACCCACTTGTGCATGCACACTTAGGCCTGCGTGCAGGACCTCAGGTGTCCATCATCACACCAATGGCAGGAGGGCAGAAAAGCCTGATAACTTTTCCATTTACCCCACAACAACCTCTGCAACTTTTCTTGAATCACACAGCTCTCTCAGTCCATCTTTTGTGTTCTTGCTTTTGACAGATGCAGTGTATTATCCTACTGAAAGTCAACCATGCTAGCACAATAATTGGCCACTGACAGCTCAACTGGGAGGGAGACTTTAGGGAATAGTCAAAACTGTGGTGAACTGAACAGTAGCTTCCTGTCTGAAGTGGGCAAACACTACCCAGTTTTAGGCAAACTATGCTTCATGGGTGTAGGGTAAAGGTTGATCAGGTCTTTCCACCCTCCCACCACTGTGATGATGGACACCTGCGGTGCTGCGAGCATTCCAGGGTGGGCACGCGCAAGTGGGCGCACCTGAGTTGGACACGGGCTTAAATGGGCGGCGTCATGAGGCCACCAGGACCAGCCAACCGACAGAACCGACAGGACGAAGGAGCAGCAGCAGCAGCAGCAGAGAGAGAAGAAAACAGCCGAGAGGATGAGATACACCTACCAGTCTCCCAGCCCCCTGGCACCCCTGCCTGCCATGTACCTGGCCACCTCTACTAAATAAAGCATGAAGGACCACCGAGGGCTCTAAGACTCTCCTTCCCTGACCCGTCTGCCCAGAACCATCCCAAACCTTGCTCCAGTGCTGCCTTCCTGCCACTACAATGGGTCTGGCATGTAGACACAGTTTTTAAAAAATCTTTCCACTGTTTTTAGAGAGAAGTTGAAAATTCATATTTTTAACAGAAATATACTAGTTTTTAAATGGTTTTGTGCTCTGTGTGTGTGTGTGAAGGAACAGAAGATGGCTATGGAGCAGATTTGGCCTACAGGTCCCCTGATGTTTAAGTTTTGATCTAGACTCACTCTGCCATTTTTCAGATAAGAAAACTGAGGTTTTCCTTACTGCCTGAGAATGAAGAAGCAAGGAAAGACAGAACAATGGAGAGGTCAATGACCTGTGACTCAATCCAATCTTTACCAGCCATTATTATTAAACAGTAATCCCTACACAAGTGGCTTACTTAACCACTATATTATAAACTCCTTCACACAGAAGATATCTTTTATATTTTCTATTGTTCCTAAAATAGCGTTAGGTACATAGTACATGTTCATCTAATGCTTGGAGAGGTAGATGGGTGAATGGGTGTAGGGTCAGAGAATGATCAGGTCTTTCCACCCTCCCACCACTGTGATGATGGACACCTGCGGTGCTGCGAGCATTCCAGGGTGGGCATGCGCAAGTGGGAGCTCCTGAGTTGGACAGGGCTTAAATGGGCGGCGTCATGAGGATGCCAGGACCAACCAACAGAACCGACAGGACCAAGGAGCAGCAGCAGTAGCAAAGCAGCCAAGAGGGTGAGATGCACCGAGGGCTGGGAGGCCTGCCAGCCTCCCGGCCCCCAGGCCTGCCATGTACGTGGCCACCTCTACTAATAAAACTATGAAAAGTCACCAAGGGCTCCAAAACTCTCCTTCCCTGACCCGTCTGCCCAGAACCATCCTGAACCTTGCTCCTGTGCCTCTTTCCTGCCGCTACAGTGGGTAAATACAGTTGGAAAGAATGTAGTTTCTTAGTAAGTATTAAAAAGATTGAGAGGATAAGTTGATAGAGAAATAGGAAACCCTAACTTCAGGCTTACTTTAGTCTCAATTAACCAAATTAAGTGATAACATTGTCAGAATTTCATCAGAGTCCACATCTGTCCCTCCCCTCTCCCATATTTTAAACTACTTTGCTTCATTAGTTTGAAAGATTGTATGCACCTGAATGTCTACTATGGTAATATGTGAAGAGAAAAAGCTAGAAATAAAATGAATGCAGTTCAATTAAAGAATATCCATAGATATTATAATCTATCTACACCATGAAATAGCCCACGACTGTTGAAAAGTAAATTAGAATAATTCTATTGACTTGGAGGGAGTGCTGTAAGTGAAAAATTAAAATGAGGAAGTGTTTAAAATAGCATCCTAATTTTTAAAATTCAAACTTCCCTCTATATACCCACCCACCCACATGTACACTTATTAGTACATACATAATCTGTCTTAAGCTATATGTACGCAGGGAAAATATAAATTTGTTAATATAGATTACTTTGTTGTACAAGACCACTGAGAAGGAGCATGAGGAGGAGGGACAACTATGCAAAAATTAAAAATAAAAGGTGCAAAGGAAGAAAAAGGACAGGATGTCAAGAGAAAAAATGAGATCAATTACAATCATAAAGACATTTAAATGGTTGTTGATGCACATCTGAATTGAGCTGCATGCCCTTTAACCTAGCTGTACTTTATATTTTCATGTAATAAACTATATCACTCTGTTTTATGTTAAAGACACAGTGAGAAGGTCACACAGATAATGAGCCACGCTAGTAAGATCTTATTTTATGGACATGTCACTTTTTCCAAACAAAGTGTTCTACTGTGTCCCAGAAATGAGGAATATGCTAGTTGCTTAAAAGAAAAAAAATCTCACTTAATACTTGAGATCATTCTATAGAATTACAGCATGAATTCCATCCATGACATTGTCATATCAGAACACATCAGACCAAACCCTCTGTCCCAGCTCACACTGTCATATAATGAAACATCCCCTCTCATTACAATATCCCTCACCCCACAACCAGGTACACTTTACAGCCAGGCATTTATCTCAATTCATCATCTTCCATCTTCCCAAGTCAGAAAACTTACTCTGCCCCCATTACATGCTTCATGGTCTTTTTCTTTTCTACTTATCAGTGTATGATGTTTCCTTAGTAAAGACTCAAAATCTTCCTGTCACTGAATATCCCTGGCTACAACAATTTGTGAGAAGTTTAAGTCTCATTTTAATTACTCACCTAAATCTCATTGCTCTAGTCCCCCCGTCTATTTCACTGGCAAGAAACTCAATCTCTTTTGTGAGTTAGTCCCCTTCAATACTGTCATGGCTACTCACAGTTGCCCATACCATTCTGAAAGCCAGTACTGGCTCTCCCTGACAGCCCAACATAAAGCAAGGATCCAGGAGTCCTCATTGGTGTGTCTGTACCTTGAACCATCAAGTTATACATAAAGAGCCCTCAACAGCAATGGGACAGCATAGCCAGGTGTCCCAAAGCTCATTCTAGACACATGTTCCTCCTTGACTTTAGAGCAGAACTCCTGCAGTTCATACTTCCTTTCACTCACATTCAACTATAGGCCCCAATGTGAAGCATCCATATCCCAAAGCATTTCACAGCAAGTGATACTTAAGTTCAATCTGTTCACTCTCACATGATCACTTCCCCAACATGTATATAAAATAAAAAATTTCTAATATGGCCTCTCATCCATATGACTTTCTATCATTCTGATTGCCAGTTTCAATGTTCTTTCCTTACACCAAACAATCTTCACCACCCCCTGGAGTCTTCAATTCAATTCTGATACTATCTGCCTGGAGATAGCATCAGGTTGAGAGCTCAGTCCCACAAGACTGTCTCCACTTCCAATGCCAAGTGCAAGTGAAAGTAGTCACTTGTACTTCTGACTGGTTTGAATCAGAGGTTCCCACGACCTCTTCCATGAGTTCCATTTATTTGCCAGAATGAATCGCAGAACTCAGAGAAACATTTACTAGATTATAACTGTGAGGTAGAATTTTTGCACCAAGCTGTGCCTTTTCACAGTAATGTGAGACAGCAGAGCAGTAACCACAGAACTAGACCCAAAGTTTGCAAATTAGTGCTATTGGAGGTGGAAGGAAAAGGATGTTTGCTAGAGTGTCCAGTGCATGGGGAAGCCTCTGTGCATGACCATGGAGACTCTGCCCTGAATGCATGGTAGACTAGTTCAAATAAAAGGGAACCGCTCTCTGAAGCTCTGGGAGAACATACTTTTTTTGAACATGAGTTTCCCCTTCTCCAATCTTCTCCAATAGTCAGGCCATACTCCCCAATTACCAAAAGAAGAGGCAGAAAGGCTGAGAGGCAAATGTAATTCTTTGTTATACATCTTTGACCAAAGCATCCATTTTATAAACTGCTAACCTTCGGGAGATAAGAGAGTTATGAGCAATAAAGGAGGCTGGAGAAGCCCCGAGGAAATCATCTGCTACATATCTCTCAGAAAATTATTAAAGTAGCCAATGCACAGTATGTGAAGGAGTATTTAGAATGAACACAGCTCATGATGCTTCCGGAGAATGGGATGCCTTCCTAAAGGTGACCGTGAGAATTCACAGCCAAGAATTGTGCCAGGGAAAGTCTCTGAGATGAGCGAGATACTTGGAATTGAGGACCCCGGCATATTCTTTGTGCTTTAGGGCTCAGTGCTCCTAGAAAGTCAGCACTGTCTTCATGAAAGCAGTAGATTCACCCATTTCCCACCACATTCCACACAGTTCGGCAAACTCTAGCTGCATCAAAGGAAGATAATACAATTTTCCATTATCTTCGGGAGATACGTTCTGAGACACACACAGCCCGCCCCTCCCTCTCCCCTCCCTCCCTCCATGGTCTATACCATAAACTTCCCTACACATACATACCTATAATGAAGTTTACTTTATAAGTTTGGCACTAAGATTTTAACAACAATAATAAACTAGAACGATCACAACAACATACACTAAACCGCATGTGGTCTCTCTCTCAAAATATGTGACCGTGCTATACTTGCCTTTCCCGTAAAGACGTGATGGGGATTTCCTGCCTCCGAGCCTTGTGACGTAGTTTAGGCTGCTAACTACTGCGTGATCGCGGAGGTAACAAAGTCGCGCGAGATTTCCTCCCAACACTCAGAATTGGGAATTCAGAGCAATTTGAAACTTACAAATTGTTAATTTCTGGACTTGCAGGTAATGGCTTCCCACAGCAGCCGATTGTTGGTAACCGAAACTGCTAATGGTGAAACTGTGGACAAGGGAGGGCCGCTGTGAATAGTTGAGGCTTTGTTAGTCCAGGAGCCACGTAGAACTTCTGCTATAGCTGCTCAACTCTGCACTGAGGTGTGGCGGCAGCCACAGAATGCAGTGGATTTGGTCTGTGGGCTGTTGCCTCTAGACCCCTGGACTATTGACAGGATAAATTTCAAAGTACTTAGTTTGGCATTAAAGACTCTAAGGCCCTAGTCTACTTTCTTGGTCTTATAGACCATCATTCCTTTCAGCAGATGGTAACTGAGCCCTGCCAGGCAGCAGGTACTGTGCCAAGCAGGGGAGATATGCAGGGATAAGTCAAAAGTCCCTGCACTCAGGGACTTACTATTTCTTGGGGGATCAAAAAGTACTGCACCTGGGCCTTGCTGGTGGCACAGGGGTTAAGTCTCAGCACTATGAAGCTATCAGCAGCCACTGCAGCACTTCAATCCCCAGCCAGGGAGCTGACCCATATGGCACAGCAGACCCCACCTCTCTCTCTGACTGCTCCCCCTCAGCAGTGTATTTCAGTAGATCCACCTGTTCAGCTCCCCACTCTGTCTCTGGTGAATTCTCTCACCCTCCCACCTCTGGCCTACACCCCAGCTCTTATATGCAAAAGTAAATAAAATAAATCTTAAAAAAAGGAAAAGAACGGCACCTTGTATGATACTATAATGATGTATACATATCATTATACATTTGTCCACACCTACAGAATGCACAACTCCAAGAGTGAACAGGTATGTAAACAAACCGATGGACTCTGGGTAGTAATGATGTGTCACTGTAGGTTCTTCAGTTATACTGAATGGTGTGGGAAATATCAGTAGTTTCCATTCAGTTTTGCTATGAATTTAAAACTGTTGTAAAAAAAAGAAAAGAAAAAGCTTATTAAAAAAAATTAAGTCAACCAAGTGGTAACTCATTTCAATGAAAATGAAAACTGGGAAAAAGATGCACACTGGGGTATTTCTCCTTATAGACATTTGCCTGCCCAAAGTATAATCTCCACTCCTATTTCTTTACTCATTTCTTAACCCCTCTTTAAAACTTAGCAAAAATTACATTTCCTACCAAAAATATTACATTTCCTATCAAAAATCTTTCTTAGTTAATTCCAGCTTCATTTATTGGCCAACAAATATTTTTTTAGGCACTGGTGCTAAACTCTGGGGGTAGCAGTTGTTGGTGGAAAGGAGCAGTCATTCTTTACCCCTATGGGTTCTTTTTTGGCTAGACAAGTAAAACAGCTTCAGATATGTTATCAATGGGAAAATCAATATAATAACATACATACAGAGAATTAACATGGTTGTAAGTTCTAAAGAATAATGGATCGGACTGAAGAGATTTATCTTGCAGTTAAAGACCTGGGGCATAAAGAACAAAGTAGGGGAGATATCACATGACAGACAAGGAGGAAGTAACCACATCCTTACTCTGAGAGTAAAGATGAAATTCTTAAATAGAGAGGGCATGTTCACTGGTAAACCTGTAACTGGATGAGACTCCTCAAGCTACATTCTTCTAGGTCATAAAAGGAGAAGTAGTGATAGTTTCTTTATTAGAAAAAACACAAAAGCATCTCCTCAGCCTGTAAGGCCATTGCTGCTCTCAACAATGTGAATTCTGTAAATAATGGTAACAGACGTATGTAGGCCTTGATTGACCTCTAGTTCCTATACCAAAGTGACAAGAGACCTATTCAGGGCACACTGAGAAAAGCCTATCTGACCCTTTTTGGGAGACTTAACCCACACAGTAATACACAGTAAACAAGACATATTCTTTTGTCTTCAAGGGGCTTACAATCTAGCTCTCAAAGGCAAAAGAAAAATACTGGATGGTTTCCTCCCTAGGAAGAATATAAGGGAACCAAATAAGGATCAAGGAAAAGAATAATAACAACAGTAATAACAAAAACAAAAAGACAAGGAAAAATTGGGGACACTTGGTGAGGAAGAGGAGGGAGAGGGTTGAGGGCAGATGGGAGCACGGGGGACTGAGGTGATGGTGCACTGGTGAAATGGTGATGGGGAATACATGCGGATTACAATTGATGTCAAATATATATAAATAAAGAAAAAAAATTCTCCTCTCTTAAACTGCATTAGTATTTACTGTCTATACTACTAGGCAGACAATAAGAACTGATACACACACACACACACAATATTTGATTGCAACTTTCTCACTTTCCAAATAAACTGTGAGGGCTAGTTTATTCCATATTGTACCTATTCTTCAGTTCCTCATAGAAGGGGGATGGAAAATATCAGGGGAGAACAAAATTTAGATGTTAAATCCTAATCTCATGTAAAATTAATAACTTGACAAAAATTAACCTAATAAATACAAATGGAGGGCAAATAAATTTTTGAAGTGGATAAAGGCAGTCACAGTAATCCTGATCAGGAGGTGACAAACATTTTTCTGCAAAGGGTCAGACAACAGCTAGTTGAGTCTATGTGGGCCACACATAGGTCTTTGTCGCATATTATTTTTACTATTTTCTACAATCGACTACAAATGCAAAAACTATTCTTAAACTAGTAAAAGTAGACCATGCAGCCAATGGTTTGCCTAATCCTGATGGACACAGATGGTGCAATATAATAGAAAGCTGTTAGTTATTCCCATACCTTTAATCTGGGAGACTCTGGGAGGAGACAGTGGTATTTTGAAATCTTGAGTGAGTGCCGAGACTTGGCGTGACCATGAGGTAGCAGGAGAGCAGAATGACCTAATGGAAAGGAGCCGAGTTGAGAGTCAGCAGACCTGAATCGGAGTCCTGGCTCTACCACTATCTGTGTGACTTTGGCCAAGTCAAACCCACCCCACCCCCTCGCCATGCCTCCAGCAACTTCTGTGAGTTATCGCCATGAAAAATGAGCAGAAAAGCAACTTATTGTGAGAATAAGATGAGATCATATCGGAGCACTTTGGAAACTGACAAGCATCCCAGTAAGACTTTGATAAAATTAGTAAAAGCCAAAAATATAAGCTAAACTTGAAGATTCCAAATTCAAAATGTCACATTATTTAGCTAGCGAGAAAGGCAGCGAAATGTGAGAGTCAAATATGATTCTTTATTGTATGGCTTTGGCCAAAATAACTATTTTATAAGCTGCAAGCCTTGAGAAGATAATAGAGTCGTGAGCAATGAAGACAGCTGGGGATCCCTGAGGAGGATACACAGATCCCAGTGGGATGACACCACTCATGTGCAGAGAAGCTTTAAACCTGCAACAGTTTCCCTGAAAAGTCTGTATCCATATAGTCTGTGTGAATGTTGTCTCCAGCACACAATGCAGATGTACTGTTACAGGTGTTGTCTGGGGCAACAACCTACTGTTCAGATGGGGAAGAAGCAAAAAGCAGAAAAATAGGAGCTGGACACAGAACAGCTTTTGGTTTACAACTTTGGCTTCTGGCTAGCAGGGCCTGGTATAGCCCCTTTCCTCTTCCCAGAAAATACTGCAAAATACAAAAACAAAACAAAACCCTGAAGCCCCAAATTCCCCAAAAACTTAATTTGGGGAAGATTGAAACAGTCTGTCAAACAGAATTAAAAGAAAAAACTATCTACTAAGTAAGATGACTGATGAAGTGGATTAAGAAAGACAGTTGGTGACCTACACACTCGTGTTTGCTGCATGACACAGAGTGCCATCAGGCCCAGTGACAGGAAGAAAGCCCTGGTGACTTTTCTTCTATTGGCAGCCTCACTCAGTGTGATGGGCTGAATTGTGTAACCCCTCCAAAAAAATCTGCTGAAATCTTAACCCCCCAGTACCTCAGAGTGTGACCTTACTTGGAAATACTGCCTTTACAGAGGTAATCAAGTTAAAGTGAGGTCATTAAGGTGGGCTCTAATCCAGTATGACTGGTGTCTTTATAAAAAGGGGAAATTTGGAAAAGAGACAGACAGGCGCAGAAGGAAGATGAAGTGAAGAGACACAAGGAAAATGTCGTGAAGATTAAGTGATGAAATGATATAGCTAGGAGCCAAAGATTCCCAGTAAATCAACCAGAAGCCAGGAGAAAGGCCTAGAACAGTTTCTCCCTCCCATTCCTTGGAAGGAACCAAACCTGTCCACCTCTCGACTTTAGACTCCCAAGCTCCAGAACTGTGAGACAATAAATTTCTGTTGTTCAAGCCCCCCAAAATGTTGTAGCACTTTGTTATGACAGCCCCAGCAAACTAATACTCAGGTACTTTAGTAACAATGGCATCTCTCTCTGTTGTGTGAGGAGTACTTCTTGAAGAAGCTGGAATAGTCCTTTCTCAACTCCATTCATATACAGCAAGAAGACTAATGAGAATATACCAACCTAAGCCAATTTGGCTACTCACAATTTCCAGGTTATTTTTGGTAACTATCAGCAAGTTCTAATGACTAGAGGTCTGTGAGCACTCTCAATCTGCCCCCCACCAACCTCGTTTCCTGATGGATGTTATAGAGAAAGCAAATGTCTCAAATCAAATTCTATCACACATGGAAATAGGTACAATGGAATAGCACATAAACAGATATACAAATGGGTAAAGTCAAATCCTCTCCTGTTTAGACATATTATCAATACTTGCATGAAATTTTCACTCAAGACAAATGCTACAAGTCTAGAGAAAGAATGCAATCAAATATCTAAGAGATGGAATCTTCTGTCAAATGATGGATTCAGATCTGGACTGAGTACCAGTCTGGAGCCATTTGAAGGCTAGGCCTCCCCAAGATATCCAGAACAGGCCTTCACAAGACATGTCACTTTGGCACGTGGGCTACTTTGATGAGAGTAATAAAGGCCCTCAGATGCACAAGAAACTTTCTCTGCTCCTAGAAGAATTAAGATGTGAGGTAGTATGCAGATTTAAGACTTTTACCTAACAAACTTTCCATCACAGAACTCTATCTACATGGCAGAGCAAACACATAATTTCATAGCATTTGGTCTTCATCATGAGTCATCCTCTTCTCATTCTGTGAATTCCCCTCCCCTTTCCATTGAAGCCCCAGGCCCCTATAACATCCCCTAATTTAGGATGTGTACCCTTGCTTTTTCCCCATTTTCATTAGAATTTAAATTCATGTAGATTCTCCATACAGATGGAGTTAAATTTGTTCTTTCCTCCTCTCTTTCATGTTAATTTGATTGCTTGACCTGCCTGAGAAGAATCCAAATGGATAGGGAGAAATTTCCTTTTCACTCCTACCCACTGCAAAGTTGACTCAAGAAGTACAAAAAGTGATCTGAAAAATAACACCATCAAAGAAACAGAGGAAGTAACTAAAGCATTGTCTCCTAAAGAGGTATTCACACAGACAGTTTTACTATCAGTTCAAACTTTCAAGGAACAGATAATCCCAAGCTATATAAACTATCCTGGAGTAGTAAAATAAAATAAAAATTTAAATATCCACTAAAAGTAAGAATCATCTTGATACCAAAACCTCACAAAGATAGCACTCACAAAAGGACCTATAAACCAAACCAATTATAAACACAAATTCCCAAGCACTAAATAAAATGGCAACCAGTTAAATGAAAACATATATTAAAAAATTATTCATCATTATCAACTAGGATTATCAAAAATTACTTAAGTATCTTAATATTAAGAAATCAATTAACAAAGTACATCACAGACATGCAAAAATCTTCACAGAGATTCAAAAGGCACTCAAGATGCAACATACATCAGAATAAAAACCCAAAGAAAAGTAGAAATAGTAAATTATCTTCTCAACATGACTGATGATTTATCTTAAATAAGTCATATCTTAAGAGCCAAACACAACATTTTCCTGTTGGAACTGGTTAAAAAAAAAATATATATATATATATATAAACCTTTGCTATCACCATTATTACTAATATCACCAATTAAATGAGATATAAGTAGAAATTAATTATAACCTTTGCAAAGAAGCAAAATTATCAGAAATATATATGTAGAAAACTTAATAACTATAAAACTCATAGTGTGTGTGTTTAATAAAGTGCCCAGATAATATATGGATACAAAAATCTGTAGATTTCTCACAGATCAGCCATCTGTGCTTAGATTCCATAATAACTAAACATGCAAAATATTTTGAAAAAAGCTAACAAGAATTATGCAGAGGATATGTGACAACAACTATTAAATATTACTGAAACTGTATAAATAGCAACTAGTTGCACATCCTACAGACATTTCCAGCTTCCCAGAAAGGTCCCAAGAGGAGGGCCCATAGATCCTCAATACATAATCCAGGGCCTGAGCATACATACGTAGCCCGTGGACATACTAATCAGCTAACACTGAGTTATGCTACATTAACAAACAATGCCAAAACCTCAGAGGCTATAACAAAAGGTTTGTTCCCCACCCCCACAACATGTTCTTGACACTTTGGCTCTGATGTACCATGCCACTGTCATTCAGGGGCTCAGGAGGAGGGCCCTATCTTAACATGCTTTCCTAGAGCAAAGAACAATGGCAGATTGAATGATGACTTAAAGCTTCTTGCTTAGATGTGACATATGTCACTTCAGATCCTCTTCCATTGCCCACAGAGAGTCACAGGGCAGGACCTGAATTCTTTGAGAGGGTCATAGCTCCAGAGGCAAACATCATTTTATATGGTTTCCAAATGAAAAATATATATCCAGTGTTCAACTGAGATAGGAGGAAAATGTCTTCTGTTGATATATACTGAAGGATTAGGTAAAGAAAGAAGCAGAATTACAGGGAAATATGAAAACTCACATAACAATGATAACCAAGGTTAAACCATCAATCATATCATAACAGGGCCTAAATATCTCCTAATATAACACCAGTCCAACCAGACTGGATAAAATTAAGTCATGCTTTATTTTAAAGCAGTTCTAATTTTTTGAAGCATCATGGAGAACACAACTAAAGAAATTTAAGAAAATATTTCATCTATTCCACTGATGAAATACAGAGAGCAAAAAACTGTTGGAAACATAAGAAACCGACAAAGCCAGAGTTCCAGGGGGTGTCATCAGTATAATATATCCAGGCTTTGTCAGTTCAAGCAGAGCACACATACATATGTGGAAAAAGAAAAGTTATATTCATGATTTGAATTAATAGATGTACATCAAACTTCACATATATTCAGAAAAAACATTTTTTTCCAAATGCTATGAAACATTTACAAAAATTGATCACATATCAAGTCACAAAGAAAATGTCAGTTTTCAAAAAGTTGAAACAATGCAGACCATTTTCTTACATTCTCTAACCCCAAATAATAAGCCCAGAAATTTGTAATAGGAGAATTAAAGAGATAGAAATGTAAGGCTCTCTTATATATCACTTGAGACCAATAAGAATCAAAGCTACAAATATAGACTATTTTTAAAATGATGATAAGAAAAAATATGTAAAATGTAGGAGCTGTGACCAGAGATACACTGAAGAATTTTATTATTAAATAAGAAGTACTGAGTATCCTATTTAGAAGACTGAGAAAGACCATGAAAACAAATCTAATAAATGCAGACAGAAGAAATAAAGATAAAATTCTTTCTGAAATTTATTTTAAAAACTAAATAACATTCAAGTTGATAAACAACCTTGATTTTTCTTAAAAGTAATACAATAAAACAAGTTCTAGACAAGGTCAACTGTACAAAAAGAAAATCATTAAATATATAGGCATATATTACTTTTAAACCAGAATAAAGAAAAGTTTAATATTTAAAAAAAACATGAATAGGAATCATTGGAAATATAAAAGCAATGTAATCACAATTTTAAGATTGCTGTGAATTTATAAGGATTATGAAAGAACCTATGCTACTAGATTTAAAAAATAATGATTTCTCAAAAGATTTCATTGTTACTAATGTCCCAATAAAAGGCTAAAGACTTAAGCAGACCAGTAATATTAGAGAGGGTGTATGTGCTTGTATGTGTGTTTGTGTGTGTGTGTTTGTGTGTATACACATGTGTTTGGTACCCAAATTACACCAGATGAAAATAATCCTGTGAAGTTTTTCAAATTTTTAAGGAACAGGTGTCCTATACCAGTTAAATTTTGCCAAAATTTTAAAATACAAAGCATGGAGAACCCAAAATTTTATTAAATGATGCAAAATCTGAAGAATTAAAGTCAAATGTGTGACCACACCTATGGATTCTGGGCAGCGTTTGTGTGGATGGATCTTAAACATATTGGCTTCATTTGAAGAAAAAAAAAACCATAAAAGGGATGCCAAAGAAAGGAGGGAGCACCAAGGTCTATTATGATGGACTGTGGGTTCTTCCGAGGTGAGTGCTCTATGGCAACAATGCCTACAGGGGAACCTATACTACTGTTGTGGAAACAATGATGCAAATCAATATTAACTCAATAAAAATTATTTTTAAGACAGTAAAAAGAGAGCAAGATCTATAACATCATAAGTTGATATGTGCCATATGACATTTTAAAAGGATACATCAAATACACAAATGCACACTATTAAATGTTAAAATAGTTGTTCATGGGGGAGGGAGAAGAACAAAATGAGAACAGTGTGTGGGGATAAGTGGGAATGAGTTAAATAAATAAATAAAAACATAGTACATTTACAGACCAATGATAAAAATGTATCATAGCCTAAGTATTTTGAATAACTCAACCCTCTGTACCCAAAATTACCTAAAGGGGGAAAAATAAGCAAAACTACCAACTAAATTTTGCTTATGAACAAAGATGCAGAATGTTATACACCGGCCAACAAAATATACAAAAGTAGAATAGAATAGAAATTTAGAATAATATAGTAGAATAGAAATTTAATGGCTAAATGTTTAAAAATCTATCGTATTCAAGAAAGACCATGGTATGTCTTCATAAATGTAAATGAATATTAAATTCCTGATTAATATTGGAATTTCTGATTAATATTGGAAAGACTAGCACCTTCTTGAAATGATAGTAACTTTTATCAAACCAATAGACAAGCAGAAGCATTTCTGTTGAAGTCAGATACAACATTAATAATATACTCAATACCAAATTGGTATATGTATGTATATGTATAATTTTTCAAATTATTGTAATTCTAATTGCAAATTTATCTTTTTTAGATTTATTTAATTTCTAATTGCAAATTTAATGCAATTCTTTAAAGAATGTAATGGGATTGGAAAGGGGAGATTCCATTTGAAGATCACATAGATGCATAAATATATAACGTTAGGCAAAAACATATAACGAAAAAGTACTAGTTTTAACAAATTTTAGTTCATCACTATTAAAGCAATGTATTGTAAAATAGGTCAGTGCAAGAGAATAGAAACTTCACAAATAGCAAAGCGGGTATGACAATATGGTACCATATTTCTTGATATAAGAAGATGTAAGAATAAGAAATACTGTATTTCTTATATCAGGATATGATTAAAGAACTTCAAATTGCTATGGTTTCTAAATCAGAGGTCAACTGCATACTGCATCTGAGAATAAAGGAAATAAGTTACATGATATTCCAAATCAGTTCACAAAGAATAGATAATGGAAAGATAGTTCTGGTATAATAGATTGAACTTTTAGGAAAAAAAATATTTTAAGGTTAGCAAATTTGAAGATTTGTCTTTATACATATTCATGAAAACTGTGTCACTAGACCCATCTCATTCTTAAAGTCTAAGAAATTAGTTTTATTCCACTTCTAAAGTGTAAATGGGCAAGGGAGAAAAGGGTTCAAGTACTGTTTGAATACTTCAGGTTTTATAACATCAAACTTGACTCAAAGCTTATGAAATATAAAATTCACAACATATGAAGTTCTTAAACATATGAGTTTAAACAATTTCTTAATTAAAATTTGAGGATAAAAATATTTTAAGGTTAAATTCCTTCCTTATGTCCATATATCAAAATAAATTCCACATGGTCTAAGGAAATGCATTTGAAAGAAAATACAGACTGAATGCTAGTGTCCTTATTTTCCTGAAACAATTATTTACCTGAAGAACCTGGAGTAGATATTTGGCATTTGGGGCTATCTTGGAACTGAATGGCTTCTCCAATATTAGAAAATTTTGCCACTATGTGACACTGATAGGAGCAGAGGCCTTCTCTCTTCTGCAGACACCAAAAGGTGCTCAGTAATTATGAAACAAATGTGCATTAAAGAAACAAAACAACGGTATACCCATAAAGTGAACTGCTGTACACAACTACAAATCAACTTTTGGAAAATAGCTGAATGTGTAATAAATGTTCAAAATATAATGTTTAGTTAAACATACACACAGATGCATATATCTTTTAAAACCAACTAAAGGGGGAAAAATCACAAACCCATTAAGAACGATTATTTCTGAGTAGCAGGAATTTCACTGATTTTTTTTTACTATCATTTTTATTTTCTAAATAAATTAATCACCTGAATGTCAGCATCATCTGTCCATACCTGAAAAGACTTGAAGTAATCAACCCAACTGGCCAGAATTTATGGCAGGACTTTGTATAAAGCCAGTCTCAAAGAGAGATAAGAATTATTAGCTGAATAAATCAGATTGTCTCTCTGAAAAGTTTGAACTGGGAAATGTCACATAAATGGCATATGGAAAGAGACAGCATGAGGTAGAAAGGAGCTGTGTATATGAGACACAGTAAATCAAAAATATGCAATATGAGAAACTGCATTTGAGAATAAGGAAGAAGAAGCAGGTAGAGAAATAGAAGTTGATAAATAATTGTGGAAGGAAAAGTAGGCAGACAGAAAGACAAACAACACAAAGAATGAAGATCCATGAATATCAACTACTTCAACTGCTTCAGCTCCTACACATGCTTTGGATCTCATACCAGACACAGAGACCCAATAAAATCATGACTATTTGTCCTAGATGCTTATGAATCATTTTTTCTCCTTCTGACCATTATAATTAAAAAACAAAACCATTTGCAACATATGGAAATAGTATGTTTTGTACAAAAAATAAAGTAAAAGAATTTACAAACCTTCTCAAAAGGCAGGAAACTCTAATGTTAATATTAACATTGGTTATCTCTAAGTAGTGGAATTGTAAGTGCTTTGTTTTTTTCTTTCTTTATGCTTTTGGCATTTTTCAAGTTTTCCATCATAACATATAGTACTTTTATAATCATTACAAAATAAATAAATGCTATTTGAAATGGCATGTGTGTGAATATGTTCTATTGACCTCACTCTTGATAAAAACCTTCATAAATTTCACCACTAATTTCCTTGCTGAACAAAGACCAAGACCTTTGCTGATATGCATCTATTTCCCACATTTTTTACAACTAAACTAAATAACCAAGTGTAGTTGTTCTGGGCTAAAGTTTGTATCCAAGGTCAATAGATTTCCCCTGCAGTGACTGAATGGATCCAACATACTTAGAATGGTCACCCATTGATTCATTTAATAACGTTAGTGTTCTGGAACAAGAATCACATCCATTTGAACACAGAAGGCCTCTATGTATAGAGGAATTAGCTGTATCTAGGTATCTTTATTAAATAAGGTTATAGAAATAAGGCTTCACAGCAGAGTATTCCAGTGGTTGAACTGATGTTCCTAAACCAATTTTCAACAGGAGTGTATAGGTAATGACCACAGGTTCAAGCTCAGGGTTCTAAATCCCAAGATTGCTTTCCACTTCAGATCTGGGTATAAGCCCCGTATGGCTAGATGGGCTTCTGACCAACTGTCTACAGAAAGAGGTTCCCAACATCCCTCCTCAGATTTCAGGCAAGGATTATTACCTGTGCTTCTGATTAACTGACTATGAATCAGAGGTTCCAGGATACCCACCTCAGGTTTAATTTATTTGCTAGAGCAATTCACAGAACTCATGGAAGTGACTAGGTCACTAATTTATTGCAAAGAATACTAAGGGGTATATATCAACAATTCAGTGGAAGAGATACATAAGGCAAGGGACGGGGAAAAGCTGCAGAGGTTCCATAACCTCTCCAGGTGTGCCATTATCCTGAAACCTCCATGTGTTCATCAACTCCGAAGTTCTCCAGAGTCTTCTTCTTTGGGGTTTTTATGGCAGCTTCATCATTTGGATATGATTAATTAAATCACTGGCCAGGAAATCAGTGGCAACAAAATTACACTTCTAACCCCTCCACCTTGCCTTCCCAGTCTTGGGGTGGGACTGGAAGTTCTGGCCCTCTAATCCTATGGTTGGTTCTTCTGGCAACTAGCCCCATTTCAACCTTAGGTGTTTTTCCAACCAGTTACCTTACTAACATAATAAGTGACACCTTTAACTGCTTTCTACACTTAGGAAATTACAAGGCATTTGGAGTAGTAGTAGAGATAGGAAGTGTAAATGAAGACCAAATATGCATGAGGAATGAGGAATATATTTTCATTATCTAAATGAACAAAATAATTTTATATAAATCACAATATCTTATCAACCATGCACTGTGACACCCTTCTCCTGCCAGGCTTTAAAAATCCATTTCTTCAGAGTATTTTTCACTCCCCTTTTCCACTGAGGAAAAGCAACCCAAATCAAATAGGTGATAAAAAAAGAGAGATGTTCAAAGAGGCCATTCCATGTGAAAATAAATGTTCAGTCTTACTTCTCTCCAAACACTGCTCCCTCTACTCTTCCCAGACCCAACTCCAGGACCCCATGGAGGGATTGTGACTCCCACTGGGATGAAATGGACAAAGTGGAGACTTCAAGAAGTTCTAAAACTAATATGTGTGAGACTTAATGCTTTCCAAGCTTTGATTTCACCTATAAAATGAGGGGGCTGAAATAGTGATGAGGTGATCTGGAAAGTTCCAGCAGCTTAAGGATCTATGCTTATAAAGCTATAAAAAGAAGCAGGACCTACCAGGAAAGACACAGATGCCATGATGCTTCCCAGGCCTGCTGTCTCTGGGAATACTTGAAGCACCTTGGATGACACTCCTAATAAACAAAGATACCCTTCTTTACTGCTCAGTGAACCTGTTTCCTGTGTGTTTTCACTGCCCTTTACCTACAGATTTGCTCTTGAAAATAAACTGCCTTTTGGGTGTTCGCTTCATTCAGACAACTCTCCAAACTCTGAGTTTTGATCTTATGAAAATTTTCAATATGTTTTCAAGACATAGCTAGCAAAATAACTATCTGGTTCTAAAAGTCCTGAACTTTAAAAGGCTTCTCAAGTACCAACTCATGCTCCAAAGATAAATTTGAAAGGAGTGGAGTCTAAATGAATCATAAACATGTGGATTAAATTTCCCACAAGTACCCAACCTTTTGAAAACTGAGAGAAATATGCTAAGGGGAAAAAAAAAGTCTTAATTCTACAAAACTCAAAATCATCTCTAAAAGAATGAGACATTTGCCAAATGCTTGTGTAAAAGGGGCAACATGTCCATCTAATCTCCTTTGATCTGATCTGCAGAATCGGAATAATCCAAGTGGCTATTTGCTGTGTTTTGCTGATCCTTGTGAATGTCTGCCACCAGGAGGCACAAACTCAGGAGCCCCAGAAGCTGTGTGCGTACAGAGCTGTGAACGCACTGAGGCCACAGCCAACTCAGCAATGCAAGAACGCAATGCAAGAACCTCAATTAACTCAGCACTGTAGTAGTCAGACCTGTGAGATTTCTAGGTGTGAGATTGTTGGTGATGACACAGATGAAACAGCACCCGAGGTTTTTATATTCAAGGGAACTCTTGTCATATCATATCATGGATGAAAAAGAATCCACTCAGAAGCTTAGCACCCACCTTCATGCGAGTTCCAGCCATTTGAAAATACTAGTTTGCCTTACAATCAATTCTTTTCTCTCCATCTATAATCATTCTCTTTAGTTCTATTTACCTGCCACAAACTACTTATATATCTTTATCTTTTTCTTTGCTAGTAATCTATTCATAAAAACTTTCCATAGTCGGAATCTATATTTTCATCAATTACTCACTGATAAATCCCCTAAACTCTGGCTCCTGCCCCAATATTTCTAACATTCTCCTTTAACGCCTTCACTTTTCCTTTCTTGGAAAATTGGACATATGAACCACTCTATATACTTTCTGAAACTCTTTTCATCCTGGTTTTTGGGATAAGATTCGTTCCTAGAGTTCTCCTTTTGTTTTTGAGACATACCTGCCTTTGCTGTTCTTGGCCTTCCCATTTCACCCATTTCACCCCATGTGAAAAACCCTCCAAGGTCAGCGCTGCCTTCAGTGAAGTAACCACTCACTCCAATCTTTAAGGGCCTCTGTTACCTTGGCCCAACTGATCTCTCCAACTTTACTGATTATTCTTTCCCTACTGTCCTTTAGTCAAACTGAACTTTCTGCTGTTTTCCTTTAATGCCAGTAGATTTCCCATCCCAGTAGGTATTTTTTTCATTCCCATCCACACTGAACAAAAATCCAGCCAATTCAGCCAGCTTGCTCCGAAATGCCAAGCACATCCTAAATTACCGATTTGCTTCCCCCAAGAAATATACTGGTTTTCTTCTAAAAACCCAAGCCCTAGTACTTTATGTTCATTCACAGAACTTCTCATTCATGCATTAGAGTTAATTGTATACTTGTCTTATCTCCTTTATCATAAAAATACTCCCTGAGGATGAGAACATTGATCCAGGTATTTTTGTAGCCCATTTTTGAAGGCTAAGTATCATGCTCTGTACCCAGTGGTCAAAAGAAGAGAACCCTTTTCTCAAGACATCAGCCTCCTCATCTACAAAATTGTCAATTTCAGCAGACTATGTTTTGAAAGCATTTCTAGCTCAAAACTTCTCTGGGTAAGAGCCATTCCAGCCCATCTCTGCTTCAACTGGAAGCTGGATTGTCAAGTGGGAATACAAATTTGAAATGGTGAAATGAGGCAAGGGGCAAAAAAGCACTGAGATTTGAGCTCCACTAATAAATATTTAATAAAACTTCCCCCTGCCCCATCATTGTGCCACAATAAAGCAGGCCTCCCTGCTGCGAAGAGTATGAAGAACCTAAAATTAACAACACTGTTTTGTTGAATGAACCACACACCCCAAAAGGACAGGGCAAGATAAGGTAAGAAGGATCCCATTCCCTGCAAATGCAACTTCTCTAAATAGCCTTAAATCGATTTCCTAAGAATTAACCTATAAAAGTTGTTTTTTAAGCCTTCCAGATAGACCCAGTCTATTTTATAAACACTTTCTCAGATTTATGTCTGGCCTATAAAAACCAGGCTGGGTCTTTGGTTAAGGGCAGGGAGAATCATATTTGGCTCCAAAATCCTGGAGCTACACTATTATGCTATTTGCTAAGCCAACGCTGGGGGCCTTCCTCCTAGGTGAAACTTCCTTAAAAGGAGCTCTTTTTTTATACTTCAATAACTATCCCCACTTTGGAGAGCATCCAAGATGGATTGTCCATACACCTAACTCTATAGCCAAGAGAGATATAGTGAGGTCCCAGTTTATTTAGACAGAGCTTTGATAACCAGAATCAGCTATTCGTTCTCAGCCCAAAGCTTACAGTGCAGCCAAAAGTCTCCACAGAGTAAAGGCACTTGTAAAATAGAGTTTTCCAGCACTTAGGGGATCTGTCACCTGAAAAACTGTACAGGCGTGTCCTGCTGAGTCACTGGAATTGAATGAACTTTCGATCAAAGGCTGTGGCCGTAGTAGGTATAAGGACTACTCATGAGGCCATTGAGAACACATTCAGGTTTTGAGAGGAGATAAGGAGCCTTTTCTCACTGCTCTCTGTAGGACCAGGCCAGGGGACATTTTAGAAATGGGGGATACATGGGAAGCATCTTGATGGGGTGACAAATGTAACATAATGAAACTCTCTTCATTTTCGTTCCCCCCACCCTGATATTCTGGCCTGCCTGTTGCTCATTTTAAGCAGTTTTAGCTATCAACTGTGACTCCTGAAAGGATGATTTTTTGAAGTGGTTAAGCAGGAGAATTTGAACCCTATGTAAAAACCACAAGCACTGGCTCCAGATTTAGCTGGCACTGCCACTGGGTTATAGGGTTCCTGTATTTAGGGGTTCCTCTGACCTTGACTATGGTGTGAGAAGAATTCACAGTCACATCTTTACCCAAAGCAAAAGCAGTTGATTTAGAGACAGAATTAAAGTAAACACAGGAAGAGGTGCCTGGGCAGGCAGAGTCCTGGATTAGAATAACTGTAAATGAAAGATGGGAGCTCTAGTCTTAAATGGGGTGCAAGAACTTCTCACTCTGTCCCTTCTTGGGGTACACACTCAGGTGCTTTCAGGGTGTAGATTATCAGTCCTGGCAGCAGGTTGGGGCAAGAAGAGCATTTGATCTGAGTTACCCTGGTGTCAACCAGCTCTACCCCTCCCTGGAGAGGGGGAGCACATTTGGGGGCTTTTGGAGGTATTGTTTGGCCTGTTCAGGGGAACTGCTTTATCATCTAGAAGCTGGCCATTTTCAAGGAATTGCCCACCCCCTTTGCATGGTTCTTATTCCCTTTAGGCTTTATCGGCCTGCCTGTAGGTTGGGATTTATCACCTGTGGGCTTTATCAGCTCCAGCAAGTGTTACTTTGGGTCATGGGTATAGTTGGCAGTTTCATTTTCTTTAGACATTGGCTCCCTTGCATTAAATATTTAACAGCACAATGAACTCTATAAACTTTCCCTCCTGCCCTATCCCCAAAACTGGCAGAAGAAAATTAAAATGGTTCATAATTATAATAAAAAATAAGGTGTCCTCAAAAGACCCAAATAAATAGAAAACACTGAAAAGGGGAAGAGAGGGAAAATTAGCTGATGGAAGAGAACAAATACAGTCTTCCACTCCCCACCCTTTCCCCATAGACAAAAACCCCCATCCCGGCCACCATCTTGCTCAAGTTTCCAGACCAGAGTTTAATCTAATTCTTCCCTAGTTCTCACACCACCACCCACAGGACTAGGCACTTCCTGTCCCCCTCCCTGTTGGTCACAGTACTTTCAAGGCTCCAAGGTTGTTTAGCGATATTTAGCGAGTCTTTTCCCGCATTTTGTTTTCTCTCTAGTTTGAGCCACTCATCACTCACTCCTTTTCTAATCCTCTCAGCAATATCTTTAGAATTTTGACTTTTGATCTGCAAGCTCTCCTCTACCCATAATCTGTTCCCTGAAAAATCCTTGCTTCTTCCTCACCCAACTGAAACCTTGGTATCTCCTGACTACACTAATATTTCTGCAACCCTTATGCACTAGGACCAAAAAAAGTAGGTGTCTTCCTTTCCCCCAGTAACACTTTGAAACCATTTTTCCTGCTTCAGAAATTCTAAACTATAGAGCTCTCTCCTGCCATCTCTATCACAGCTCTGGCAGTAGTTCCAGCTCTCTGTGTGAAACACAAAGGATTGGCACCAAAAATATTAACAGGGAACATTTGCGATATGGGGGTGATTTTTATTGTCTTCTTTGTATTGTTCTGTCTTTCTGAACATGCATTGCTCTTATTTAGCTTCTTTATTATTTCTCTTTATTTCTTCTGCTTAGGGTTTTTCTTTTGCTAACTTTATGACTTGAATGATTAATTCATTCACTTTTCTTTTTTTTTTTTAAAGATTTTATTTATTTATGCATACAAGCACTGAGATACAGGCCAGAGGTGTGGGGGGTGGTGAGAGGATTCACCACAGAGAGCGGGGAGCAGAACAGGCAGATTGACTGAAATACACTGCTGAGGGGAGCAGCGGGCACAGCAGGAGAGGTCTGCCGCACCATGTGGGTCCCCGCCTGGCCGGCAGCGGGGATCGAACTCGTGCTGCAGTGGTTGTGGTCTGCTTCATAGTGCGTTGCTTAACCCACTGCGCCACCAGGGAGGCCCTTCATTCACTTTTCAATCTTTCAGTTTTTAAAAATATGTACACTATACTACATTATGTAGTGTTTGTCATCAGTGGACAAGTGCTTTAAAAAATGAAGGGAAATTGCGTCCATGAATATGTATTTTAACATTAGGTCATCTTTGGTAACCATGACTTAAGCATTAAGTCATCTCTGCTAATCCTAATTTATACTTTAAGTCATCTTTTTTTAAACATGATTTAAACATTGTCATCTTTCTTAATCTTGGTGTTTGTATCTCATGTAGTCTTACCAATATACTGTTTTTATTTCTATCAGTTTCTGGTGGATGCATATTAACATCTCATAGTAATTGTGATATTGTTAACTAATTTTTCCTTGTAATTCTGGCAATTTCTTCCTTATGTGTTTGAGCCTATATCATTAAACTTGAATTGCTGTATCTTATTGTTGAAGCTTTTCACTGATCACTCAGTATCTTTTTTATCTGCACCAATGCATTTGCCTTTAAATCACTTTTGTTTGACAAGGCTGTTAGTAACCAAATTTCCTTTGTTTAGTGTTTTGCTGGTACATATTTTTCTTCCTCTTTATTTTCAACCATTTTTCTTCTCACCTGACTTTTATTGTAGGGTTAAGTGTTTTTCATTTCCTTTTTCACCTTCACTAACTTGAAAAATTATACAATTTATTTCATTCTTTTTGATACTCAAATGCACACTTGACATTTAAAACAGGCCAATCCAAATCCCTTTCCTCCAGGTCTTGGAGAGTTCTCTTGTGACCTCCCTCCTTCCATCTGTCATCTTATCGCTGTTTAATATTTTAATCTTGTTTAATAGCTTGGTTTCTCCTTGTTTTAACCCTCTCTTACAAATTAGTCCTGTGTTTATAAGTCAATGTTTATTTAAAATTATGAAAATGATTCATACCACTGTAATTCCAACTCTCTCCAGTTCTCTGTGCTCAATTTCCACATGACTAACAAACACATTTCAGTGGTTCTTTCATGTAGGATGGTGACGGTTCTTTTGAAAATCTTCTGACTTAGCCTGCAATCGTGAATGACACTTTAGTTGAGTAGAATTCTAGGATGATATTTGTTTTCAATAGCAGGTGGAAAGCATAACTGTATTGTCTTCCAACATATGATTACTTATGAAAAGTCTGCTGTCAGTCTCATTGTTCTTTTTGTTCTCTTACTAAATTTGGGACTTTCCCCTTCAGAATGTTTTAGAATTTGGTCCCAGTTTATGAAGGTGTAAGTTATGTCTTAACCTTCTTAAGACATTATATACTATTTTAATCTGAAGATATATGTTGTTACTTTATTTTTTAATCTGAAAAACTCTTTGTTATTTTCATTTTAAATACTTTTCTCCATTGTCACTCCATTTCCTTCCTTTAGGATTTTTACAAAATATAACCAAGCTTTCTAATTCAAAGTTTTAAATTCTTTTTATAATTTTAATTACATCGTATCTCTGAGCCCCATTCTGGATGGTTTCCTCAGTGTAGTCTTTCTAAATGTAACTGATACCTGTGGTTTAAAAAAATTTAGTTGCTCTATGTTTCATTTCTCAAAGTGATATTTATTTTTCAAACATGACTGATTTTAAGAGCACCTTGATTTTCTTCTTGTTTCTCACTCCTTGCACTTTTAATAACTTTAAACACACTTATTGTATAATCTCCTTTAGATTTTCTTTTCAAAACATTATATTACTTTTCTTGTTTATAGTATTTTCTTTTTTAAAAAAATATTTGAGTGCCTACTAGGTGCCAGGAACTGCTTTTAGGAGTTGGAACGCCTCCATGAATAGAACAAAGTTCCCTGCCTTCTAGGGTGTGCATTCTAGTAGAGGGAGGAAGACAATATATAAGATACATAAGTTAAATAGTATGTCAGATGATGATAAAGCTAGAGAGAGGAGAAAGCAATAAAAACAGCAGGAAAGAACGGAAACTTTAAATAGGGCTATCACCGAAGAACTTATATATATTGGGAACAAATCTTACAGGTGTCAGGCAGAAGTTCCTGGCAGAGGAAACTGTGAGTACAAAAGCCCAAAAACAGAAGCATTCCTTGCATGTTGGAGTAACGGTAATGACACACTGACTGGAGGAAAGGCACCTAGGCACCTAGTCATGCAGGGCAGCAGAGGCTCTGTAAGACGATTGGTTTTTACCTTAGCTATATTGGAAGGAGCCCATTAAAGGACTCTGATTAGAGGAGTGACGTGATTTGACTGATGTTAAAAGATCACTGACTGCTTTGTTGTGAGCAGATAGAAATTGAGCAAAGATAAGATTAGGGAAACCACTGCAAACGACTGCCACAATCTAGTCAAGAAATGATGGTAGCTCAGACCACAATAATGACTGTGGCGGTGGCTGAGTAGTTAATTGAATTGTGCCCCTATGTTTATAGCAGCACTCTTTACAATAGGGAAGACCTGGAAACAACCCAAATGCCCAAAAACAGATGAGTGAATCGGGAAGCTGTGGTACATATACACGATGGAA
>JAGFMF010011456.1:5334522-5469662 GCA_019455555.1 Galemys pyrenaicus
TGATGGTGCACTGGTGAGATGGTGATGGGGAATACATGGGGATTACAATTAATGGCAAGTATATGTAAATTTTAAAATATTTTAATTAAAAAAAAAGATGGATAAAGAAAAAAAATAAATAAAAATAAAGGCAGCGCCAATAGGCTGAGAAACTGGATTCGGGGTATGAGAAGTAATGGAGCTATCTCATCACTCAAAGATGACTCCAGAGTGTTTGACCCAAGCAGTTGGAAGGATGAAGTTACCATTTACAGAAACAGGAAAGACTTGCAGGAAGAGTAAATAGGGAGAAAATCAATGATGGTTTTGGACACAGCCATAGCGATCTATTGCTTCATTATAATTTACCAGCAAAGATTTAATAATTATAGTACACAACTATTTTTATCATATCAGCATGTCTAAGGGTCAGGAATATGAACTCCCATACCTGGTGGCTCTTTCAGGGGGGCTCATGAAAGTGCATTAAGCGTCCACCCCGGACTACGCTGAGCTGCAGGTATTCTGGTGCTATGATCTGCCTTCAGGTGCTTCAGTGACATGCCTGTCAAGGTGATGTTGGCTATTCACCCCAGGCCTCAGCTCCTGACCACAAGAGCCTTACCATAGGGCCACTGAGTGTCAAGACATGGCAGTGGGCCTCCCCCCAGAGCAAGAGACCCAAGACTGAGTGAGAGCAAGAGCAACATAGAATCCACAGTGTTTTATAACCTAACTCAAAAGCAAAACATTATCACTTCTATAAACACTCCACTGACTGCACTAGCCAGTCCCCAGTGCAGGGTGGAGGGGCTGTCCTGGCTGTGGATGCTGAGATCTTTCCAGCCCTCTGGGAGACTGGCTACCACACACACAGTTAGAAATCATTATTAGACCCTTCAGTGGAGCTATCTTGAAGATCTGGGGTCAAGGATCCTGTGGAGTTAGAGATAAGTCTAAGAATCAACAATGGAAATGGGATGTATTTAAATAATACTGTGTGATATCACCTTCAGGGATGGGTATAGATTTATTTTTTTAAAGCATAGAAAAACTCTCCTTTATGTTATTATTCTTCATTTTCCCCCTATGGAAATGTTTTGGTGTCATGGGCTATAAAGTGGTATTGAGTTGGTTAATGCTCTACTTACTGTTAGAGGTTTCATTCCATTCTTTTTAGAAGAGATCTTACATTCATTTTTTGGTTTAGATTTCCCATAACAAATAGATGGTTTAAATTTGTGGTATAGACCTGGAGTGGCTTTCTTGAGGGTGACTTTATGTTTCTCCCACCTGAGAAACCATTTTCCTTGCTGTTCCACATACTAGGGAGTAGGTGGAAACATTCTTACAAAGGCGTAGTCATTGGAAGCTCCTGGCTTTAAGCAGGAAGGTCTTCTTTAGCTCCTCTTCAGCAGCCCACACCTATCTCTCCTGTTCTGTCTGGATAATAAGCCTGGAACCCTCAGCCGTGGGGCCCATCCATGGTCTCAACACCACCCCCCCACCTCAAAGGACAGGGAAGCATCAGCAACTCCTTATTGTTTTGGCCTAGATTTATTTCTTCATTTCTATCACCTTAGGATTTCCTGTTACTTGACTACAGATTACATTATCCATTGTTTGTCCAGCATTTCTGTGTTGGTGACATGAAAACAGTTAAGTCAATTAGCTTCACTGCTTGTTGGGAAGGCTTGCACATGCCTTCCCATGTGGCATAAAGCAAAGTGACATAAAGCAAAGAAGTAACCTCCATTAATTTATATAGGAAAAAATGTGAACCTTCTCAGACCCAAAAAATAATGGACCAAATCATGCCAAATAACACAAAAACCTAAAATAACACTCACATCTAGTAAAAGCTGGAATGAGAAAATAATATATAGTCAGAGAGATGGTGTTGCTGGGGGCCGCCACCTGGGGTGTTGCTGCTGTAAAACCCACGCTGACACTACTTTCCCTTTTTGCCTTTTGTCATCAACATGGAAATTCTCTTCAGATTTCTTATGGTTGGTGAAAATAGGTACTAATGTAGGTCTTTTATAAAAGCAAAGTGGCATTAACACAAACTTTAAAAACGCAGGGGATAACTGTGTTGCTTTTCTTTAGGGTAAGAAGAAATCGAATACTTGTTTGTAATAGAGTTGATCAATATAACTTATCCTTCCAGCTTGTTATTAAATTGCTACTACCCACTACTCTCCTATGATTCCTAGATACCATCCTAAATGCCTCTCACCTTTCTGAAAGGACTATTTATCTTGTCCTAGCTTCTCCCTTTGTTAGTCTCAAATTAAGCAGTGATTTTCTTCCCTGAAGTCATTTTTCAAATAGGAAAAAAACCCTGGAAGAGGTATTTCAACCCTTGTATGGAGCAGACTCTGGTTTTTCAATTCAAATCACATATGTGTTGAAATTTCTTTCGTAAACTAGATTTACTTACCCAAAACTCTACCTTTTTTTACATAGCTATAAATGGTAAGAACCCTATCTATCATGGGCTGGAAGACAAAACACAATACATAGAAATTTAACCTTTCAGTTAGCTGGGAATACATTCTTTTTCTTTAGCATTAGAGAGAAATTACCCTGCTCTGAACAATTAGAATCTATGTAGATAATGGAATAGGATTTCAGAGCCTATTTATAACTGGCATTGACTAAATACCACACCTGACATATAATGCCTATGCATTTACCCCCAGTTGAGCCAATCATTACTTTCCCAAAAATCCACTTCATTTTAAACCAACCTCCCCAAAGCTTCCTCCACTTTAAAAGATTTATTTATGCATACATGAAAGGGGGTGTAGGCCAGAGGTGTGGGGGCATGAGAGAATTCACAAGTGTTCCTGATCACAGGAACAGAGCAGGTGGATCTACTGAAGTACACTGCTGAGGGGAGCAGCAGGCAAGACAGAAGAGGTCTGCTGTGCTATGTGGGTCACCTCCCTGGCCAGGGATTGAACTCATGTTGCAGTGGTTGCTGATAGCTTCATAGTGCTGAGACTTAACCCCTTGTGCCACTAGGGAGGCCCTAAAGTCATTATTTTCCCCCATGGCCATTCCATAACTTCATGGAAAAACCTTGTACCACACTTTCCACGCATGTTTCACACTATGACTTGTTTTGCTTCACCTCCCCAACCTTGAAATGCTGGAGCCCCCAAGACTCAGGCCTTTAGAGTTCTATTTATTTCCTAGCTGATTTAAGTCCAAACCATCTATATCTGATGACTTCATAAACTCTAGATGTATATCTTCAAACACCTACTCAACATCTCCATTTGGGTTCCAAAATCATTTCAAATTTAACACCTCTTAAATCAAACTCTTGCTTCTCTTCAGCAAAACGTATTCTCCCCACATCAATAAATGACAAATCCATTCTTTCAGTTGCAGAAGCCAAACCCTAAGTGTCATCCTTGAGTCTCTGCTTGCTCTCACTTGCTATATTCAATCTATCCACAAGCCTGTTGAATCTTCCCTTGAAATCTGACAACCTCTCATCTACTTCTATCACTCAGCTCTAGTTTACTCAGCTCTGTTCCAGGTCACTGTCAGCTCTCCTTTGCAATGACCTCCCTCTTTTAACCCTTGCTTTGATCGGGCTATTTAAAACAGAGTGGTCACATGGGTCCCTCCAAAATGTCCCATTATGACTCTGTGCTACTCAAATCTGACAATGGCTTTCTATTTTAACTAGAGGGGACTTAGAATTGAGAAACTTTCTATTTGAATTAGAGGGAAATTAAAATAGCAAAATTTTCTAGTTTAAGTCCCATAATCTCCCAGCTTCTCTCCCTCTCTCTCTCTTTCTCTCTCCTTACTCCCCCACCTCTCATCACGTGGATCTCTGTTGTTCCTAGAACATGAGAAGCATCCTTCCTTTCTAGTTACTTCCTCAAAAACTCCCCCCCAGGTAACTTTATGGCTCATTCCATTAATTCCTTTAAGTTCATAGTCAAATGTCACTTTACCAGGCCTCATCTGGCCTCCATATAAAACAGCAGCTCACAGCTATGTAACCCTTGTTATGAGTTGAATTTTGAGAAAGATGTCAAAGTCCTAACCCCAGTGAAAGTGACTTTACTTGGAAACAGGGTCTTTGCAGATGAAGGAGCTAAGATGAGGTCACTGGGTGGGTCCTGGCCCAAAGTGACTGGTGCTCGTATAGAGGAGAAAATTGGACTCAGAGACATAGAAACAGCAAATAATGTGAGGAGACTGAAGTTATGCATCCACAAGTCAAAGAACGAAGCTACCAGAAGGGCTTGGAAAGGATCCTTCCTTAGTGTCTAAGAATGTATTGTGGTACTGCCAACACCTTGACCTTGGGCTTCTAGTCTCCAAACCATGATACAATAAATGTCTATGGCTCAAACCGCTCTGTGATACTGTTATGGTAGACCCAAAAAATTATTTATTTTCTCTAAACCATCTGATATTTTATTTTACTTTTTTTTTATTGATTGCCCTCACCAAAAATTGTTTGCTCACAGAAGAAGAATCTATATCCTGAGACTTACATAATCCTCTGAGATGTATATTTTTACTGCTATATTCTAGGAACTTTGAAAACATCCACTTCTTAAGACATGCTCAATAAATAGTTGTTGGATATTTGTGTGAAGAGTAAAGCTGAGCACTGTGACTTCATTGTTAAGATGAGAGACACGTGTGTAGGGACAGACACACAATTCTGACTTGCATGCTGTGGTTTACCCCAGGCTCGGTATTTTTCTCAACTACTTAAAAATGAACCTGAGGACTCTTTCTCAAGCAGTCATGCCTCAATTGGTCTTGGCTTCCAGACTAAGCCAACCATTTCTTTGTTGTATGAAAGAGAATATGACCTACAGACTCTTGCATTTTTATTTTAAACTATATCCTAGGACAGCCTGTGAGTAAACCAGTCTCCATTAATTTCCTTGTGTTTCTGATGAATGCTTAACTATTTTCAATCAAGCTGTCACATTCCCACCCATATCTTCTGTATTTAAAGTGGTTTTTCTCACTCTTTCTTTCTTTTTTTTTAATATTTATTTATTTATGCACACAAGAACTGGGTATAGAAGAGAGGTGTGGTGGTGGGGTGTGTGTGTGAGAGGATTCACCAGACACAGAGTGGGGAACAGAATAGGCAGATCTACTGAAATACTGTTGAGGGGAGCAGAGGGAAAGACAGAAGAGGTCTCTTGCACCATGTGGCTCAGCAATCTGGCTAGGAGTCGAACTTGTGCTGCAGCACATATTGATGTGAAAGTGATTAAGATGATGAATATTATGTTATGTGTATTTGTCACAATTAAAAAATTAAGTTGAATTCAGAGGGATAAACATTTCAGATAAAGAAAAGCTAAAAAGGCCAACAAGACACACATGTGAGCTCATATTTTGATATCTTGATGGACCTCCCAGTCAAGAGGAAGTGCAATAGGAGGAAGTGTAAGGAGAAACCCAGTGTAGGAGGAAGGCAAGAACTAGCAGGAATGAAGTCCTTGGGGGTAGCTGTAGAGTTCACACAGCCAGGATCGAAGGTCTGCATGGAGGACTAGGAGAAGAGTTGAAAGATGCACCAAAGCAAGACTATGAAAGACTTCTCATAGCAGAGGTTTGTGCCTTCCTCTCTGAACTAGAGTCCCCCCAAATCCCCTGGGTTCCCTCCTTGTGTTGGAGCCATGATTCAATTTGGCCTGAAAGAATCTGAATCAGGCTTAAATAGAAACTACTGCTGCTGCTACTAAGCCACAAGAGACCTTGCTTGGCTCCCTACTTTCCTTCCTGCCAGGCCTAGTGCTTACTGTACAGATTTTCCCAAATTATCCTCAGTACTCACTCCTTCTAAGAACTCCAAGATCTGGCAAAGATTGCAGCTAAAATGTTCAGCAAACTTAATGTATGATGAGCTACCCACCTGAGATAGCTTTCTATTGCTGATATACCCTCTTGATAAAGATCTGATATTTACACAACTAACTTTGTTGGTGGAAATACGTGGACTATCAAAGAGCTGGTGCCCATTAGGTAAGAATCTCATATGGTCTCACCCAGATACGGCCATGGTCAAAGAACTTTCTGCAATGCCGAGGAAGGCTTGCAGCCAAGCTCAAGACATCTTCCCCCACATGTGGAGTTTGGAAGTCTAGGGGCTCTGTAGGGTCTCAAACTGCTGTTTTCCTGAAGAGTCACATTGTTTTCATGTTAAATCTCAAATATACTGTTTTCTCTCTCTCTTTTTTTTTAAAGATTTATTTATTTATGCATACAAGCACTGGGGTACAGGCCAGAGGTGTGGGGGTGGTGAGAGGATTCACCACAGAGAGCGGGGAGCAGAACAGGCAGATCAANNGAAGTACACTGCTGAGGGGAGCAGCGGGCACAGCAGGAGAGGTCTGCTGCGCCATGTGGGTCACCCCCTGGCCGGCAGCAGGGATCGAACTTGTGCTGCAGTGGCTGCGGTTTGCTTCATAGTGTGTTGCTTAACCCACTGCGCCACCAGGGAGGCCCTGTTTTCTCTCTTTTTGATTGGCTTTCCATTGTTACTTTTAACTTTCTTGTTTCCTCTTGAGTAAGAGGAATGGTCCTGTTGACCATTAACTTTCTAGTTATACACATACTTATATATATAACTTTATACATATATACTTATATAGTAACTTTATACTACATATAAAGAAACAGCACTAGACTCCAGCCAAGGAAATCTCAAATAAGCTAGCCTCTGGGACCCAGGCATAGATAAAATGAAACTCCTCTACTGGGAAGAAGTGGACATCACCACTTCACTATGGTTCTGGTGTTCTGAAGTGTAGTGTCCAAAGATGGGGGCTTGTTGAATCACCTCTATTAAATCACAAGGCAGTGGAATAGGCAGACCTATGGTGCTAAACAACTCTGGGGGGTACCACTCTCAGCACAGAACATACACCATAGTCATGTATGTGAACGGCACCTGCCGCACTTGTGCAATGCACCTGCCAACAAACCTTTGTTCGCCTTTTCCTGTGGGCCATTTGTCCTCAACAGGCTGGTCATCTTGGGGAAGTCAAGCTTGATCAGAAACTAGATTTTGAGTCTCGCTTTGATATCTGACTAGTGGTCTGAACTTTACCAAGTTATTTGACTTCTCTGAGCCTTGAATTATTTATCTTTACCACCAAGATAGCCACAATTGTCACTGGAAGGATTAAGTGACATGACTTAATAGGACTAAGGTATGACCTATAAGAGTCTGGTAATAACACTAATGATTTCATAAGAGTAGAAGCTTGTGTTGTCTGTGGTTCCATTTCTCAATTCAAGATCCATTAACCAGAAGGATTTTACTTCGAAATGATGCCAAATTCAAACAGGTCATGTAGATGGTACATCATGATCTTAAATATTATCCTTGCAAGCTCTCATCTTTTCCCATGTGAAGGTACCCTTTTAATTATAAATTAATTAGGAATTATTAAAATTTTAAGTATTTACATATATTTTATATTTAATTTGTAATATTTAAAATTACAAATAATTCTTAACTACAAATAAATTCATCCAGAGTGTTTTTACAATTAAGTTCTTCCAAATATCAAACAATAGATGTGGGCTCTCCCTATTAAGCAAAGACGCAAAGCCCTTGGCTAACTTGTAGCACTTGAAAGACTGCCTCTCCCAGTGTCCCCTGTGACCACAGACTTCTATCTAAGTGGCTCAGAAATTAGATTTGCGAATAAAGGGCATTTACATCCTCCCCACCTCTGCAGTAGCAAGTGTCTCCCTGTAAAAGGGACACATGCTCTGCCCAATTCCTTCTCTATGTCTGCTTGGTTCTCCAGGTCTTGCTGCTTAGAACCTCCAATCCTCCTTTCAAATGCAAAGCAAAGTTTCATCTTTTATGGCAACATATTTACTTCAATCACTAAGGAACATGCACATGGATGAAAGCATGTGACTTGTATCCAGACCCACTTTCCAAAATCACCTTTTCCCCTCTCATATCCAACCCACTGTTCCCACAAATAAAGTTTCCTGAACTTGTGGGTTCATATTTTTTCCAGGGAGACAAGTATCCCTGTTTCTTTCAAAATTGTATTTGAATTACTTTCTGGGTAGTAGAACATCTTACATAAAACTCTTTCTTCTGTACAGATTGCACAAGTCATATGGAAAAAGTTAAACTATCTCAAATATTAAAAGAGTAAAACTTTTAATTTTTTGTAATAAAAAGGCCTAAAATGGAAAATGTAGTTTAGTGGTATTGCTGCCACTTGTGACTAATTTTCTAACTTTTCTTTGTGAGATCTTTACATCTCTGTCCTTTATTCATAAACAAAGGGAAATTAAAACATGTTCATAAGGGAATAGTAATATGCCCAAAAAGATTGACTTTAGAAAGTATTTAAGTATATGGTATTATACCAGGCTCTCTGATACTAAGACAGAATCTAGACAAGGGTTATTACTATCACTTCATAACTTCTAATTTGTAATTGTAGCACTTAATAAGGTCCAGTATCCTCTGAGGCAAAGGGATTGGGGTACACTGCCACCAAGTGGCGGTAAAAGCCTTGCTCACATTAAAATAAACCTCATCTATGCTTGAAATTAATGGAATATCTATTCAACAATTATATCAATCAAAGATTATCTACTTTTGAATAGCAAAAATATGACCTTATCAAAAGACTTGAAAATTGTAATTTTCCCTCAGATAATATAAAGCAATTTCAGAGAGAAAAATAATATGTGATAACCACTATTATTAAACGCCACACAATTATTGAGTGCCTACTGGTTTGACAAAAGAATCCAAAGACAAGCAAGACTATAGTCTCTGACCCTCAGTAATTGGACACACACACACAATTAACTGATTAACAACTCAACAAGCATTACCCAGTACCTACCATGTGCTAAGTTCATTGTTAGAATGTAAGAAAGGCTGCAGGAAAAGTATTGAGAAAACGCTATAAGGACACAGAAAAAGAGATATTTTTTTTCTGTGATTAATTCTGTGAGACTCAGTGAAGGATTCTCCTAGCCAGAAATTTGTGTATGTCTATGAGAAATGGGCAATCTTTTGAAAACTAGAAATGCCAGAGAAGGCCATCCTAAAGATGATTAAGACTAGCAAGGCACAGGGATATAGAGCATTTGGGGAAAGGGTTTTCCCCAGTGCAGAGTTGGTAAACGTGGAAAGGTAAGCTGGAGCAGGCATGTGGAGGACCTAGAAGTTATGTTAGGAATCACAGATTGTCCACCATGGGCAATGGGGAAGACTTTCAAGCAAATGGATGCAGTACTCAAGGCTGTATATCAGCAAAGAAAAATCAGCTGAAGACTGGGCAGATGAAGGGAATGAGGTTGGGCTGTCAGAGAACAGAGAAGCACTTACTCTAATTTCATACTAAGACCTCAAACTTTTGCAACCTTACTTTTCTGGGTGCTGTGAGATGTGTAGAGAAGGAAGAAGAAAAAGTCATGGAGGGTGAAGGGTAAGTTCCATGAGAAGGATTGGACCTGCGCTGCCCCCATGGTACATCTAACTAATACCAGGTAGCTACAGATCCCACCACGGGAGCAATAGTTTGAGCTCAAGACTGCACAGGTAGCTCACCTCAAAGTCAGTTTCTGAAAGATTCCAAATCCTGAATACACAATAGCATGCTTCAAACAACTTCTTTAAATGCACTTTGAGACTTCCAGTTCCCTGATAGAGAAATGCAAGAGACATGTTATTGCAGGACTATCATTTTAAAAAATGGAGAAAAATATTGTTCTCATTGACATTCTCCATGACTTCATTTCCCACTCACCAAAGACAAATGGGGTGTGCTCTCAGATACAGGCTGGGTGCCCTAACTCACCAGTGGTATTTGGAGGACTCCTTCAAACTGGGCTGAAGGCCTCCTGAAACAGGAGGAGACAGAGTGCCTTTCTTGAGAACACTGAAGGAGTCAGAGTGTCCTAAGCTCTGTGAGCTTGGCTGGGCATGGTTGTTTCTCATCTCAGTTTCCTTATCTGTAAGATTGTGCAGTCAAGTTGTGAGGATGAAACATGAAGGTGTGTATGTGCTACCAGGTGAGCCCTAAATAAAGGGGATGTGGTGTTCACTGGTATTCATCCATGAAAAGTGGAGTCACCCAGTGTGGGCTGGGTCTGGTGAGTCACCCTTCCACTGCTTTTCTGCCCTCTGAGTGACAGGATTTGTAGAAACCACCAGACATGGGGAAAACTTTGGCTACAATGGACTTTTCCACACTTTCTTTCTGCCCATGGGTATGTGTGGTGAGTAGGGTATGTTGATGGTTATTTTCAGATTCTGTTGCCCCCACAGGCTTCATCAAGGTTCCAATGCTGGGGAACCTTGAATGCTTTTGGGAGCTCACAAAGGGTTTCTCCATGTGATGGGCCCAAATCCAGCCAGCTAACCCTACACCAGTCATCTTCTCCTTCCCCATCCTGGGAGGGGAGGACTGTATGTGAGGGCCTCATCTCCACTCTTTATCACACAGATAAATGGCCTCATTAGGGTGCTAGCTGCACTGGGCAACCAACTCTACTGTACCGGTGACCACGACTTTTCCAGAGCGCACATCAGGCAAGGGTTGTCCTGGATTCCCTACAGAATGGACAATGCTTGTATGGCAGGTTATACATGGTGAAGAGTTTTTTCTCCCTCCTCTTAATGGGGGTGGCAAGCTGCTTCCTCTCCCCTTCCATAAATTGGCCTAAAAATACTTTGCTTGAGAGACGATGTAGAAGACATTGCAGCTTGTAACAGGACTAGAAGCGCCTGCCATGGTCTCTAGGATCCCTGAGCAGCCATGTCAAGCTTGATGACCCTTCTGGAGAGACCACACAGAGAGGCCCCAGAGAAGTCAATGAACTTGGCTAAACCAAGCCATCCAGACAACGTGCCAAGGATGTGAATGAAGCCATCTGGGACCAGACCAGCATCAGCCCAACACCCCCCAACTGTTGTGATAGATGCCCCTAAGAACAGAAGAGCCACCCAGCCCAGCCCTGCCCAACCTACCACCTGACCCACATGCCGTGAGCGCCAGTGCAGTGGGGCTTGTGTTAAGTCACCATGTTTTGGAGTAGGTGGCTTGGTGGCAATAGATAATTGAAGCAAGCGCTCCCTCTGCTTTGCTATTATGCTGTTTCATACCAGCAGCGAAGCAATGCCACTTGTGTCCTGATTAGGTGACCAAGGTTTATTTCACAACCACAGCCCTTGTTAAAAATCTCCCAACCACTGACACACACACACACACACACACATACATACCACACACCACACACCCCTACAAGAGGAAACTGGGCTTTGAAATTAACATAAGTAAGACACTCTGTTCTAAGACTTACTCCATCCCCCAACAATGGAGTCCATGCAAGAAGCCAAGTGTGCTTGACCTTTGTACTCCCTCAGGATCAATTTTCTCACCAGAGGCTCCCACAGTAACAGCAGAGGATACAGCTCTGGGTTCAGTTGAGAAATCGCTGCAAATACTTTCTGTGCATTAATAAAGGAGGACATTCTAACAATGCCCACAGATTCCTCTGCATCCAAGGAGGGTATGCTCCCTAGCTGCCCACCCCCAGCCCCCAAATGTCTCTTATAAGAGACATGAGGCATCTCTGAGGCCTCTTTCCTCCCAGGATGGGCTTGGATTTCAAGGACTTTAAAGGGTGCTGTTAGCATAGTCCAGGCTGAGTTTTCAATAGGTTTTGGCACATCAACTGAACACGTTGGAATATTGTCAACACAGATTCTGGAGCTGCTCAGAGCTGTGCGTGGGGACAGCAACAGGTCAGATAAGATCTGTTTGGCTTGCATTCTGCATATGGAGAAGCATGAAGTTCTCTTGAATCAGTTCCTGTCCATCTGAAGATAAATATGGGATCTGGGTAAATAAGAGCATTTACAGCAACACAGAATGAATGATGTAGATATTGACAGGTATACATCAGAGTCACTCTGGGAATGCAGACCATAAACATTTATTAGACTCTAACAATCTGGCATTTCCATGGAACTTTTAAAGCTTTTCTGCTTTACTATCAAGTAAGTGCTTGTGTGATTAGGGAGACGCTGAATATACAGACACAAGACACTAAGAGACAATGGAGACTGAGGAACAGAAAGGATGATAGTTTGTCATATTTCAGTCACTTATTTGACCACAAGGTAAAGTGGCTTTTATTTCCCTCTGTGTTACAGGTTACAAAACAGGAGTCCATAGAAGTTGTGACTGAAATTGTCAATCTGCCCGTTCTGCTCCCTGCTTTGTCCCTGGTGACTCCTCTCACCTCCACACCTCTGGCCTGTATCCCAGCTCTTGTATGCATAAATAAATTAATCTTTAAAAAAAAAAGAAGTTGTGACTGAAATAGTGAGTGGCAGAGACTGACTCAAATGTAGCTTTTCTGAAGACAAATCTATACTCTTTGTGTCCACCTGTCCACCCATAATGAACAGTTTCTGTTTGGGCCCACCCAGAATTCACATCCTCTTCTTCTGACACATTTTCTCCCTCCATGAGGCAGTGTTGATGAGACTCACTCAAAAACTCCCATGCCTGACCTCCAGTCAAGGACCCTCCACCTTGAATCTGACTTCTGGAGAAAGAAAATACTGGAACAGATCGATGCTAGCAGATAAAGAACATTTGGTCCTTTTGGAAATCTGGCTGGAGCTTTCCTTCCACAGCTCTACTCCATTTCCGTTCAACAGAATCTTCTGTTCATATAAGCCACTCAGGTACTATTGCTTGCAACCAAAACCATCCAGACATAGAGCCCTAATCAAAAGTAATGTCCATGCCAGCATACAATACTTTCCTTTCTAATATGAATATTAGATAAATATTACTTGTAGATGATTATGTAGCAGGATGTTAAATGGAATATTTCTGGTTGTCTCAGACAGTCAGGTCCCAAAACTGGAATCAAAGACTGAAAGATCAGACATTCTAGAAATAACCCGAAGTCTCCCTTAGAACTTATTATGAGACGGTCAAACTAGCTGTATTAACCAAAACTTTATTTTTTTGATATTTTGCCATTCTTGGGACTTTGCTGGTCAGAGGGACTTAGTTCCTAGATGTAGTAAACAACTCACCCCATGAACACCTTTCAGATGCAAACCAACCCACCCAGCACCCACACTCCCAAATGCTTCCAGGTTTTACACTGGGGACCACTCTGCTCTGACCTAATCACCCCAGGGTCTGGCGCCAGGAACAGGGTCAGCTACTGTGCCCCCAGAGCCTGCTGAAAGTATTTAAACTCACAAATCTTAGGCCTTCTAATCCTGTCTCATCTGTTCCTTCCCACAGGAACCACAATAAAAGCTCCTGCCCACGGATCTCCCTCTTCTCTCTCTGCCTCTTGACCTACAATACCACCCCTGTGTGGCCCTGTAAGCCTACACCTCTTGTTCTAGGGACCTAGGAGGGTAAAATGTCACCATGACAGTCATTTCCATGGTGGCATATATTACCATACCTGATAAAACAACTACCCCCCCAAAAAGGAACAACAAAAACAAAAACACAAGGACAAATCGAGGACACTTCGTGAGGAGGGGGGAGGGAATGAGAAGAACACAAGGGACTGAGGTGATGGTGCGCTGGTGAAATAGTGGTGGGAAATCCATGGGGGCCACAATTGAGATAAAAAATACATAAATAAAATATTTTTAAAAATTTAAAAACAAATCCCAGGCACCCTTAAAACACTGACCTTGCTCCCCAGATATGACACATCACCCCACTTTAAAAGGAAACTAAGAAGAGAGAAGAGAGCTGTAGGTGGAAGATATCATCAGCCTAGAGATAAGCAGTGGCTTCTCCCTTGCCCCCCAAAGTCAAGTGGGGACAGGATCCAGACAATCTCTCCCAGTAATGATGGAGGAAGAGAGACTGGCATTCCATCCTCCCGCGGGCATGGCTCTCTTAACGGACTTGCTAAGCTGCACCAGCATTATCTGAATAGGAGAAAAGAGGTGTGAAGGCAAATGGTAGGAGGGGGCTGTGGGGCAGCCCTCGGTCCTCTGTTGGGCATGGCCAGAACACATCAGTTTTCCATGGGTCAAACGGACACTGGAATGCTGCTGGGCTTGAGCCATCTTTCCAGTACCCCAGCAAGAGGGCTGCCTGCCAGGCGAGTGGACTTTAATAATGGAGCTGATGAAGAATAGACATCAGTCAGAACCAGAATGCCTGTGCAAGGAACTGGGCGGTGGGGAGGCCCCACAGGGTGTTCTGAAGAATTCAAGCAGCACCCCCAAGAGATCTGGGATTTGGACTTCTGCCACCCCAAGTAGAGCTCACGACTGGTCGGTCAGAGTCAGCTGGCAAAGCAGCAGCAGCAGCAGCAGGGTATAGGGAGGAGGGTAAAGTCCCTGGCCTTGGGAAATGGGGGGCTAGGGATACGAGGTGCAAGAGATTAATGACTGGGGACAGCAAAAATTATAGTTGCTGGGAAGCTCTCTGTTTCTTCATCTGGTCCACCCAGTGTGTTAATGAAAACTCAGTGATCGCATTATGGCCTGTGCACGTTTCTACACATATCCTATGTTCCAACAAATAATCTACTTTCAAAACCCAGATGGGACACCAAGAGTATCCCTGTGCCCAAGGACGGGCCCTCCACAACCCTGTTCTTCATCCATGCCCTGTTCAGAAAGGCCCTTGGTCTTTCTGCTTTTCTCATTGTAACTCTAACACACCCCCTCAGTGCAAAACCCTGGCATTGTTGCCTATAATCTTTTTGGGTGTTTCTTTTCCCTGCTTCAGGGATGTCCTCACTAAGAATCATGGTGGATCTCTGGAGCTTTTGCTCTGTACAGCTCTTTCCTCTCCTGTGCATGTGCACTGTGATATGTAGCTGTCTGAGTGTTCTCACACTCCTATCTCTGATTCCCTGATGCTGGGAAGCCAGTGGCCCAGCTTGGGTTCCCCTCTGTACACTTCAGTCTGCAAACTATCACTGGCAGTGAGCTGAGGCATCCCCTTTGACCCTCTCTTTTGCTACCTGGTGTTCAATGTCAGAAAAACATTTTTATATATTGCATGGGGTTTTAGCCATTTCTGGTGGAAGCAGAAAGCTAGTATTCATTATTCCATCATGGTCGAAGGAGAGAGCCTGGATTTATGATCAACCAATCCATAATTCAACAGCATTTTAAAAAATCAACTGACAGTTAATAAAGTTTTTGAAAACTTCCAATGTGACTTTCATAGCATCAACAACCCTTGTTCAAATTCCCTTATTTTGTATGCTAAGTACCCATGACATCACCAAGTAGAGAATAAGTTAAGTGACTCTGGGTGAGTACACAATGGGGAGCAGAAGTGATCTGGTAGTATCAGAAGTGATCTGGTAGTACCAGAGTCTATCAATGTTGTGCTGGCATTGACAAGAGTATTAGTTTATCCCAGAAATTGGATAATGAAGACGGTTGTGGGTACTTCTGTAATAAAATCATGTTTGTGTTTGTTCAGTTTGAATCAGCTAAGGAACTTCCATATGAAGATGTCCAGTTTTACATTCAAAAGACAGGTATGGACTGGAAACACTGACTTGGGTAGTGTTAAGGAGATAAGAGACAGCTGAACCTGAGTGTGGGGTAAGAGAGACTTGCAGAGTAGACACAACAAGGTGGTATCTAGGGTGTCTGATACTTAGGACAGAAAAAAAGATGTTGGAAGCAGAAGACATGCTACTATTGGTCCCTGAATCTCAGTTAGAACAACCTAGAGAGTGGGCAAGTCTTGGGGCAGCCAGTGAAAAGTGACCATTAATCCACTTCTCAGACAAAATAAGAGTAAGAAACATGCCTCCCCTATAACCCAATGACACAAAGATTGTCTTAATAAAAGTGGGGGTGCTGTCAGGTACCTCAAACCTCAGGATTACAGTGAGCAAACCCCCCACTATGTGTTTAGAAAGACCACCTTCATGCTTCATTTTGGACAAGCATAACATTCCTACTGTAAAAATGAACCCCAAAAGAAAATGTATTGAAATATAATGAAATACATATAGCAATATAACATAATGAAAACATGTAACAATTCAAGAGAAGGAAACTGAAAAGCTAAGAGCAAGCGTTTCCCCAGGAAATAACAGAAAACTTCAGGAAAATATCCAGTTTTTCATAACAGGGAAATTCAAAAGAATATTATATGTATAAAGCTACAGGAGAAGCAGAAAAATATCTGAATTTAGGAAAAAATATTTGGAGATGAAAAATATAAAGTTTTAGAGCACAATAGAAGTGATGAGCCACATATTACAGACTGAGGAAAACTAATCAGTGAATTTAAATCAAGTCAAGAAATCATCTTAGGACTTAAAGGACAAAGAGAGGTTCTGGCTAATGTACTGAGATAAAAGTATAAATATTGGAAAGGCATTGTAAAAATCAGTGTAATTTGAAGATTATGTAACATTCTTTCCAGAAAATCTAAAGGCAACAACTAAAAATATGATTCAATTAACAAAATGATTCCATAAGTGGGCTATTCACAATGTTAAACAACAAAAAAACGAAAAAAATGGAAAAGTAACTTGAAAACTATAAAAGTTAAAGTCACAGTACACAGAAAAAAAGTATCACCATTACTTAGCAAGTAAGTGCTTATTGAAATGATATATTTATTATTTAGCAAATTAGCAAACAATTAAATAATTTATCAGTTATTGTCAAGTAGAGAGGGAAGTTAATTTCACAAATTGGTGGTATAGGGAAATCCACACAGCTTATAAGCAATTAGACAATGCATGTATGTGTTCTAGAACTTTTGCATCCATTTAGTACAACTAGACTGAACATAATCAGGAGAAGCACTGGTTTAATTGCCTGCCTTCCCTTCCTTCATTAAAGTGTCCTAAAGATTTTCCTTCCACAGTGCAGCCTCTATCCATTTCTGACATGCCTATGGGGTAGCACAGCAGCCTCCCATCAGTCAACTCCAGCCCAGGGTGGGGAGGACAGGAGCATCAAAGGATCACTGGAAATAGATTTACAAAGCACATTCTCAGGGGACTACATCTCTTTACCTTTCTTTGTTTCTTCTGGGTCTGCTTCTGCATTGGCTGGATGCTTTTGTTCACAGGCAGTAGTTTATCTACCTTGCAAACACAAATTTAAGATGACTCCAGATGAGCTGTCAGCACATAGTGTAATTGCAAAAACCCAGACCTGGGTTTTGGGATCCTGTCAGAGGTCCAAAATTCAGGTTAAAACTGTTATACTCTGGGGACTCCCTGGTGGCGCAAGAGATTAGGTGGCAGCACTATGAAGCTATCCACAACCACTGCAGCACTTGTTCAATTCCCCCACAGGGAGCTGACCCATGTGGTGCCGCAGACCTCTCCTGTCTCGCCCACTGCTCCCCCCAGCAGTGTATTTTGGTCTATCTGCCTGTTCTGCTCCCCACTCTGTCTCTGGTGAATCCTCTCACCCTTGCACCTCAGCCTGCACCCCAGTTCTTAAATGCATAAGTAAATAAATCTTTAAAAAAAATAAAAAAACCTGTTACACTCCAGTGTTATTCCAAAGATAGGTGGAAGGTGGTAAAAACATATCAATAAGCTCTGGGACCCAAGGGTCAAGAGGGGAACAAATAGTGTGCCCTTCATTAAATTTTTGTCATCCCATAATGAATAGCATAAACTTAATTTGCTTTCGTTTTTACCATAATACAGCTTGAGAAAAGTGAATTCCAACGGGCACAGAGCTTGCCCATTTGATCCACCAGCAGGTTTGTATGTGTTCTGCTCCAGCAGAGGAAAAGGACCCTTCTGAGTCAGGGCTCAGCCTACTCTCCTCCATCAGTGTCTAAGAAAGAGCCAAACAGACGCTCAAACACTTGGCTTCTGCAAAAGGCCCCTGTTCAAGCCCGCTCCTCAGGAGTGCAGACAGACACAAGCAGGAGGCCCCTGGATCCAAGAACGGCTCTTTTCCACCAACGTCAAACACGTTTCACAACTGACCTGCCAAGAATGTGGATCCTGCTTCAAGATACACAGTCTGAGACAGCACGCAGCAGCCAAAAGAGGGAATCTCCATTTAGCTTGAATTCTAGTATACCCCCTGCAGATGGACAGTGTGTATATGGACTGGCAGGGATCCCAGTCCTTGGCCTCAAACTAAAAGTCCAGGATTACTTCAGAAGGAGATGGAAGAGATAAAACAACTCCTCCAAATATGCCTGTGTTTTCCATGGGGATTTGTCAAATACAGTTGAGGAAAATTACTCAGGTCAATCCTTCTATAAGCCATCTGACCAGAACAGGTCCCCTGACAACCATATCCGTGACCAAGAGTGTAGAGACACCTACGCTATGGAAATCTCCTGGGATTTAGTGTGTTTATACTTCTTGGGGCTGTCAATATGGTCTCTGGCCTGCTTGGTCAAAAGCAAAGGCAGTGTGGAGAAGGGGACAAGCATGATGCTGAAGTAAGAAAATCTGGATGCCAGGTTCAAAGTGGCCATAGGCCTCCTGTGGGCTTAGTTTATTTGGCCTTGTTTGACTTCACTTATCATGATCTTAAAATGAGGGGAGAATGAGATAGCTTGGAATTGGAGACCTGACACACATTTGACGTTCTATGATTTATTTGTCTTCCCCCAAGTATTCAAAACTACCTGCCCTCATGAATGGTAGCACAAAATGACACTGATTCTCCAGTTGGTGGCAGTTGTAGAGAGCATAACCAAATGCTGTATGATAGGTCACAGAAAACAGTTGGGTGATCGAGGCTGGGGTTGGACAGCATATTCTTTCCCCTCTCCACACTGCCAAGTTTTCGCTGCACTCTCCAACAAGATCACCTGCTCTTGCGTGTTAACAACCCCCCCATCAACTAGATCCACTGTTAGTATCCAGGGAGCAGCCCTAAGGGTGCGGTGTTCTTTGCCAGAAGTCTCAAACTCAATGTTCAAGACAAGGAGCTTCCTAATTCGCTTGTTTAGGCTCTACATAAGGCTTTACAGCTCTGGTGCTCCCACTGTTTCCACAAACGAAACAATATAAATAGATGCCTGTCATGAAAAGAAAATGTACATTTGTCCTAGAAATCACGTTTAAAAAAAGAGTACAAAATATACAAGAACTGACATCATTAGGCAAAATATTATCTAGTCAATTTCAAAATCATCACAAAATAAATCATTTTACTTTTTTAATTACCAGAAGTCTTGACATTAAAAGACGTAGATGTGGAAGTCCTCAAAGGATAGTTCAGCAGAGATTTTTTTTAATTGCTTAAAAAATCATCTTTGGGGCTCTCTGATGGAACAAGGGGTTAAGTCACAGCACTATAAAGCTATCCATGGCCACTGAAGCATGAGTTTGACCCCAGGTCAGGGAGGTGGCCCACATGGCACAGCAGACCTCTCCTGCCTCTCCCGCGGTTCCCCTCAGCAGTGTATTTCAGTAGATCTGCCTGTCCTGCTTCCCACTCTGTCTCTGGTAAATCCTCGCACCCTCCCACCTCTCTGGCCTATACTCTAGTTCTTGTATGCATAAATAAATAAATCTCTAAAAAAAAATCTCCAAAAAGACTGTAGATCTATTGGGTCTAAAGTAGATTCTTAGAATATTCATACAAAAAAAGAAAAAGAAAGCATCTTAACCATTTAGAGAATAAAGGCAGAAATTACAAATCACTTAGCAATTTAATTCCAAAGAAGAGAGAAGAAAAGGCTAAAAATAACTTGACAGTGGTGGAGGAACCCAGTAAATTCACCTTAACCAAAGGATGCATTTCCATCCCGGTTAAATCAAGTCCTTCATGTGATATGAGAAGAACACTTGACCTCTATGTGTTTCTTTCCAAAACCCTTGAACCCAACCAAATGATGAGAAAACCTCAGATCAGCTCTGACTGAGGAAAATTCTACAAGGTCCTAATTGGTGCTCTTCAAAGCTGTCAGGGCCTTCTAAAATAAGAACCAACTCAGAAATCATCACAGACCCTGGGAGCCAGGAGAGACATAAACCCTAAGTGGAATGTGGAACCCTGAATTAGATTCTGGAATAGAAAGAGCATTCATGGAAAAATAGCTGAAATTCACATAAAGTTTGGAGTTTGCTTAATAGTAATGTTTCTTAGTTTTGACAAATTTATCAGGGTGATGCAAGAGACTGTGTGAGGCATGCAGGAACTCTTTGTACTGTCTTTACAACGCTTGCATAAATCTAAAATTATTCTAAAATTGTAAATAAAAGTTAAAGGGGAACACATTTTTGCCTGGATCAATAGACATGGGGAGGATGGGATTTAGGGCAAAATATTTTCATAGGCTGTGGCTTAACTGCTCATGAGATAGTGAGATGTGACTGCGTCCTCAGGTGAGACCCTCTGACCCATAACTTAAAAGGAAGCAAGTAAAGATGGTGGTATGAAGTTCCAACACCTCTTGAGAGGTAAGAGAATGGAAGTAACTTTTGTGTTTCCACAATTAAAGAATGAAAACTTAAGGAGGGCCTCCCTGGTGGCGCAGTGGGTTAAGCAACACACTATGAAGCAAACCGCAGCCACTGCAGCACGAATTTGATCCCTGCTGCCGGCCAGGGGTGGGGCACCCACATGGCGCAGCAGACCTCTCCTGCTGTGCCCGCTGCTCCCCTCAGCAGTGTACTTCCGTTGATCTGCCTGTTCTGCTCCCTGCTCTCTGTGGTGAATCCTCTCACCAGCCCCCACACCCCTGGCCTGTACCCCAGTGCTTGTATGCATAAATAAATAAATCTAAAAAAAGAAAACTTAAGGAAACAGGACCCAAATCAGCTCCCATTAGGAAGCCAATGCTTAACTGTCAATACTTCTGATGAACTTCTCCTTTGCTCTTTCTCTTCCTCTACAAAATGTCATCAAGAAAAACCCCAAATTGTTGTGAAAACAACTTGTCCTATGAGAAGTGTAGGATTTCTGACATTCTGACACCAAAACTAACATCTTCCTTGCCTCAGATCAAAGAACTGCACTTTTACCCCTCTGCAGACCCTGAATGCACCCCAAATTCAATTCCCATTACTCCCACGCACATACTTGATATAGCCCTCTTTAACATGACCCACTTAGGGCCTCCCTGGCAGTGCAATAGGTTAAACAATGCACTATGAAGCAAACTGCAGCCACTGCAGCTCAAGTTCAGCCTGGGAGGTGACCCACATGGCACAGCAGAACTCTCCTGCCTCACCCACTGGTACCCTCAGCAGTGCATTTCAGTGGATCTACCTTTTCTGCTCCCCACTCTTTCTCTGGTGAGTTCTCTTAACCCCCCCCCACTGCTGGCCTACACCCCAGTTATTGCATGCATAAATAAATAAAACAAATCTTTAAAAAAGAAAGAAATACAACTGAATTGGGCATGCTAATGAGAGAGTTGAGCAGTCCTCCATGCAAGCCTGCCTGCCTCTTCTTTAACAAACCTGTCCCCTGCAGGGGCAGTTCTTTGTCTGCTTGTCTCTGTGCAAGCGTACTTTTCTGTTGTTTCCTTTTTCTATATAATAAACCTGACTTTTTGTGTAAATAGAAAGAAGACACAGTTGATTATTATTCTATGGTTAATGACCAGCTTTGCATTGAATATTTCAGTGTCTCTCAGTGTTAACATAGGGATGAGCTCTTTGCATTCTCCTTTGAGCTGATTTTATCCTCCTACTGGTTCTTTTATTAATTAATGAATTAAATAAACCTTTGACACTATTCACTTTATGATTCTATAGTAAGTATGAATTTTTACCTTCTTAAGATATGTTTTCTTGGAACCCAGGTTATCACCCTCAGGCCGATGACCAGGAGCACTTATCCTCAGAGTCTGAGGACAGCCCATCTTGCTATAGATGGGGGGTTGCACACACAGGAGGAGGGGGGCGCTCAACCCTACATGTGAAAGTCCATTTCAGCAAAGAGTCTCACACCCAGGAAACACACAGAACCATCAAATATCAAGGGACCACATAAGTAGAAGACTAGCACCTCGCCAATCACAGGGTGGACTGAAACCCACAGAGACCTTGGCAACACGTCAGCTGGTGCAACGCCTTTGAAGGGCTGGAGGACTTGGGGGTACAAATAGTGAGGAGAGAAGGAAGATGAAGGGAACTCGGTTTTGTCTGAGAGGAAAGTTCTTGCCACAAAGCTAGGAGGAGATATGTGGTTGGTTTTAATTTGAATGGGTGGAATACTATTCATACCTGCTACTTGTCCTCAAGGAAGTGAATTCAGTTTTAAATCTGCTGCCCACTGAGGATTTGGGTTTCATCCAGCCTGACTTGACATTAGAAGCCCATCCATGACTTGCTCTGTACTTCTGACCGTGAAGGAGACTGGGTTATCTTTCTATACAACTTTTCTTTCTCAAGAAGGATGTGTACATAGCCTGAAAGGCATAGACACCAGATGAAGATGCTTGTTTTATTAACAAATCCCTTCATAACCCTTCCTTAACTATTTGCCTAACTTAACAAGGGACCACGAGCTTGGGGCACAATGAACAATGACTTCAGGGTCCTTTAACTGAAGTGCAAATTTGTCCTTCACTCTCAGCACGCAGTTTGATATTTAGCCTAAGGACATACAGAGTGCTCACCTGAGTTAAACCATTTTCCTCTACACTTTATGCTCACTTAGTTTGCACTGAACTACCTGAAATGTAATCTCTGCGTTTCCTCATCGTGATACACCATGACAGTCAGGAGACTTGCTTGGGAGCAGGAGCATGCCAGAAAGCCCCCTGTAATGACGTTGTTTCCTTATCTCTCAGAAAACAATCTCTTGCTGACCTAAAAATTTCAAAGATTGTCAAATTAGATACTTTCAGAGTACTTTTCTAGAGACAGCATACATTCACATGCAAGAAACTAAAGTGTCAGTCAGATCTTAACATGCTTTTGCAGTGTTTTAGAAAACTCTCATCAATTGCAGGATGTCTTCTGGGGATGTTGACCTTTCTGTCAGTTGTCTGTTTGCTTAAGGGAAGCTATAGCATTCTTCATTATTGACTCCATCAGCTTCGTGGGGGGAAATTGTTCTCACTGGTAATGTAATTACCCTACAAGGTCCCCAGAACACTACTCATCAATAGGACTCAAGCTGTCCTTAAACTCCAGGTTAAAATGCAGCACTGCATAAGAAATTACAGGATGAAGAGGGCAGGTGTCTCTCCATACAGTGCTCCATTTCATCTCTGACTTTGAAGTAGTTATCACTTGGCAAAGATTTGGTCACACTGGTTGCCATTTGATTTAAAAAATCAGAAGCAAGGGCCTCCCTGGTGGTGCAAGGGGTCAAGGCACAGCACTAAAAAGCATTCCTCAGCCACTGCAGCACTAGATGGATCCCTTACCAGGTGGGAGGTGGCCCACATGGTGCAGCAGACCTCTCCTGTCTAGCCTGCTGTTCCCTTCAGCAGCATATTTCAGTCAATCTGCCCATTCTGTTCCCTACTCTGTCTCTGGGAAATCCTCTAACCCCCCTGGCCTCGATCCCAGGTCTTGGATGCATAAATAAAAAGTAAATCTTTAAATAAATACATTTTTAAAATTAAAATCTAGAAGCAGCATCTTGTAGCACTTATGGGTTATAAAGTGCGAGTAATGATAGTCCAACCTTCTACCACTTCTCAGAGAATTAAATGAGTAAATATTTGTAAAGCTCAAAATCAATACCTGATGCATAGTTCACCTCTAATAAAAGATTAAAAATTCTCATGTGAGTAGTGGGAGAACTAAGGGGACTACACATGAGGGAAAAAAATCAAACACTGTCCCAAAATTCACAACAATGAAAGAAAGTAAGAAAATAAGGAAATTCTCATATGCCATATCTCTAACTCTTGAATTGGAGTTGATTTTCTTTTAATAGAGGTAGGTCAGCTCAGCAAGGAGAAATCTCATTGACTGTGTCAACAAGACACAGAGACCACTTCCCAACCAAATGAAAGAAATAAATTGTGTAGCTAAGACCTGACCTGACTGAGTTTTTCACTCTTCAGTAGTCATTTTCAACACACGAATTCTTTTAGCAAGCCTTGCACGGAAGACAAAAAACAGCCTGAGGGTCTCCCTGGTGGCACAGCAGGTTGAGTACCGCACTGTGAAGCATCTGCTGCACAGCAGCGCCAGTTCAATCCCCGGCCAGGGAGGGGACCCACATGGCACAGCAGACCTCTCCTGCCTCGCCCACTGCTCCCTTCAGCAGTGTATTTCAGTCCATCTGCCTGTTCTGCTCCCCACTCTGCCTCTGGTGACTCCTCTTACTTACTGTGACTCTGACCTGTACCCCAGCTCTTGTACACATAAATAAATAAATCATAAATCTTAAAACAACAACAACAACAGCCTGAGCTCAGGAAAGTCCATGCAGAGTCCCCATCTCATCCCCGTGTAACAGTGAGTGGCTAATTATACCTCTGAAACACTTTTTCATGACTGCATATCTTTTGACTATTTTCCTTGATTCTTCAGTCAATACTATTTCAAACTAGTGTGTCCATATCTACCAAAAGAATCTTATGTTATCATCTAATCTCATTGTAAAACTGTAAGTGGCTCCTGAGACCCTTCATACCAGTTCTGAACTCCTGGCCAGCATCAAAACGATCACCCCTTTAACCTCCCCATACCTCTCCTTGAATAAGATTCATCTTATTCCTCCTCTCCTCACTTTATCTTCTCCACCAACTTCTCTGCTCATCCTTGCCTCACAGATGCTTTTTTGTGATATCCTGGGTCCCCAGACTGTCCCTCCCAACTAATCCTTTAACCCAAACCCAACAGACAGCTCTCCCAGCATGGGGCAGGGAGCTGAAGGTGGGTAGGGGGGACAGAAGGTGGAAAATCTCATGTTTTTCTCTTCTTTAACCATAAAACTTTTGACACCAAATGTGTGGGGTATTACCCCACACCAACCAATTCTTCCACTCTCCAGATACCAACTAGGCATCTAGTCAATTCAATTTGGTTCTGACTACCCAGGGTTAGCAGAGGTCCCACAGGTTAAGGACCCAGTTCCACAAGACTGCTCGCACTAGTCCCAAGTTCCAGTTTGTCACCTGTGCTAATGACAAACTGGCTATGAGCCTGTGTACTCATGACCCCCTTCGCACATTTAGTAATTTGCTATCGATAATTTTCTAGAATGGCTCGAAGATTCATGGAAAGTAGAACTTTTATACAGATGAAAAGGAACATAGGCTGAACTCTGGCAGGGGCCGGGGCACTGCAGCTTCTGTTCCCATGGGACTGGGTGTGCATGTGGGTGTGTTCACCAGCCTGGAAGCTCTCTGCTCCCCATAGTTTAGGAATATTATGGCGGCTTCATCTTTTGGTCTGGTTAACATAAGATGCCCTCCCCAGAAGGATGGAGATGGGACTGGAGTTCCGGCTTCTACTTGTAAACTGGTGCTTCTGATGGCCAGTTCCCAGTGTAAAGATACCCAGTGGACCACCCAGAGAGAGCTCACTAAACACAAGATAGTCTTGGAAAATTCCAAGAGATGTAGGGGTGCTGTCGACAGGAATCAGGGTCAGAGTCCAAACGTGTTTCTTACTATATCACAGATGACAAGTAGATGGGTTAGACTTCAGTATAAATGGCACAAGAGTGAATTAGCAAGACCCAGGTCACATAGTGAGGGGTCAACACCCTGAGAACTGTGGCCAAGAGAGGTGAAATTGCTTCAAAAGTGCCCCGGAAGCACAAAGATTATGTGACCATCTGGCATTAAGATGGGGAACTGGGCCTCCCTGGTGGCGCAGTGGGTTAAGCAACACACTGTGAGCAAACACACTATAAGCAAACCGCAGCCACTGCAGCATGAGTTCAATCCCTGCTGCCGACTGGGGAGGGGACCCACATGACATGGCAGACCTCTCCTGCCTCGCCTGCTGCTGCCCTCAGTAATGTATTTCCATTGGTCTGCCTGTCCTGCTCCCCACTCTGGTGTATCCTCTCACCTCCTGTGACTCTGGCCTGTACCCCGGCTCTTGTATGCATACATAAATAAATCTTTTAAAAAAAAAAGATGGGGAACTGCTTTTCCTTTCTATAGAAGGGTGTTCTGCTCGAGTACCATATGATGGGTGATGAGTCCATGTATTAAGGTCAAGAGTGCACTGTAGAAGGCCAGTGCCGTGTCCTTATAATCCAGAAGATACCCTCTTCATTCGCTAGTCATTCTTTTCCTGTGTGCACAAATCACTTTGTTTATTTTGCTAATCCACTTTATTGTACTAAGATACGTTGCATATTTTTTCTTATTAGCTATGAACTCTTTGATAAAAGAGACCACCTTTTCATTCATTTGGCTGTATCAATGAAAAATCCATTCACCTGCAAAATGTCTTTACATTGGCTTAAAAAGTAGATGTCCATTTTTCTATTTTACTAGGAAGCCTGAAGGTAGGTGCCCTGGAGGAGCTACTGAACATAACCTTAGCGAGCTGGGTTCTTTCTATCCTCTTTCCCACCCTTAGCATGTTTGCTTTTGTCTTCATGCTGCAACCTCAGGGTCACAAAATGGCTGCTGAACCTCCAAGGCCCATAATTATGTTCCAAGCTGAGAAGTGTCTCTGTATTTTTTTTTTTTTAAATCAAGACGGCAAAAGATTTGCCAGAAGACTCAGCAAGAAGGTATTCCACTAGCAAGGATCAGGGCCATTCCTAGGCCAATTGCTAGCCTAGGGAAATGAAATGAGCATGACTAATTTTGAAACTCAGGACCATGACTCAGAATCAGCTTTGCCAAACAATAACTCCACATTTTACCTCTATGGACAGGACCTGCCTTTTCTAAGATCAGACTTTCTGAATGAATCCTCACTCATCCTCGGAGCAACTCTATGAAAGCAATGTTGTAATTTACAGAAGAAATGGAGGTGTTGAGAAGCAAAACAATTTTTCAAGGCTATGCAAGTAATGGGCAGGGGAATTAAGAAAAGGACCCAGGGCCTCCTTGGTGGCGCAAGGGGTTAAGCACCGCACTATGAAGCATCCACAGCCACTGCAGCACAAGTTCGATCCCCAGCAAGGGAAGTGACCTACATGGCACAGCAGACCTCCCTTGCCTCACCCGCTGCTCCCCTCAGTGTATTTCAGTAGATCCCTCTCTTCTGCTCCTCACTCTGTCTCTGGTGAATCCTCTTAACCCCTACAATCTGGATTGTATCCCAATTATTGTATGCATAAATAAGTAAATCTTTTAAAAAAGGAAAAAAGAATAGGACCCAAACATGAAACAGCGGCCACATTTCTGGCTCCTGTGCCCCACCACTGTTCACCTCTTTCCTTATAGCCATATAGGGTCAGTAAAGTTAGCTAAATGAATGAATAACTGAATCAATGAATGTAGCTTTTCCCAGAAGTTCTAACCTGCTAGAGGCTTCCCGTGCTGTTTGAAATCACTGTTCTCCATCCATCTTCTTAACGGGGTCAGAGTGTTATTACATGTACAGGATTTATGTCAGTTCATTCTGCTCTGAAAAAGAACAAAAATATCTGGTTTTCTTGGTGAGTTTCCTGCATAACAGAAACTAAGGAAAAGAAGTCTGCAGAAGTCTGAGCTTTATCAGCAGACTGAAGTAAAACAACTGTACATACATGTGAATCTCGGGCCAAAAAATGAACAAAATGCAAAGCACGTCCAGACTTCAGCTAAATCCTTGAAAATTCTAGTAGCATCTGCTATGCCCCATTGGAAAAAGAGGGAAGAAGGGATACAGGGTCATCATAGATCAGAGAACTGAGCTGTAGATACTGTCCTAGCCTGGGCTGTACGGGATGCCAAACTTCCAAAGGACAATTGAGCAATTCGGCCAAACATCTCAATATTTTGTCTACCCCGTGCAAACATCTAGACTGTGAATAAGTGATTGAATTGTTCTGGTTTCATATCGAGATTTGGCACCATCACAGATGAAGCTCCAGCCCTCCTAAGAACTCCCAGAAAGTTCTCAGACTCTGTTTTTATATGAAAAACCAGGACAAATCTATGCAGCCATTATTTTCAGTGTGCATTTCATCTTCTGTAGGGTTGCCAGGTTAGCAAATGTAAATGTAGGAGACCTAGTTCAATTTGAATGTCAGAAATATGGTGTATACATTTTTAATACATGTAGTTTGGGATATACCTATACTAAAAATTTACTCACTGTGTATCTGATATTCAAACTGAAGTGGGCATCCTTTATTTCACTTGGCAGCTGTCATTTTTGAGACACCTAGTCCCAGCTATGTTTTTGTCACTGTGCTGTTTCCCCAGCTATAAAGATAGAATAGAAACTCCCCTTGCCACATGTTCTCAGGGGAATACACGTGAGAAGAGTGCCTTGAGAGGTTATTGGGGGTCCAGAATCTCTATCCCAGCCCTGCCACTATTTGCATGAGCTGGGGCAAATTGCTTCTATTGCTTCATTTGTAAAACAGAGGCTGCAATTCTGAAAGCAAACCATGTTCTGGGTTAACTACTGACTCACACAGCTACATTTAATATTCATGACAGCCCTATCACAGTTCACACCTTCAGCAGGTGAGGAGTTGAAAGGTCAAGAAAGTCTCTAGGGTCTAGCCAATTTTAACAGAGATGCTATAATCTGTCCTTATTTTCTATCAATATAGAAAACCTGGTTCACACAACTAAGATGGTTTAAATGAAATAATTCAGTGAAAATGATTGTCTATATGAAAACGAAAGGATGACGGTAAATAGGGGAGGAGGCCAGTTCCTGTCTCTGAGAGCCTTCAGCGCAGGATCTGGCTGTGACCAGAGTAGGCTTTGGTCTTGGCCAGGGAGAAGTAGCCATCCCAGGCTGAGTGAAAGAGAGGCCAAGGAGCCAAGCTGGAGATGGGGCCAGACCACACAGCACATGCTTGCGTGCTGGAAATTTCGGAGGGCCTTTCAAAAATCCCTCAATGTCTCTTCATTGTCCACAAGTTGTTGCTTCCATTTCCTTTCACTATCTCAAATTTGTGCCTTTCCAAGTTTCTCCCTCCCCCTTTCCGGCTCCTTATTGCTCCTAGAGCAAAGAGTTTAGAAGATCCCCTTTCTGACTCACAGATGCCAGGAGCACTTGATACTCAGCATGCATTAAGACTTCATACCACTCATGTTTCAGTGCTCATACCAGTCTCCTGAAGATGACTCAGTCATGAGGTTGGAGGGTCCTCTCTCCATTCTAAGGATCTCAAGAGGGTTATGGTAAGAAAATGGCAAACAACGTTCCCAACCAAGTGTTTGGATTCTAGGTCTCTGTCACCTACACCTGTTGAACTTGCCTCCATCCAAGTCAGGTGTTGAGTCTATGAGCACATGCAGTGATGGCACACAGTGACCTACAAAGGACCACACACCACAGGAAGCCTTCGGAACAGAGTAGTCAGTGTAAAAAGGCCATTACCTGGAGCACACTTCAGCAGCTGAGTGGGGAGCAGGTGCCACATGGAGGTGCTTTACAAGGATTCAGATGGGCACGGTTAAAACTGTGGTTTGACTTGTTTTTATGTTCAAAGTAAGTGCCAGCTGCAAAGCTGTGAGTGAGACATGCTGTTAGGATTCCTCTAACTCTGGGCAACTGCGCTTCTAAAAATAATTTTAACTTTTTGTGGTCCAACTAGAGGCAGGAAAATACTCAATTATTCAAGACTCACAATTTTTGCTGGGAAAGGAGTGTGCGATGAGAATGACTCACTCGAAGAAGCAGAATGCAAATTCTGGCAGGAGCCCATGTTTTGGTTCAATAAAAACGGACACCATTGTTACTCCTCAGCTCTTCCTGTTAAAACTGCAAGCCTCGTTTAGGGAAAGGACGCAGAGGTTAGCCAGCAGCGCTGAGCAGTGCCCTGTGCTTTGATAAGGAAGTGCAGAGAGCGCTGATGGGGGCCCACCTCAAGGGGCTTGAGATTAACTGTGAGGGTGAAGCAGGAGGAGCCAGCTATTCTGGGAGTCAGATAACAACAGTATTTTCCATTTTCTTTCCGTGTGGGCAGATACCATTCCCTGATGGCTTTGAAAGTCATCATAGTTGCACATTAGTTATTGCTCAGTGAGATTTCACCAAGATTTAGAATTCTGTTCCTTCCATCAAGGAAGGGAAAGTCTTTTCTCTGCCCTTCTGCTATGAGGAGGATGGAAACTGCCCTTCCTTGAGGGTGTCCTATGTGTCAGAAGGAAGGCAACTTCAGAAATATGGTGCTATTTCATTCTGTGATACATCCTAAAGGTGAAGTAGTACATGCTAGCGCAGTGCACAACCTGACCCACTGTCTTTGCTCCTCATGAAGGAAGGAGAAGTCATGAGTTCCTCTGGATCCTAGGAATAGCAGGACAGAGATGCTGCCACAATTCCCAGCTGGATGGTGAACCCAGAAGACCTAGGAAATAGGAGGAGGCTGCAGCAGACAGGGAAGGAACTAGCTTGTTGCTCCAATTACTTCAGACAAGGTTCCCCAACCATGGCTCAGAACAAGATTTGACAGATAGTAACTCTGAATTTTACCTCCGAAGAGCACAAGTTTGTGAATGTTGAGCTGGATGACTGCTTTCACCACTTGCAGATCACTACTATGGAAGCAATAACTTTCTCCCAGCAAGCATGCATCCTGAAGAGCTCATTCCCTTTCTTTCCGCATTTTCATTTCTCCAGTTTTGTTTTCTGTGCTCAGTTTATCCGTCCAGCCATAGTGGCTTTGTTTTCTGTTCCTGCAATATACCAAGCAAATTATTATCTGGGTGCAAGTGGATTTCAGTTCCCCCAACTTTGAACAGGCTACTCAGATATTTCACAATGGTAACCATTGTTAACAATCCTTTTGAGTTATTGTTTCCATTATATCCTCTTCAGTGAGCAGAAGCATCTCTGTCAACTAACAACACACCACCTGTCTCTTTCCATCCCATTCCCAATTTCATCATAGCATATTTCACCATCTGAAAGGACTCTGGTTATCTATTTGTTCATTTACAGCCTGCCCCTCAAGTAGAATACGACCTCCATTGGAACAAGGAACAATTTTGTCTTTTTCATCACTTTATCCCTAGCCCCTTGAACAGTGCCTGGTAAAAAGATGGTGCTCAATAAATAATTGTTAGCTTAATAATGATTAATGCATGCTTAAATGAACACAATTTCTCAGTTCTCCAAAAGAAACAAAATGAAAGAAAGGAGGAAAAGGGGAGGGAGGGAAGGAAGCTGATTTATTTTCACTGAGTCAGAGTGCTCATTTTTTTAGTCTATTGAACGATTTTACTCTGCAGGCAGCACATAGAATTGACTAAAAGATCTAGCTCTTTGGGGGAAGGACTGTGGTATATTCTTACCATTTGGGGATGAAGAAATTAAGCCATATTGTATCCTTCCCTGTTCCTACAAAACCGAAACCATCAAATACATAAGCACCCACAAGGGCAGAGATAAGTTAAACAGATAAGCTAGTTGTCTTTTTGGAAAGCAAAGAGCAACCTTGCATCATCAAAGCATAATGAAGACAAAGAAATGGTGATTGGAGTTATAGGAGAAAGATCTCTTTGGAGCAGGGAGGACTCTTCTGGAAGCACTGGCCTAGGAATGGAACTGAAGTAAAGGAAGAAAGCAAGAAGCACCACAACAAACAATAACTACCACAGACACCTGTGGCACAGGAGGGAAATTGCCTGTGGCCTGGAGAGCTAGCCCTAAGCATAAGACCAGGTGGAAGAGAAAAGTAAGAAGGGTGCAATCGTGACGACAGAATCAGGTTTCCCTCACACAGCTGCCTGAAAATGGAAGCCAAAATCCAAATGAGTGCTATGTCATTTATCTGCCAATGAATTCTTCTTCTCCTCCTTTCTCCAATCCTGGCCAAATATGACCTGCTGTACTAGGCTCTGAAGACACGGGTTAAGTGTGAGTAAGTGCTTTTTTCTGTTTTATACAGAGTAGGAGCATAGAAACTATTAAAAAGGAAAGAGGGCCACTGTGACCAGGAATGCCATTTTTACAGTATAAATGCATGCTGCCCCAGACATCACTCCCTATAGCTCTATCTGACCAAAATCTGTGTCATTCTCCACTTACTCCATTTGATTTATATCCCCGCAGGCTATCAAACAATGAAAAACTCCCTTAGAACATTAGCTTTGTTGGGGTTTTGTTTCTTATAGGGATTATATCTCTATTTCTATTTCTGGTCTTATCATAAGATAAAGGCTTACATGTGTTAAAAAGGAAAGAAAAGGAAATACATGACTTTTAATCAAAGAATTTCAGACCTCCCTAGAGGCACAGGGGATAAAGTTTCCGCACTATCAAGCTATCACCAACCATGGTGGCATGAGTTTGATCCCCAGACTGGGAGGGGACCCACATGGCACAGCAGACCTCTCCTGTTTCGCCTGCTGCTCCCCTCAGCAGTGTATTTCAGTCAGTCTGCCTGTTCTGCTCCCCACCCTGACTCTAGTGTATACTCGCACCACCCCCCACCTCTGGCCTATATCCCAGTTCTTGTATGCATAAATAAATAAAATAAAATTTTTTTTTAATTATAAAAGACCATTAAGGCTGTTTCCATCATGTCAGTGGACATCATGAAGCTGACAGCATGCTCTAACATTTATATATTCCTCCTGTTCTCTTGAGTCTCTAAGCATCCCAGGAAGCATAGCGAGGAGGAGATAGAGTAGGATGGGAAGGTCATGTGTTCTGCAGTGCTAACAGTGAATGATAATGACACCCAGTCTGGCCATCAGCACACTGGGCTTCCACTAAAGCCTAGAGAAAACCTGACCTAAAGAAGCTTATTTAGGAGGGGCCACTAACTTCCTTGGGTAAACCTCTCTTTTACCTCCAGTCTCCTCTTTTCCTCTAGTCTCCTTGTACACCAAGACCAATTCATGGTACAGAAGTGTCCCATCCAAATTACTTTTGCTCTTCACTCAGTACTCAGATTCTCAGAGTAGATATCATTCCAGTTATCTGATGGAAGTAACTGTCACTGCATATGGGTTGCATACCAAGGAGCAGCTAGTTAATACACATCAATTTAAAGAACAGAAGAGGGGCCTCCCCAGTGGTGCAAAGGTTAAGGCCCAGCACTATAAAGCTGTCTGCAGCCACTGCAGCATGAGTCCGACCCCCAGCCAGGGAGGTGACCCACATGGAGACCTCTCCTGCCTCACCCGCTGGTCCCCTAAACAGTGTGTTTCAGTCAATCTGCCTGTTCTATTCCCCACTCTTTCTCTCACCCCCACACCTCTAGCCTGTGCCCCAGTTCTAAAGAACACAAGAGTGGAAGGGTGCTGCTGTACATGGGCAGGAAAGCACAAACCCCGATAGCCAGTCTGCCCCTGCCGGCCACCTCAGTGATGCACCCTGGTCCTGCCTCTCACCCTTTCCTGTCACTGCTCCTTTCACTCGCCCCCACCCTAGCTCTCAGACTCACTACTCACACAGAAGCTTTGGTCTTGGCTCTACTTTTTAGGATATGCAGGCTGAGATGACCAAGAAGGAAATGCGATTGAATGTCCTTCCAGCACATGACCTTCTTTTTCCACACCTATTGCAGGTGGCCAGGAGATCAGCACTCAGCACACACCTCCAGCTCTCATTTCCCCTCACACACTCAGCTCTGAGTTTTCCTGTTTCTTCCTTATCTTGACTCTCTTGTTGCTTTCCTTAAATTTTATATCTGAATCAAACCATCCTGCCATTTCCCTTTGTATCTGTTTCCTGTTGTTGCTGTAACAAATTACCACAAACCCAGTGGCTTAAAACAACCAAAATGGATTATTTTACCATTCTAGAGATCAGAAATCCAAAATGGGTTTCCCTGAGCCAAAGTAAGTGTCAGCAGGGCCAGGCTGCCTCCAGGGGCTCTAAGGGAGAAAGTGTTTATGCTTTCCCTAGATTCTGGAAGATTCCTCAACTCCTTGGCTAATATCCTTTCCAGAACAAACATTACTGCAACCTCTGTTTCCATTCTCACAGAATGAAACTCTTTTTTTGACTCCTGCCTCCCTCTTTCACCTTTTAAAGACTGTGTGACCACAAGGGGTGCATCTGAGTAATCCCAGATAAACACCTCATCTCAAAACCCTCGAATTTAATCACACCTGCAAAATCTCTTTGGTACAATGACATAGTCACAGGTTCTTAGAACTTGGATTGGATGTCCTGGGTAGAGGTGGGAGGGTCACTATTCTCCCTGCCACTCTTTTTTAAATTAGAGAACTACTTAAAATTTTTTAAAAACCCAGTTCTCTCAAGTTTTGCTCTTTGTCTATGCCCACTGAAGGGTACCTTCTCTTACTAGGAATTCATGAACTGAAAATTCACAGCCAGTATGTTAAAAGAAGACTTCTTAGACCTCCTTCATGGTGCATATATAAGAGATTTTTAAGAGAACTTAGGACATGCTACTTATATTTTAACATATTAACCTTCATGCAATTCAAATTCACATGTTCAGAGAGTGGATTCTTTAATTTATTCCTCCCCACCCCTAAAAAATATAATAATGTGTTATTTCCTTACATAGTTCTAAGACCTAGGATTTTTAAATCTCCCTCATTTTCTTCTATGATCAAAACAACTCTCAAGGTCAAGAAACTGCCCCTCAAATCTCATATTTTCTCCTTTTCTTGCACAAGAGTCAGAGAACAGTCACTGCTTATGCATAAAAATCTTTCACACAAGTGAAAATTGTTCCCAGAATCACAGAATTTAGAGCTGAAAGCAACAATATGGATCATATAGTTCATGGGTTTCTTGTCCTGTGATGAGCAAATGGAGCCACAGAGAGGGAAGGGGCTTTCCTCAAACTCAAGCTGCTATGAGTTGTCTGCTTTTAGATTCCTCTCCTCAAGGAGAAATAGTCACAATGTTTTTCATATTTCTCCCACCATTCTTGCCTTCATCCCTTTCATCATTTTTTCTACGTTTCCTTGACCCCCCAGCAAAGGCCGAATCCTCCACATGGACCAATACCACCAGTTACTTAGACGTGTCCTCCACACAGCTGTGGAAATTCCTCCAACCCAGACCACATTCCTTGGTAAGCGTGTGAGGAGGGGAAGCTTTAATGTGAATGTCCCTTTCTCTCAATTCTGGCAGACACAGTCTAAGGGCAAGTTGGGAGGCATTCATCCCTTCTATTCACATGCACTCTGCTGTAAACAGCAGAAGCCAACACTTTGGTCCATGGAGGTTAATGACACACAGCTTAGAATTTATGGCACTTAAGGCTATAAGGGCATCAGGTTCACAGGGTCAGGACATAAGAAACTGACATGGCTGTATTCCATATAACTGGAAGTCTGCTGCCAAGATACATGTCAGTGTGAAGTCCTTCCTGATTTGTCCACGGGCTTCCCTGCCCGTCCACTCAAAGGAAGTTTCCCCTCTGCTCTTTGCCACCCATCCTATGACCTTATTTAATTTCTTTGCAAGCAAGCCCATTTCTTTCTTTCTTGTGTGCCTCCCTGCTTACACTCGCCACACTAGATGAGCTCCTCCACCTTCATCATTTTTTTTTTTCGTTTGTGCACAAATAAATATCCCCAGGTTTGTGTCCCTCCTGATGATAAAGTGGCTGCCAGCAGCCAACTGCTGTTTTATTCACACTCAAGGACAGAGAGCCACGTTCCACAAAGGAATTATTGCTCTGCATGACCTGAGCGCTCTGATGTAATTCCTGTGCCCAGCGCAGACTGAATGACCAATGCAATACTGATGAGGTTTTCTAGATTTTCTATTCCAAACAGGGTTCTATCCTGGAACATAAGCAAAATGCAGGATGGTCACAGAAGGCAGGTGGGAGGGTCCCCAAGGGAACATCAGGCTGCCGCCTGGAATGGAGAGGTAGGGAAGCAGATGCCAAATGCACAGTCAACGAACACCCCCAGCAACCAGCCAGCCCTACCTGCTTCCAGCCACCACTGTACTCCCAAGTCCCAGACCCAATACACTTTTCTGGCCAAGTGATAATTCTATACACATAAATACTGTGGACTTTTTAAAAGATTTGTTTATTTATGAATACAAGAATTAGGGTGTAGGCCAGAGGTGTGGGGAGTGAGAGGAGTCAGCAGAAACAAAGTGGGGAGCAGAACAGGCAGATCGACTGAAATACACTGCTGAGGGGAGCAGCGGATGAGGCAGGAGAGGTCTGCTGTGCCATGTGGGTCCCCTCCCTGGCTGGGGATTGAACTGATGCTTCATAGTGCTGCAACTTAACCCCTTGTACCACCATGGAGGTCACATATAATGTGTTTTAAATGGTTTATATTTTTTAAGCAAAGAATTAATTTTATGAGGGACCACTTTCATGAACTAAAAATATCACTTCAGGCTGCTCTACATGGCCCTGTCCACGGGTAGCTACAGCTGTGCAGAATCCCCAAAGAACTTCTCCAAAACTTTAATCAACAACTTCATTAGGGCAAATGAGAAAGACAACCTCATGACTGAATGGCCTTCTGCAGCATCCAAAATGCTTCTTTCAACTTCGAATCATTAAGAAACATTGGTTTTGATTTAGGGAATTACTTTACAGGGAGAAAGAAAGTTTTGGCCGCATTCCTTCATGAGAGGGATGGATAGAGATATATCTGGACAATGTGTTCAGATGAAAAACATTTTTAGACTGGCTTGTGTATTTGGGGGGGAAATAAAAATGTGAATTTTATAAAGTTTGAGGGCTTTAAGTTTTCCAGATTCATGCAGTTAATCTTCTGTAACTAATTTGTAGATTTGTTTCTCTCCTGGATTTGGAGGGACTGAGTATTATTACAGAAATAAAATCTCATTGGATTTTTCTCTGGCAACAAAAGTGTATAAGTATTGAATTGGGATATAAAATTTAACAGATTCAGTGTGGTTAATGCTCCCTAAAGATTTTGATCATTTTTTAAATTATTGCAATTGTAAGGGGTAAAGGACTTCTTTGATTGGCTCACCTTGCCGATGAGGAAACTGGAATGAAGAGAAGCAAAATGAAAGGCTTCCATTCTCTAAAACTCAGTCCAAAGCTCCATGATTCTTGCCATGATATGACTTTCTCCTTTCTGGGAGGTATCTTCTCCCATCTTAAGTTAATCAGATGTTCCTGGTTTCACCTGTGAGTTATCAACTGGAGGTATTTTGTTTTGTTTTTTCATAAGGGTTTACAATTTTCCAGTGGCCTTGTGGAAACACGAAGGGTTTACCAGGAAGGGTGTCTGAACCCTGGTCATCAACTAAATCTCATCTACTCTACCCAAAGAGTTTCCAACATTAAATGTTTTTCCAACAGCTCTATCTTTCCCCTTCACAAGCTCCGATTTAATAAATCATTGCCATACTAGCCCTAAAGGAAAAATGTTGATAGTTCCAAGATTCACAGTGAGAACATTCTCACCCCCACAGCTGACTCTGGGGCTCCAGGCTCTGAGACACAAAAGCAGTCATTAAGCACATTGGGGGGCCAAAGCCTGCAGATGATCACGTCAAGGATATCAAGGAGAAAGGGGGCTCCAGGACAGGACTTCCTGGATTTGTGAGGTTCCTTGTGCTCGTGGAAAGAAGCCAAAGAGGCAAGAGCTGTATCCTGTCATGAATGGAAGGTGAGTCAGGGCTGGGACTCTGTCTGCAGCCCCTGCTGAGGTGCCGGGGCTGGGAAGGACAGTTGGTCATGAGACCAGGGACACGACCTGAAGCTGCAGGCGTGGAAGCCAATCTTCAGTGACTGAGCACAGAATCTGGCAAGAGGTTTTAATGTCAAGAGTGTTTGAAGAGTATTCATTTATACCAAAACTTTGTTGAGACAATACGGGTCTTGACCAGTTGAGTAGAGCAGAAGTAGGGTTATCAGAAGCAATACCTAAGAAGATGAACTGCTCATCTTTTTGTGATGCTCCCACCTTTACTTCTCTCCCCATGCCATGGATGGATTGTGTCCCCCCATAAAAGAGAGGTCAAATTCCCAGTACCACAGAAGGTGACATTATTCGGAATAAGGTGGTTGTACTTGTCATGTGTTAAAATGAGGGTCATAATGGATCCGGTGACTGGTGTTTTTCTACGAAGAGGAAAATTGGACACACGCAGATAGGAGAATGACATAGGAAGACACAGAGGGAAGACTTGAAGACTGATGGATTGGAGTTCTGTTGCCCCAGCCTGCAATATCCAGAGTCACTAGAATCCTGGAGAGCTGAGAAAGGAGAGAGTGTGGCTACCAGCACCTTGACCCCAATTTCTACCTCCAATGCCTGGCTCTCTACTTCCCACTGTTTGAAGGGACCCAGTTCATGCTGCACTGTTACTGAATCCCTAGAAAACTAATACACGCTACTTTTATGGTTTTCAACCTCAGCTAATTAAAGGAGAGGAAAGCAAAACAAAGGTTTGTTTTCAACCAGTATTTTAAATAATTAGTAAAATCTATCCAGACATCTGCTGCTCCACGAACACACTTTTCTTCAGCTCTATTCCAACGTGAATGCATGATCCTCCTTGAGATAGAGAAAGGATGGTGCTCTCAATATCGATTTTCCTAAGATCTTTCTCCCAGAAATCTTTTCCTGTCTACTTTCTTAATCCTTTTATATTCTCAAAGTAGTTGAAAGAATCTAAGTATTGCAGAATAAGTCCTCAGAAATTCCTGATGAATATCTGCATATAGTGATTTGTCACCTCTGTTTGAAAGTTCGTGTCTGTTGTATCTTGGTGCTTAAACAAGACTTTATTTTAACAAATGTTGAAAGACTAAAAAACAAGAGAGGCTGGCAAATATGATCAAAGAATGGGAATCTATTTAAAACGAAACCAGAGATTTGAAAAAGAACCAAACCACTACAAGAAGTAAAATGGATGATAATTAGAATTTTAGATGTGATGGACGTGTGAGAGGAACAAGAAGAGAGCTGACAAGAAGAGGGCGCTTTATTTCTCTCTTTAGTTTTGGTCCGAGGTAAGCATTCCAGGTTGGCAGGCTACTCTGCTGGGAGAGGTCATTCTGGGACAGATGTATTCCATCTTAGTTCTTAGCTGTGCCTGAGGACATTAACCTTGTCTGGCCACAGGCACAGGTAACAAGACATGTTTTTTTCCCCAATTCTTCCTGCACCATTAATTTTGTAAATTGTTAAAAAATGAGGGAACAGGTTCTCCCTGGTGGTGCAGTGGGCTAAAGTCTCAGTGCTATCAAGCCATTGCCAACCACTGCGGCATGAGTTCAATCCCCAGCCAGGGAGGGGACCCACATGGTGCAGCAGATCTCTCCTGTCTCGCCCACTGTTCCCCTCAGCAGTGCACTTCAGTCAATCTGCCTGTTCTTCTCCCCACTCTGTCTCTGGTGAATCTCCTACACCTCTGGCCTATACCCCCGTTCTTACATGCATAAAATAAAATTTAAAAAAAAGAATTACCAGAAAAATATTTACACATTTTTGTCTTGTGGCCATGTTGAACTATTTATAAGGTAGGTAAATGTTTTTCTGTCCAATTGTAAGTCATCCCATTGCAAACCAGTGACAGTTTCTGCACTGATATGTTCTGTAGACAACTCCAGTAACATTATTCCAACTCACAAGGAGGAGAAAAAGGTACAGGAGAGACACTCCCATGTCTCACAGTGGTACATGTCCCACCTACTGAGGACTTAGTCACATGCCACCTAACTACAAAGTTAACTGGAAAATGCCACCACCTATATCCACATGTAGCACCACAATGCTATAAATACAGCAAGAGGACAGCAAGATTTACTGTGTACAGCTTCTTGTCTCCATCATAGATGGGTTACAAAGCATTTGGACAGAGTGCATCAGAATGTCAGTGAACCAAAGAAATTATCCAGAAAGCCCTTTAGAGACAAAGAAATAGAAATAGAAAATACATGCTTTGAGCCTTGGAGGAGTTCCAGTTGCATGGGGAAGAGGCAGTACCTAAAGCAAAAAGACTAAGGATTTTCTAGCATGATTGAAAAGTGCCAGTGCTCAGGTTCAGGTAGCACAGTGAGTCTCATGCTGAATACGACAATAAAGGCTTTGTAGAGTAACAGTGAATAGGCACAGAAAACCCTACTCAGAAGGTGCTATCATCACCGTTTTATGGAAAAGGAAATTCAAGGCACAGGCAAGGTAAGAGATGAGCCTAGCATCACAGAGCTAGCAAGGAGCAGAGATGAGGCTCCAAGGCCTCTTACACCGTTATTATATTAACTCTCAAAACCTCTGTGCTGTATGAATAAAAACAACAAAGTCAAAGTTTCCGAAAAATAAATGTGGGGAACATTTTCACTTATGTCTAGTTACTTAAAATAAACTAGGGCTTCCCTGAGGGGGTGAGGGGTTAAGTCTCAGCACTATGAAGCTACCTTCAGTCACTGCTGCATGAATTCAATCCCCGGCCAGGGAGCGGACTCACATGGCGCAGCAGACCTCTCCTGTCTCATCTGCTGCTCCCCTCAGCAGTGTGTTTCAGTAGATCTGCCTGCTCTGCTCCCAACTCTGTCTCTGCTTAATCTTCTCATCCCGCATACCTCTGGTCTATACTCCAGTTCGTGTATGCATAAATAAATCTTTAAAAAAAATAAAAGTGAACTAGACCTAAGTAGGATTCCATCCTAAATATTAAATTCACATGTCCGGAGAATGTCGTGGACTAGCTGTACACTTTCATAAGCCACTCCCAGAAATCCACCCAAAAATGATAACCAAAGAAGAAACTTCATTTACAGTAAAACTGCAATGGCGGTGACTGCCCAGGGCAAGCCCTAAAGGGTCTTCAGCACATAATACTTGTTTTCGCTCAGTCATAAGTGAGACCATGGCCAGGGCCACATCTGCGTTGTTGATCTATGACCATGTGCAGGTACCACTGAGATCCAACCCAATAGGTGTTCCAAGAAAACCATCTTGCTCTGCATTCCAGAGAGACAAACAGTGCCACCTTCCTCCTCCCCACCTTCACTCTGCCTCCCGCAGGGTTCCTCTCTCTCCAGCTCCATGCTACTCCTAGTGCTAACTCCCTTGCTAAGATGCTCCCTCAGGTGAATAACTTCACCTCTTCTGACTTCAGGGTCTGCAGCTATAAATGAGAACCTTCTTAGATATTTTTCTTTTTACAAAACCCAACAGACATTGCATACATGGAACCAAAAGGAAAGACAAGTCCAGAGGGGTGGAGCAAAATTCCTTCCCACCAGACCTTCCCATCTCACCCCAGTCCATGGACTGGGCACAAAAACCCCTCAGCCCTTTGGGAGAAGTCTGAAAGTCACCCACTCCTGTGATTTCTGATGTCCGTTTAGCTGTAGTAGCTGATGATTCTCTCTGGAGCCAGGAAAGTACTTGTCTCTGTTCTCATCTTTGGAAAAGAAATATAAAGCAGAGGAGGAGGAAAGAAAGGCAAAGGAAGGAGAGAAAGGCAGGAAAAGGAGGGAGGATAAAGGAAAAAAGCAGCAGGAGGAAGGGGAGAAGGAGGAGGGTGAAGAAGAAGGAAGGAGGAAGAGAAGGAGAAGAGGAAGGACGAAGGAGGAGGGAGACCCCGAGGGAGTGGAGGAGGGAAGAGTTGCTAGAGGAGGAGAGAGAGGAAGAAGACGCAAACTAAGCATTCAAACAAGAACTACAAGTTATGTTCAGGCTTGAGCCCAAACAAAGTCTGACAGCTGTCTTTGCTTAGTGAATAATTAACATGAGGTAACTAAACAAGACATTTATTAAGAAGAATTATGTAGTCATATCCCTTTTATGCTCTACCCTATTAAAATGTCTTGTGAGGAAAGAGCCATTTGTGGGCCACAGGACTCACCTGGGGAACAGGAGAGGCAAAGCCAAGAACCCCATCCCTTCTAGGCCTAGCAGGTTGGCCGGAACAACTCTGGCTTCAACCAAACAAACATGTCAGCATCGCGATCCTTCCACCTGAAAATTTATAGCGCCCTCTATGTAAGCAAATCTGAAAAATACCAGCGAACTGGAAACATGGAACAAGAACAAAAAGCTTCTTCGGTCTCAAGGGCAACAAAATAAAAAGGGCTTCTTTTTTGGGGCCATAAGAAAAGAATTACTCACTTTAAGCGCTCAAGCTGACATTTTCACGAGAAAACAAATTTGGACAATTTCATTTACTGCTTGCAAATACTGAATGACCCGAAGAGCTAAACATTATTTCCACAGGCATCTCCCTCATCTCCGCTCTGCAGATGTTACGCGCCCTTGCCTTTCTCTCTTCCCTATATATCCCTAGGGGTGCCTATAACATTCTTCTATTTATTTATTTGGGGTAATTTAGAGAGTGAATATTGTGTCTATCTGCCATGTGTTTTTCCTCAATGTCAGTAGCAAAGTAGCTCTTACACTTAAACTGTACCAAGGGCTATTAAGATGACGGTGCATGAATGTTACAGAAAATAACCCATCAGTTCTATCTCAAAGCAGCTCCCCTTCCCAGAATGCCCAGCCTACTCTTACAGCTGCCCTACCCACTGAACCTGGGTACCCCTTACTCTGGCTCTGTCACCTACTGTTGTACTCTCAGGTCTTTGAACTCACTTTACTGGATTTCATCAAACTCCAGATCTCACCAAGGCTCAGATGCACCAATGAAATTTTGATGCTGTACTTTTCAAAAAGAATTATATTAAGACTTATCTAGATATAGGACTGAGATATTTCTTGCTCTTGTGTTTACATAAAAGTGAAAATACACACAAAGTTAACTGATGGTGAAATTTTTCAAATCCCTTCACACTGAGAGTCTATTACTTCTAAACCCCTATTCAAGTCTCAGTTAACAGCACCCATGCCCGCTCACCAGTTTCCATCACCTGTATCCTCCAGAATACCAGTGATTCTGGGTTTGGTATGTCACCTCCTCTATTGTCTACAAGATACTTTTCCAAACCATAGTCAGGCATTATGCATTTTTTAAAGATTTATTTTTATTTATGCATGTGGGAACCGGGGAATAGGCCAGAGGTGTGAGGGGTGAGAGGATTTACCAGGCACAGAGTGGGGAGCAGAGCAGGCAGAGCTACTGAAATACACTGCTGAGGAGAGCAGCGGGTGAGACAGGAGAGGTCTGCTGTGCCATCACCTACTTGGCCGGGGACCAAACTCATGCCTCATGCCTATAACTTGATAGCACTAAGACTTTACCCCTGAACTACTACGGAGGCCTCACATTATTCAATATTTGATGTAGGCACTTTCCTGATCTCATCAGAAGGTGTTAATAAAAGTTTTCAGACGACGACCAAGACTTCTACTCCATTGTCAAATGGTCAAGTATACAGAAACACCATCAAAATAAGAAGTCTCAGCTGTGCAGGCAATGACACTAGATCAGACTGGCCACTCAGACAAAAGGGATTGTGAGATGCCATCCTTATAAGACTCACCCCAAATTCAGAAATATGAGCATCTGAGGCAGGACAGAGAGAAACTCTGCTGTGCTCTCTGGACATTCTCACCTTCCACTTAGTCAACTCATCTTGCTATTCAGTTTGCAACCCTGGGTGGGGGGGTCCTCTCTAGCCACCTTCTTCCCTAGGTGTGTCTCAGGCTATAATTACACATTTACAATTGTGATTATAATGCAGCAGGAGGAATAAATCATATATGGAAAGGCTGAGTGAGAATTCCTGATGAACTCTTCATGAAAATGTATGGTCCATTTGCAAGAGTTTTATTCTGGTACAGGGCTAGACATAAATGTAAGTCATCTATTCCTTTAACAGATGTTCTTCAGCCCTTAATGTAGCATCAATTTGAGTGGGGGTTAGGAGTAAGATAAATAAGAAGCAGATATGATATGTGATTTGATGTGACATGCTATATAAGAGGTGGTAATGAGCTATGTCAAGGGAGATAAGAGGGAGCAGGCATAGAGTTGGAAAAGAGCTTCTTTAGTTACGGCTTCACCAAGGCTTTGCTGAATAGGTGACATTTGAACTGACTCCCAAAGGAAGAAGAAGGAAAGCGATAAAAGTGGCTGATAGAAGAACTTCCCCAGGCAGGTGGGAGGCAAATGTCTGAGTGGAAGGATCTAGCAGTTCAGAAGGGCAGAAAAAGCGCTAAATGACAACAGCATCGTGATCACAGAGGAGAGTAGTCAGAGCCGAAGGGGGAGCCAAAGTCTATGCATGTGGGACCTGGAAAAAACACTGAAAAACATTTTGGACTGATTAAGCTGGGCAGATGTCCTGACATGTACTCCAGTGCCCTTCACATCTGTCATGCTGATTTCCTTAGGGGCTTTATGGGTGACAAAATGTGAATGAATGGTCTTTCCTGCTTCCTGTATCTGGTCATCATTCACTGGGTTCCCTACATACGTAAAGTGCCTCTGGGTGGTATTTTTCTCTTTGAGGTACCATCTCCTGATAAACATTGAACTAGGGGGACTTAAAGGGCATGATAATCCCAAAGACACATTTTCCTTTATCCCCTTTACTCATGTAATCATGACCCCCTTGGGATTTAATATCCCCCTGGTCCTAGATGAAACTTCAGGAACAACAGATGCTCATTCTCATACCTGAATGGGAAAAACAGCAACAGCGTGATGTTAAAGAGCATGAGGACCTTGAGGACTGCAATCGATGACTTTGAAATCATCTGCCAACCACGTCTTAGAGTAAGTTTCTGCCAAGGCATTACATCCAGAAAAGGGATCTGTGTTTCCAGCCCAGACTACTTGAAAAGTCTGCTGTGACTTTCAGATGTGGAGACCTGGGTAATATTTCCAAAGAAGAATCGACGGCAGGGTCAGGTGCAGGACAGACCCAAATGAAGGTGAGGAGGGGAGACCACAGAGCTATGGCTTTGGAACAGACTGCCATGCTTGCACGCTGCCTTATGTGTTCTTTCAGTGTTCAAATGATTCTAAACAAACCCAAATTTATATTTCTATATTTAGCGGCCCTCAGTTTGATTCTGATCCTGTCTGGAGACTGCATGGCCTTCTGCCAATGATTAAATTAGTCTGTGGGATATCTATTTCCCTGAGCTAACCAATGGTCATGTGATATTTTTAGCAACTGTAATATAATGTCGGTAGAATTGTGTGTTTTTATGACTTTGTAGTCACTAATGTAGTTGAAAAGTTGCGTCTCTTGTTAACCCCATATACCACACAGTCTCTTGGCAAGCCCAGAGCGGGGCCTGGAGGAAGTCCCTCCCACCAAATACCAGACACAAGCGTGTTGCAGGGTCTCTTCTCTCCTTTGTCTCGCCAGGAAAAGAGATAATGAAGTTGGGAATGTGGGTGAGAGTCCTTTCCTAATAGCCATGTCTGTGTGCCCTGAACAGCCTCCTCACTACCCACATGCTCCACCCCATCCCTGACACACCCAGCACCTTCCACCACTCTCTTCACAGTCTCTTCAAGCTGAACGTTCTCTCTCCCCACAGCTGCTGGCCAATACCACATTCTCCAAGGAACCTTCTCACATTGCCCCAGGCAGGACTCGTTTATCTCTGCTCTTCATATTATTTCTGTAAAGATAGGAAAATACCCTCACTTAAAATGTTTACAAAGGTCATCCAAGGCCAGGAAAGTCTGAGAAACCGTCATAAGGAGACACTACAAGGAAATGTAATGGGGCCTTGGAATAGAAAAAAGACATTAGGTAAAAACTAAGGAGTCAAGTATCTGAATGAAATATCCACATTAGCCACATGTTTCAATATTGGTTCATTAGTTATAAGAGTTTCCACACCAATGAAAGGTGTTATTAATAGGGGAAACTGATGAGCTGTATGGGAACATGCTGTCCTTTCTTTAAATATTTTCTGTAGATCAAAAAATGTCCTAGGGCCCTCCTTGTGGTGCAAGGGGTTAAACGCTGCACTATGAAGCATCCACAGCCACTGCAGCATGAGTTTGATCCCTGGCCACGGAGGTGACCCCCCATGGCACAGCAGTCTTCTCCTATCTCCCCTGCTGTTCCCCTTAGTAGTGTATTTCAGTCAATCCACCTGTTCTGCTTCCCACTCTGTCTCTGGTGAATCTTCTCATCCCCTACATCTCTGGCCTATATACCAGCTCTTGTACACATAAATAAATAAATTTTTTTAAAATGTTCTAAAAACATTAATTCAAAAGAATACATGCACACTTGTATTTATTGCAACATTATTTATAATAGGTAAGACTTGGAAACAACCCAAATGCCCCAAAATAGATGACTAGATCAAGAAGGTGTGGTTTATATACACAATGAAATATTATTCAGCAATCAAAAAAGATAAATTAGAGCCACTTACAGAAAAATGGATGGAACTTGAAGGGATTATGCTTAATGAAATAAGTCAGAAGGAAAAAGAAAAATACTGGATGGTCTTACTTATAAGAGGAATATAGGAGCTCAAGGGGGAAAAAATTGACAACAACAAAAAAACACTCAACAAAACAAAATAAAAATAAACAGAAAACTACAAAATAGACATTCTGCAGGGAAGAGGGAAGAATTGGGATTAAGGCAGGGACAGGAAGAGCACAAGGGACTATGGTGATGGCACATAGGTGAATTGGTGGTGGAAATTCTATGGGGACTACACCCAGAAAAGACAAAAAAAAAGGTTTTTAGTGCATATGTGCACATGCGCACATACACAATGAACCTGCGGCTTAATCGCTACTGAAGATCAGGAAGGCCCTCCACAGGTAAACCTGCTGAGATGAGCTTACAGGGCAGGCACTGCTCCGGAGGGGCTGAGCCTATGAACAGTTACTCCCACCTGGCACCTTCCCGTACTCTCTGATCCCAAGGCCAGATCTGCTCTAATACGTGAAAAGCAGTATTTTTAACAGAAATGCAGACCTAAAGATTTATGAAACTGGGGGCCTCCCTGGTGGTGCAGCGGGTTAAGTCTCAGCATTATGAAACTATCGCCAGCCACTGCTACATGAGTTCGATCCCCAGCCAGAGAGTTGACCCACATGGCATAGCAGACCTCTCCTGTCTCACCCGCTGCTCCCCTCAGCAGGGTATTTCAGTGGATCCACCTGTTCTGTTCCCTACTCTGTCTTTGGTGAATCCTCTCACACACCCCCAACCTACACCTCTGGCCTGTACCCCAGTTATTATATGCATAAATAAATAAATTTTTAAAAAGATGTATGAAACTATCTGGTGCACAATATCACTTTGGACAGAGAATAAAATATCAACTGAATAACCCCCCCCTCCAATCGTGCAAATGCATTTGGAAAGTAATGAGTTTATATCATTAAATGGAAGAATACATGATAGTCTTCCTTTGAAAAATAGTTGCATTTTGGAAATCAACCCTTGAAAACAAACAGCAGCAGTGCAGGAGCACACAGGAGTTTCTGCCAGGAAAAGATGGGTACACTGGGCAACAGCTAAGTGTCCATTGGCAGGAAATGGGCACTGAGGCCAAATGCAGACACAGCACTCACATCGCAGCTCTGTAGGTGAATGAGCCCTTTGAACTGCCAAGGCCAGTCCCCACATCTTGTTAAGGGAGAAGAGGATGAACAGGGAAGGGGAGAGGGGAGACCACTTACCAGCGATGGGGTTCCTACTACGATGAAAATGTTCTGGAATTTGATAGAGATCATGGCTGTACTATGTTGTGAAGATCCTAAAAGCCATAAAGGTACTAAAATTACCACTTGAAAATAGTCAAAACGACAGATTTTAAGTTATGTGTATTTTTATCTCCATCAAAGTAACAACAACAAATGAAGCCTATGTGTGTTTATTTCCAGCATGCTGCTTGCTCTAAGAACTCCTTCTTGGTAAAAAGACTATGGTGAGGAGTGAGTAGGGAAGGGTGCACGACCCCAGCCTTGCTGGGAACCCAGGTGTTTGTGGAAGGAAAAGGATCTCTCTGGAGGGAAAAGGCAGGCGTAGGATAGAGCCTGGGGGAAGCAGAGAGGCCAGGCCTCAGGCCTGGGGCTGGGAAAGGAGATTAGGGAGGAAAGTGTCTAATGGGATTGTTTTAGAGAAATCTTTAGTGCATAGAACTTAGCCCACCAATGTGACATCCCAAACCCTCAGGAAAGCATCAAACATGCTTACAAATGCTTAGCCAATGTATATCCGATTTATTTGGTGTTCTTGTGGGAGTCAAGGAAGATGGAGTTCAGTCAAAATAAAGCTGAAGTTGGGTGAGCCTATGAGGAGCTGGATCAGGCTTCAGTGGGTAAAGCTTCTCTGAAAGCCATGTCCCTCAGCACCTCAGTTAGTCAGAAGCATGCCCACTCTTTGAGGACACAGTCAGGGTCTTGTACATCTTTTTGGTCCCTGCAATACCTAATACATGCCAGACACATAGCACACATTCAATAACATGTGGAACTGGACTGATCGAGATAGACTTTTTAACTGAGAAATAATCAAAATATATTATGTAACTTTTTAAAATTATTTATTAGATTTATTTAATTGTATTTGACATCATTTGTAGTCCCCAGGGAGTTCCCACCACCATTTCACCCGTGCACCATCACCTCAGACCCTTGTGCTCTTTATGCCTCATCCCCGTCTTTGCCCTCCCCTCCTTCCACCCACCCCTGTGATCCCTTGGGTTTATCTTTGACCTTTTGATCTTGTTGAGTTTTTATTTGTTTTGGGTTGTGATTGCCCATTTCCTTGAGCTTTCTCTTGTTTTTTTGTTTTGTTTTCTTCTTTTTAATTTTTTGTTGTGGTTGTTGTTCTTTCACATTCCTCCTAATAGTGAAGCCATCCTATATTTTTCTCTTGCCTTCTGGCTTGTTTCCCTGAGTATAATTCCTTCTCGCTCTATCCATGTTCCTATAAATGTCCCTAGTATTTCATTTTTGATTGTTGATGTGCAGTGCCTCCCTGGTTGTACAAGGGGTTAAGCACCATACTATGAAGTATCTGAAGCTATTGCATCACGAGTTTGATTCCTGGTTGGGGTGCGGGGGGACCCACATGGTGCAGCAGACCTCTCCTGCCTCACTCACTGCTCCCCTCATCAGTGTATTTCAGTAAGTCTGTCTGTTCTGTTCGCCACTGTGTCTCGGGTGAATCCTCTCACCATACTTCTAACCTCTGGCCTGTACACCAATTCTTGTATGCATAAATAAATAAATCATAAAAAATTAAAGTGTACAATGTGGTTGCTTTGATACATTTATACATTGCATTATGGTCACCACTGTGGTCTTAACTAACACCTCCATGGCACTGCATTGTTATTGTGAGAACAATTAAGATCATGTCTCTTAGCAACTTTAAGTATGTAACACACTGTTGTTGACTATAATCACTTTGCTGCGTTTCAGATCTCCAGGACTTATTCACCTTGCTTACAGCACATACCCTTTCACATCTCCTCATTTCTTCTACCTCCTGGTCCCTGATAACCATCATTTTTACTCTCTGTGTTTGTTTTTTAATTTATTTTTGTATTGATTGTATTGTATTTTGTATTGTATTGTATTGTATTTTATATTGAAGTACTGTTGTTTAACATCCTTGTTAATATTTTGACAGTATAGGATTTCTCCCTCAGTTGTAATCATCACTGCTCTCCTCCCACCAAAGCATCCATTGTCCTCCATCACAGCCACTGTGCTCTCCTCCTCCCCCATTCTCAGACCTGTGGTCAGCTTTGAAGGGTTGGATTTAATGTTTGTCTTTTCTGATCCTTTATTTGGTTTCTCTCTATTCCACACATTAGTGACACCATCCATATTTATCATTCCAATTTTCATTTATTTCACTTAGCTTAAATCCCGTCCAGCTCCATCCATGTTTCTGCATCTACTCTGTTTCTACACCTTTGGTTTTTTTCAGACTCCACTAATTATTGTTATCCAGCAGTATCTGTTCTCCCTTAGAATAATGCCCCTGGGGCTTCCCTGGTGGTGCAGTGGGTTAAGCAATGCACTATGAAGCAAACCGCAGCCACTGCAGCACGGGTTCGATCCCTGCTGCCAGCCAGGGAGGGGACCCACATGGCACGGCAGACCTCTCCTGCTGTGCCCGCTGCTCCCCTCAGCAGTGTACTTCCGTTGATCTGCCTGTTCTGCTCCCCGCTCCTGTGGTGAGTCCTCTCACCCCCACACCTCTGGCCTGTACCCCAGTGCTTGTATGCATAAATAAATAAATCTTAAAAAAAAAAAAAGAATAATGCCCCTGAAATACAGATACATTGTCGTAAATGGCAAGAGTTCCTTTCTCAAGATTGTATATTATTCTGTTATATCCCTGTGTGTGTGTGTGTGTGTATGTGTGTGTCCAGGTCTCACTTTCATTTTGGACTTAAACTCCATCTTCTCTTCCAGCTTCCACAAAAACACTAAGCACACTGATAACATATATAAAAATATGATGGATGAATGGATGGATGGATGGATGGATGGATGGACAGACGGGTATACAAATCAACCACCAACCATCTTTATCCACTTATCCTTCAGTGGACACTTAGGTTGTTTCCTTGTCTAGCTATTGTGAATGCTGCAGCAATGAATATGAAAGAAAGATCTTTTCTATGTATGCTTCCATTTGCTTTGGACATATACATAGAAACAACATTGCTGAATCATATAGTAGTTCTTTTTTCAATTTTTTGAGGCACCTCTATGGTCTTTTCCATAGTGGCTTCACCAATTTAGATTCCCACCTACAGTGAATCAGGAGTCCCTATTGAACCAAAGTGCATTATATCTTGCAAAGTGCATCATATCTTCTTGATGATAGGTATTGTAACATGTGTAAGGCGATATCTCCTTGTGGTTTCAATTTGCATTGCCCTGATAATTTATACTGTTGAGCATCTTTTTATGAATCTATTGGCCGTTTAGCAGTCTCCTTTGGGAAAATGTATATCTAGTTTCTCTGCCCATTTTTAATTGAATTGTTTACTTTCTGTTATCAGATAATATGCGTTCCTTATGTTTTTTGTATATTAACCCCTCTTCTGATATATACTTGCAATATTTTCTCCTACTCTAAGCTGCCTTTTCCTTTTGTTGATTGTTTCTTGTGCAGTGCAGAAGCTTTTTAGTTTGATTTCATCCCACTTACTGATTTTCGTTTTGCTGCTTATACTTTGGTGTGTCACATCCAAAACAATCATTGCACAAACCGATGGCAAGAAGCTTCTCCCCTATTTTCTTCTGGTTTTATAGTATCAGGCCTTATGTGTAAGTCTTTTATCCACTGGGAGTTAATTTTTGTGGTCTAAGATAGGGACTCAGTTTCATTTTTCTGCATATGATTATGCCACTACCACTGGTTAACAAGACTGTTGTTTTCCTTTTGAGTATTTTTGTCTTAAGATGGATTTTTTTTTACCTTATTGCTAATTAAGAGTTAAGTCAGGGGCTCCCTGGTGGTGCAAGGGGTTAAGCACTGCACTATGAAACTATCCAAAGCCACTGCAGCACAAGTTCCATTCCCGGCCAAAGAGGTGACCCACATGGCAGAGCAAACCTCTCCTGTCTCACCTGTCACTCTCCTCAGCAGTGTATTTCAGTCGATCTGCCTGTTCTGTTCCCCACTTTGTCTCTGGTGAATCCTCTCACCTCCCCCACATACACACCTCTGGCATGTACCCCAGCTCTTGTATGCATACATACATAAATCTTTAAAAAAAAAGTTAAGTCAAAGTTTGCTGGTATCGACAGAATAAATGCCTATCCTCAAAGCAAAGGACTTGAAAACCTCTGTCTAGTTTTCTCTCAATCATTCACCTTCAGAGACTTCTTCACCCAGCTTTGTTCCCTACAGCAACCAGCGTACAGGCACCTCACGCTTCTTTTCATCTCCTATCAGAATCTATAGGAATTATATCCCCACAAACCAGGGCACGAGGATGAGAAGGCAGCTCAGCATCAACTGATCGGTTTCCAGGCCAATTCTTCTACCCATTCTGGGCCCTGTCCACCATCCTGAGCTTTGCTCTGATCCCCTGCTGCCCCACCCCACACACTCCTGCCACAGAGACTACAAAATGGCACAAGTGAGCTGATCACACACTTGGCCTCACACCACCTGGACCAAGTTTAAAGTCAAGGTAATAGCCTCTGACATCTCCTCAGCTCTGGACATTTTATTAAATTCTTTCCTGGGCAGTGTTAATTTAACCTCACAATAACCCTAATAATGCAGTTGTAAAATAACCTCACAATAACTCTGTCTAAGAGGCAGAGGACCATGCTATGGGCGATCAAATTTGGGGTTGGGAAAGCTGAAGATGCAGCAAACAATGGGATTTCCACTCAGAATCTAAATCATAGTTTTTGTGAGTTAAGTCAGCTCTTTAGGGAATAAAATCTACCAACTGAAGCCAATGGGCTTGCTCATTCATTTAATCATTTGTCTGTTTGCTAATCTTTGTATTCCTCCCATCTGGCACACTGTTTATGACATAATAGCAAGCCTCATTAAATGTTTTGAAATTAATAGGTGGCATATTTCCTTCCCTTAAAAAGGAGAATTGAATGAATGAGGTTGGAATGATAAGCAGACAATCACAATATGGTGATTATAATTAGTCATTCAATTAATATTTGTTAAGCACTTACTATATGCTGGAACTAGGAAGAGACCGAAAAGATATTGTAATGTGGAATTTAAATTCTCTGTGAGAATCTGACCACCTGGAGTTAAATCCCAGGTCTGCTATTTTTATCTTTGGGACAAGAGAACGTTATTTAATCTTCAGAATTCTAGTTTCTCCTCTGTAAAATGGAGTAATAAAACATACTTCATAAGATAGTTATAGGGATTGTATTAGTGAATATATGTAAATGTTTCAGAACAGTGTTAGCTGATGATAATTACTTAATAAATATTAGTTATCCCTACTAGTATTTACTTCTACTAGGAAGTTGTGATATAAAAGGCAGAATCTACAAGTAGAGGGAAGCTCAGATTTCTAATTACAAATTTAAAATCTCTGGTTTTAAAAATAATTAGAACTACTGACAGATAAATGCACACACACACACAAACACACACACACATAGATTCATTTTTTAGAAGTCACAAGGAATTTGATGGCGAGTTGAGAATCTTTCCAACAAATGATACTGGGACAGCCAGATAGCCATAAATGAAACCAAAATGAATCAAAATGCAACCTTGATCCTTATCTCACATTATACATAAAACTTAATTTGCTGGCTTCTCTGGTGGCGCAAGAGGTTAAGCATAGCGCTATGAAGCTATCTGAAGCCACTGCACCACAAGTTTGATCCCTGGCCAGGGAGGAGTCCCACATAATGTAGCAGACCTCTCCTGCCTCGCATATTGCTCCCTTCAGCAGTGTATTTCAGTTGATCTGATCTGTGTGTTCTGTTCCCCACTCTGTCTCCGGTGAATCCTCTTACCTCCTACGACTCTGGCCTGTACCCCAGCTCTTGTATGCATAAATAAATAAATCTTAAAAAAAACTTAATTTGCAATGGACCACATACCTAAATGTGCAAAGTTAAGCTCAACTCATAACACTTCATCCCAAATGTTCCTTAATGTCCCTTTGAGATTAATCCTCTCCCCACCCAACACCCTTGACAACGCGTCATCCTCTTACTTTCTTATCACTCAAGGATGGCTTTCTAAAACAAGCCATATAAAATAGAATGACACAACATTTATCCTTTTGTGTCTGACTTCTTTGCTTATCATAATGCTCTTGAGATTGACTCATGTTCTTGCACAAATCTGCAGTGTGTTGATTTTTATTGTTGCATGGTATTCTGCAGTATGGATATGCTACGACTGTAAATCTATTCACATGCGAACATTTGGATTATTCATCATTTTTAGCTGTTATGAATAAAACACCTGGAACATCTGAATGCAGGTTCTTGAACAGACACGCAATCTTCTTCCCAGATAAACACCTGCACAAAGGTAGGTTAAAGTTCGCAAGAACCTGTTGCACTGTTTTCCCAAGTGGTCTGTCACCCAGTTTGGATTGTACAATTTTGCATTCCCACTGCTGCTTAGCCAAGCTGGGAGGCAGGTGAGGACAAAGAGGGACACTCAGCTAGCCTTGGACCTTCTCAGGAGATGTGCTGAGGGTGGGAGACCAAAACAAAGAGCAATATTTACTCCTCGGGTAGAACCTTAGGAAGACAGAGTCAGAACTGAAGTTCAGAGTAAACTAATACCCACCGTCCAAGCCCAGACCAAAGGCAGGGCCTCATGTTGGCAGAGCCTCAAAATATCTTAAAGGCAAGGAAGACAATTCTCTTTCTCTCCAAGCTCACATTCTTAACCCATGTGCTCACCCTTTGGCATATAGAATTGCAAATATTTAGGAAACAAGAGGATGGGGCCTATTCTATATACAGACCAAGTGCCCTCCTTCTGAATTGTTTCCATTTCATGTGAGTATTTGATTCATATTTGCTTCATTTGTTTAAATTCATTAGAGAGCGGCTGAAGTTCCAGTGAAATCCAATAGTTCTGTAAAATGTTAGAGGAAACACAAATAGCAGTGGAGCATTCCATGGAAGTGTCTCCCCTGAGTCGTCTGCTGACCATGAAGTGCACAGACCCGGCAAGTGTCCAGGGCAGAGCAAGAGAGCACCCTGCTTGGACAGGGCTACGGGTGCGGAAGGGGAGGCAGGCAGAGCCGAATCCAGTTTGCTGCTGTTCATGGTTATTGATCATAGGGCTAAAGCAGCAGGGGCTGCAGGGTCAGAGTTAAGTTTTCAGGATTTGGGACAGGGAAATCTTCACACTGTATCTCAGGAGCTACACAACTCCCCGCAATGCACATGATAGGATCTGGGGCTCTGCTTTCAACCAAAGCAGCTCTGATTTCTAGTACTTTATATATTCATATTTGCCCAAGATTTTGGGTTTTTTTGAAAATAACTTTCTTGGTAAAAACAACTCGAAAATAACTAGTTCACAGACGTATCCCAATGTCAAGCTTCTACAGAAGCAGACAAGTAATATAAATGAGTGAAATTGACTGAAAAGCATAGAAAAGGGAGACATGGGGACTGTGGCAAAATGGAGAATACACGGTACTCTCCAAAGGAGCTGCTTCTCCTGCATGTTCTTGCTCCAGGGAAATGAAACCCCTCTCTGGTCCCAGGTCTACTGACGCTCAAGAAAAATCAGAAAAACAGATTTTTATTTTAAAAAAACTCCCAATTATTAAGTGTCATCAGCTAATTACCTGGATTTATCTCTAAATCACTAATTAGTTCTGGTCTAGAAAATGCTAGAAATGATAGTAGATTTCTATTATTCGAGAGGAAGGATCACACTTTCTATGAAGGTAGGAGCTGTACTTTTAAATTTTCTTTCAAATCACATGTTCCCAGTACTTAGTTCTGGACTTGCACATTGGTACCCAAATATATGTCAAATGACCCACAAGGTCACTTCCATCCGGTTCTCTCTGCTGGCACTAGTAAGCCTCCAAGTTGAAATAACTCTCCACTTCTGCTCTGACCTTCCAGATGGTATCCCTGGTTCTTGAGAGCGAATCTGGAAGGAGCAGAGATGTGGAAATCAGAGACCATTCCTGGATGGGGACTCCTCACCTATCTGTGTTTCTCTGGGTACTGGCCAACCATTCTCAAAAGACAGACTGCATCGGCAGGTCAGAGGAACTACTCTGCTGTCCCTGGAGCATCAAAGGAACAAGGACCTTCTGGCCTATGCCAAGAGTCCTCGACCACTGTCACTCCCACTTACTTTCTATGAAAACCTTGCAGCTCTACACTGGGGCAAAATCATGATTGATAATGTAGCTGGACATTAAATGGCAGCGTCAATTTCAGCAGAGACAGACATGTCCACACCTGTCAGAGGCAAAGGGACGCGTGTATCTAATGAATCAGACATGGGCTGTAGGCAACAGGGCTTAAATTCTGCCTATGAGGAGCCTCCCTAATGGCCTAGGTGTGAAGTCTCAGTGTTATCACCACTACGGCCTGAGTTCGATCCTGGCCAGAGAGGTGACCCACTGATGGTGCAGCAGACCTCTCCTGTCTTCTTGCCTGCTTATCTGGTGCCAGCAGAGAGAACCAGATGAAAGTGACCTTGTAGGTCATTTGACATATATTTGGGTACCAATGTGCAAGTCCAGAACTAAGTACTGGGAACATGTGAAATACAGCAGTGTATTTCAGTAGATCCACCTGTTCTGCTTCCCACTGTCTCTGGTGAATCCTCTCACATCACCCCCTTTACCTCTGGCCTATACTGCAATTCTTCTATGCAAAAATAAATATATGAAACCTAAAAAAATAATTCTGCCTATGAAATGCATATCAGATGTCGTGGAGGCAGGAGGACTCCAACCAGAGGTGGGTGTTGAGATATGGACCCTATTAGCAGAGTAAGAAAAGACAAATCACCACCAAAAGACAATAAAACACATACCCTACAAGAAGCATCATTGAATATTGCCAGCACAGACACCAAAGACCCACAAATGCCCTCCAAGTAAGTGTCAGCAGTGCCCATCATGGACTTGTTATGGTCAGAAGTAGGTGACATTTGATTACAGAAATAGCAGCCACCCCACACCTTCACTGTCCTTCCTCTTTCCTCCTCTCCCCTTCACACTTGCAGGGTCAGAAACTTCAATGAGTGAGCTGGCAAGAGGGCAGGAGCAAGACACACACAAGGTGGAAGGCAGAAAGGAACCTTCACACACATAAAAATAACTTACAATAAGGATAGCTGGGATGGGAGAAGGGAGAAAAAATTTCACATTTGAAAGCCTCTTTGTTTTTCCTTAAGCACTGCATTAATTACAAAATGGGAATATTCTTGTACTTAAGAATGACCAGAGTATTTTTCATTCTTAAGAATGAACTGACTGGGGTCTCCCTGGTGGCGCAGTGGGTTAAGCAACGCACTACGAAGCAATCTTCAGCCACTGTAGCACTAGTTCAATCCCTGCTGCCGGCCCTGGCACAGCAGACCTCTCCTACCTCGCCCGCTGCTCCCCTCAGCAGTGTGTTTCAGTTGATCTGTCTGTTCTGCTCCCCACTCTGACTCTGGTGAATCCTTTCACCCCCCACACCTCTGGCCTATACCCCCCACACCTCTGGCCTATACCCCAGTTCTTGTGTGCATAAATAAATAAATCTTTTAAAAAAATAATGGACTGACTGATCCAGAATTTCATCAAAGTTCTGAAGAGGTACTATCCCCAGGGAGTAAAGTGGAAAAGAATAAGATTGTAAAGTAGCTGGTTTGATGTCTAGAAAGAAGAGAAAGGCACCCCAGCCTGGGGAATAGGATGCCATGGGGTCAAAGGTTGGGAGTGTGAGGAAGATTGGGTGGGCTGAGGAGGCCAAAGCCAGGGGAGTGAAGAAGGTGGACAAGCCCGCTTATAAAAAAGACTGATGTCAGTGCTCTGAAGTGTGCCCTATATTCTATCAGAAAGAGGGAAGCTCTCTGAGGAGGCAGAGATGTGGTCTGTTGGAAACCATTACAATAATAGAAATCAAGGGCAGCCTGACTTAGGACAGCTGTGGTTAGAATAGAAGACGGATCGCAGGACTTCCTTGCAAGCAGAATGGACAGGGACCAGCCACTCCTTGGATGGGGGGAGCTCAGAGCCAGGAGGGGTCAATGAAGGAAGCTTCTTGAAAGCTAGGCAAGAGGGAAGTGAATGGCACCAGTAACCTAGATATGAAATAGAGAAGGTGAAGACATTGGAAGAAAAATAGAGTTCAGTTTTGAGCATGTTGAATTAGAGGTGCTCTTGAAGGAAATTTTCATGAAGATGCCTAAGAAGAAGCTGGAAATTCTGGTCTTGGCACTGGAGAGCGCTAGCAAAATGGATGTCTCTTCTCCCAGCTCAAGGCCCTTCTTCAAGAGTGTAATTATAGTATAAGGCATTAATCCACCCTCAGGAAGTCCTCACAATTACTTTTTTTAGCCCATCTTAGAGGTAGAGGAGGAAAATGGATCTCCTTTTAACATTTTCATTATGTTCATTCTAAAATTATATTCTCCTGATTTCCAAGGACTTCTAGTGCCTGGTGTTGATATATAACCATATAACTTCACCCTCTGTATATAATGCTGAATTACTTACATTTCTTCCAGGACTCAGTCCTGACATGGGATGTCAAACAGAAATAGAACATGCATCTCCTACATCTGGGGGTGAAACCTTACAGAGAATTCTATAGATGACCATAAATAATCCCCGATGTTCCTGGAAAGGAACTGCGTGCACACACAGCGTAGGGTCACCACAGATTTATGGCCTCACCTTCAAGGCAGCAGCTCTACAGCCTGGGGCTGGCGGAGAAGTGGGAGGTCTGGGAAGCAACAGGACAGCTTTGTCCTGTGGTGACCCTGGGCACCTCAAGAGTCAAAGAACTGATGTTTCCATTTGCAAGTTTTTTTTTACTTCCACACTCATTGTCATGAAAAGAACTTGAGGTTTATTGAAGTCTGGGTGTGTACTGACAGGCATTGGAGTCTGATATCAAGAACATTGAGTCAAAGGTCAACTATCTCCTGGCCGCTAGAGTACCCAGAGGTTGACCTTAGATGATCTGTCTCTGCTCTGTCTGTGTAAAACTGCTTCCCCATCCCTCCTTTTTTTTTTTTTCTCATTTCCCACACCCTTGCTTTTCCCTTCCCTTCCCTACCCACTGTCTCCCTGCCACTCTCTGTCAGTGCTCTCTCAGAGTCTCCCCTCTTCTCTCTCTAAATTTCCCTGTGATCCCACCCCACCCCCACTGTCTGGGATAGGTGATTTCATCTCCAATGTCCTTCATGTCCTCGTGTGCAAGTGCCTCTCACAACCAAGTTCTTCTCAGCCTTGAGTGTGCGAAACATTCCTCTGAGGATGTTGTTAAAATATAGATTCTGATTTAGTATATCTAGGGTGCATTTCAGCATTTCTGGCAAGCTCACAAATGATTTAAATGCTGTTGATCCAGAGAATGCTGCTTTAAGGAAGCCCCACCCTAGAATTTATTTTTATGCATGAGAATTAGAGATTCAACTCCCCATGTGACCATCTAGTTTTCCCAGCATCATTTGTTAAGCCCATAAGTCATACTCCTGGGCCTCCCTGGTGGCACAAGGAGTTAAGTCTCAGCACTATGAAGCTATCCAACCACTGCAGCGTGAGTTCGAGCCCAAGCCAGGGAGATGAACCACACTGTGCAGCAGACCTCTCCTGTCTTGCCCACTGCTTCCCCTCAGCAGTGTATTTCAGTAGATCTGCCTGTTCTGCTCCCCACTGTCTATGGTAAATCTTCTCACCCCCTGCACTTCTGGCCTGTGCCCTAGATCTTGTATGCATAAATAAATCTTTAAAAATAAATAGACACTCTTTCCCATTGTATGATTGTGACTCCTTTACCATGAGTTAAGTATTGACATATATGTGGATTTATTTCCAGTTTTCAATTCAGTTCTATTGATCTATGATTTCATTTTGTGCTTGTATCATATTTTTATTTATTAATGTAAACAAAAATCCAAATAAAAACAAAAATAAATAAAAATATCATTAACAGAATCCAACATAAATCAAAAAATAAATCATCATAATCAGTTTATCCCAAATATCAGGAATGATTCAACATCAGAACATCTATCAATATAATTCACAAAAATTAACTCAGAAGTATTTCTTATAAAAAACTATCTTCTTACTAATAACTTTCAGAAAACAAAAATATAAAGGAGGCTCTTTAAATGGATAAAGTCTATCAAAAATCCATAATAAAGTCAATCCAAAATGCCTATTGGAGACATGTTAGAAGACAGAGAACAAAGAAAATATATGTGCTTTAATCAACAGTATTTGCCATAGTTTGGAAGATCCTGTCAAATAAAAAGTAGAAAAGTTGTAATGATTTGACGTACATGAAAAGTGGAAAGTAATTAAATAAATGTCTACTGAACTGATGAGTAGATAAATGATGAATGAGAGACCAGCCAGAAACTCACAGGGAAATTCAAGAAGGACAAAGCCAAAGGATATGACTATTATCCCCTTCAACACTCTCATTCCTGGGGGTGGAATTTCCCTAAAACTGCTCTCTGCGTTCCAGTAAAATGGCCTAGATTCAGAGGAAATTTGACTAAGTCTCCACATGGAGATAAGAAAGAGTATGTGTGGAATCAATGAGATTGTTTAGGGTATCTCTTAGTACGTCTCTGCTGAAGAGGAAACTACATAATCCAATTCAGGAAGGACTAGTAATAGCCTCTTCCTTCAAGGAAAGGAGGTTTGGGTCACCACTCCAGGCATGGAACGATGGCTATTTCAGGTGCTTGCTGAGGGAATACGGAGTGCGTAGTAGGGAAAGGGAGTTATAAATACCAGCTACAATCACTTAACCAACTGCAGATAGAAGTACTATAACTATTACAATCCTTTCTTATTTTGTTATGACTGTTTCTCTGTGTGGATCAAATATCTTTGTTCTATTTTCCCCTTATAATCTAACATAGATATATTAATAATAGTTAATTTTATATCACATTATTTAAGCTATAAGATATCAAGAAGAGGGCCTCCCTGGTGGTGCAGTGGGTTAAGCAAAGCACTATGAAGCTATCTGCAGCCACTGCAGCATGAGTTTGACCCCCAGCCAGGGAGCAGACCCACCTGGTGCAGCAGACTGGTCCTGTCTCATCTGCTGCTCCCCTCAGCAGTGTATTTCAGTAGATCTGCCTGTTCTGCTCCCCACTCTGTCTCTGGTGAATCCTCTCACCCCCTGCACCTCTGGCCTACACTCCATCACTTTTATGTATAAGTAAATAAATCTTTTTAAAAAAAAAGCAATCAAGAAGAGTGAACACAATCCAAAGATTTGCATCCTTTTCTGTAGAAAAGATAAGCACATGTTTGCTTGCACACAGATAGTTATGCAATGTCAGGTAAAAGTATAACTGTTATTATCTTTATTTGGAAATGTGTTTGGTATCAAGAGGTATAAATGACAAGAGGCGGACCATGTTCGCCTGGCTAGGTTACCCTGTTATTCAATCCCATGCTAATCTAGACATTGTTGTGGAGATATTTTGTAGGTGTGATTGACATAGAAAATTAACTGACTTTAAGTAGAGGAGATTATTCTCAATAATGGTAGTGGGATTCACCCAATAATTTGAAAGCCTATTGGGCAAACAAGGCTTCCCTTAGGGAGAAGAAATTCTGTCAGGTGGAAATTTGTACCTACACCAGAAACAGCAGAAATGCAAAAACATTTCTCCTCATTTTTTAATTTCCTCAAAAGGAAACTGACCATGTCAAGCAAAAGTAATAATACATTCTGGGGTTTTTCTATACATGGAAGTAATTTATAATATACACGGAACGTGCATGATGCTACGAGCACAAAACATGGGGGTGACCTGAAGTGTATTGTGATGGGTTCTTACATCACAGGTAAACTGCCACAAAGTCATTCAAAGGTAGACTGTCATAAGCTGACAAAGAACAGGCCAGAGCTGCCTGCTGTCCAAAGTTGGAAGAAATGTTTGATGTATTGCATCTTGTTCTGTAGTTGGTATAGTGGGAAGGCAACCTTGAACACTGTTACCATCTTGTGGCCAAAAAGGGAAATCCCAAATGTAAATTTTGGATTCATAAATGTATATACAGCATTTAAAGTCAGATACTAGATGAGCTCACAATGAGTATATGAGGAAAACAGAAGTGGGCCTGGGCCTGGGCTCTTGGGGCAATCCCAGGGATATAAGCATGTAGATCAGGGAGTCTCAGCAGGGAAGTCAGAAGAAGACCCATTAGTGAAGTGGGAGAGAAATCAGGAGACTATGGTATCCAGAAAACCAAGAGGAGAGTCTTTGGAGAGAAAGGAGTGGTTTCAACCTTTTTAAGTGGGTCTGAAAAAATCAAGCAAGATGAGGACTGTGACGGAACTACCAAGTTCAGCAACATGGAGGTGGTGACGTGACCACAGAATTTCTAGTGAAATCTGCTGACTGTTCAACTCAAGAGGGCCTGGAGAGAGCTTTTGAAAGTTTAGCCACAAAGAGTAAGAAGGAAATGGGATAATCGTTGAAGAAAAGGAAGAGTGGACTTCTTTCAAGATGAGAGAAATAATAGCACACTAGTAATCTGAGAGGTCTGCTAGAGAAAGAGCAAAAAGAATAGATCTGAGGACCTCCTTGGTGGTGCAAGGGATAATTCGCAGCACTATCAAGCTATCCTTAGCCACTGCAGCACGAGTTCGAGTCCCAGCCAAGGAAGTAATGCACATAGTGCAGCAGACCTCTCCTGTCTCGCCTGCTGCTCCCGTCAGCAGTATATTTCAGTTGATCTGCCTGTTCTGTTTTCACTATGTTCTGGTGAATCCTCTCACCTCCTGCACCTCTGGACTGTACCCCAGTTTTTGTAAGCATAAATAAATAAAATCTTTACCAAATAACCCCACAAATGATTAGACCCAAGAGCTAGGAGATAAATGCTGAATCAATGTCTTTGAGGAGGCGGGCATGGTGAGATCTGGTTCTTTCATACAACTTCCCATGTGGAAAATATTCTCTTCGACTTCAGTGCTTTGCTTGAGAACACCAGAAAATAATCCACCCTGAGTCTTCTCACCTAAAACATATGGAATGCTGTGCCCCCTTCATATTCATGTGTTGAAACCCTAATCCCACTGTCAAGGTATCTGGAGGTTACCTTTGGGAGGTCACTAAGTTAGATTAGGTCATTTGTTTAAAGCCCCTTAAGCCCAGCATGATGGGATCACTGGAAGAGGAAAGATACTACATCTCTCCACCAGGTAAAGACACAGTGAGAAGGTGACCATATAGAAGCCAGAAAACAGGCTCTCACCAAATACCAGGTCTGCTGCCGATTGATCTTGGATTTTCTAGTCTCCAGAACTGTCATAAATCATTCTCTGCTTGTTACCCAGTCTGTGGTATTTTTGTTACATCTGCCTAAAATAACTAAGACAGTCCCTGCCCCTCCAATTTGGCTCTCCAATGTTGCTTTGACCTAAGACATAGGGGAGGAAAATTTGCTTACCTTCCCTTTTCACCCTTTAGTTTACTGGTCCATACATCTATGACTTTTTCTTCACTTCCAACTTTCTAATGCCAAATATCCCTCACAACATAGCTCAAATTATTTTTTTCAGTTCTAGTTCTACTGCCACTTAGGTGGCCCTTATTGCTCCAGGCCCTTATCATCTGAAGCCTAAAATCCCATAACAGTCAGACAGCAGGTTTACCTTCCTCTGGTCCATCCTGTGTAGATTAATCTTTCTAAGCTTCCATTTGAATCTTTTTCTGTTCAAAATCATTGGTACCTCACCCACAAAATTCCAGATTTAGTAATTTGGACTTTGGCCTATAGACAAAGTCCTTGACTATGGCTTCAACCTAACTCTTTAGATTTATTTCCCATCATACCCCTCAAGAACCTTCTGCTATAACTGACCTGCCTTCCAGACATCTCCAGAAGTCTCCTGCAAGCTGCATTGTTGTCACATCTTACCTGTCTGATGGCCAGCGACTTTCCCAGGCAATAAACACCTCCTTACCTCATTATGACTGTAGACTTGCACAATGATACCATCAGAATTCAGGTTTTCAGGCCCCGTCTCTCTGCCAGGAATGGATCCCAGGCTGCAGTGGCAGCACTGAAGCACCAGCCACTAGACCACCACGGGTTGGTGTCTCACGAAGCCGCAGCAGGAACTTCGCTGATGCTCAAGCAAGCAAGTGAGAAGAGGCAGATTTGCTTAGGGAAAGAAAACATTTATCAAGGAGAAAGGGAACAGAAGTAAAGTGGGAGTCCCAGGCTGGGGAATGAGGCCAGAGAGGGGCAGGGATGCTGCAGAGGAGCTGCAGAGGAGTTGTGCCTGAGGGAATATACACCTTCTTTCCCTAGTTATTCTGAAGCTCCATCAGTCTCTTTGTGATTGGTTAGTTCTTGGTGGTCTCACTCACTGTCCTAAAGTCTCTGTGCCCAGAACTAAGTCTCTGTGTCCCAACCCTTATCTTAGCATCCTTTTCCTTATCATCCTTGTTCTGGACTATCCCATTGCCCCTAGTCCTGGGGTATTTTGATTAGTCCCCTTTGCCCTGATCTCTGGAGCCTTCCTTAACTCCCCTGAAGTCCCTTCCTACACTGTCCTTGAAGCTGCCTAACTATCCTTATCTTGCTCTAGGACTCATCAGCATCTGAATGCAGTACTCAACATTTTCAGGGTCTGAATTCAATGCCTCTACACTTTAGAGCAAAAAGAGAGCCTTTGCATCTTCAGATGTAAAACCAAGAACTGGACTGAATGGTGGCCTCACTGAGGGAATGAGTGACCTGTCCAAATCCAACAGAGAAGGCTAAAATCATAGTCCACCCTCCTAGTATCTCTACCTCCTCCCCACACTGACTAGCTATTGAAGTGTGTAGTTTTCCTTCCTACAATGTGCCAAGTGCTGTTCTGAGCACTGGGGCTGTAGCAGTGAACACGAGATGACGAGCTCAGTTCGCAAGGATCTAGCATTCAAGAGGAGGGAGAGATGTCAAAAAAAAATTAGTAAAAATATATGGAATGTCAGAGGAAAGAGAATGTGAGAGGGTGTTGCAATTTTTAAAAGTGTAATGAGTGTGGGACAAGACATCTGGGTAAATACAGGAGGGAAGGAAGTGACGAGAGAGGGCGCATATCTGGGCTCCAAGCAGCATGGAGAGGTGAGGCAGGTGCCACGGGGAGGCCTTCCGGGAATGTCAGCAAGGAGGTCAGCATGACTATAACTGAGGGGCTGGACACAGGAGGAGGAGATGAAGCCAAGACATGGAGCCTCACTGTGGTCCATTACAAGGACTTGAGTGAGGTGGGATGACTGCTATGACTAACAGCATCGCTCTGGGAGAGCAGGCAGGGTAGGGGGGAGGGGGGGGTGGCAGCAGGAGATCAGTCAGGAACTGAGGCAATAACCAAAAGGCAGTGATGGTGGTGCTGACCATCAAGGGATTTCTGAGGGGTTAAGAAGTGATGGACTCTGAATTTTTCTTGAAGATGGGATCAACATGTTTGCTGATGAATTAAACGTGGATAATGAAGGTTTAGGGGCAACTCAAAGGGTTGAGTTAGGAGCACACAGAAGGCCAGAACTGCCCTTAACTGAAATGAAGAAGTCTGTTGGGGGGCATGCATGGGGCACAATCAAGAGTTCGATTTTAAATAACGAGACCATGAGAGGCCTCACAAACTCCAAGTGGAAATGCTGTGTAAGGACATATAAAAATGAACCTGAAGCACAGGGGAGAAGGCCTAGAGTGAAATTTTACATTTGACAATTATTTGCTTATGGAGGATAGTTAATTCTTTAAAATTGAATAAGGTTACCAAAGGAGCATGTGTGTAGACATTCTTGTGTATATGTTTCTTTTCTTTTCTTTTCTTTTTTTTTTTAAAGATTTTTATTTATTTATGCATACAAGCACTGGGGTACAGGCCAGAGGTATGGGGGGGTGAGAGGATTCACCACAGAGAGCGGAGAGCAGAACAGNCAGATCAACGGAAGTACACTGCTGAGGGGAGCAGCGGGCACAGCAGGAGAGGTCTGCCGCACCATGTGGGTCCCCGCCCTGGCCGGCAGCAGGGATCGAACTCATGCTGCAGTGACTGCGGTTTGCTTCATAGTGTGCTGCTTAACCCACTGCGCCACCAGGGAGGCCCCTGTTTCTTTTCTTTTTTAAAAGGCTTATTTATTTATGCATACAAGAGCTGGGGTACAGGCCAGAGGTGGAAGGGAGAGGCAGGCATGTGTGTGAGAGGATTCAGCAGAGACAGAGTAGGAAGTAGAACAGGTAGATCTATTGAAATACACTGTTGAGGGGAGCAGGAGGTGAAATAAGAGGTCTGCTGGGCCATGTGAGTCAGCTCCCTGGCTGGGGAATAGAACTTGGGCTGCAGTGGCTGAAGTTAGCTTCATAGCGCAGTGCCTAACCCCTTGTGCCACCAGGAAGGTTGCCAGCATTTTTTAAGAACTGTATATAACAGGACATGATGGGTATAAAACAATAAATGTTTAACAACTGCTTGTTAAGCACAGACCCCAGCAAAGTGAAATGTGCAATACAAACTCATTAGCTGGGAACGTGAGAAGAGAGGATTATCTTCAACTCTGCACAGACACACAAGGAACAGTACATTTAGCCAAGCTTGGGACCTAGGAGATTTGTAACTAAAGTTGATTTTCATCAAGTGATTTGTTAATGAATTGAGAAATAAAGTCTATTTTAGATTGGCACTTACTTGCAAGTCACATCTCTTTGAACCTCTGTTTCCCCAACTACAAAAAATGAGGGAATGGAACTAATGCCGAATTCTCTCTTAACAGAGTCAAACCTTAACCATGCCTGCAATTGCGTTGTTTTTCGGCTATATGGCTCCCCCAAATGGTCAATGCAATGAATGCATCTTGCATTTTAGCATATAATAATTCGTGAAATGGTTGAAAGGATGCGACAATCATTCACCAAAGATCAGAAACTGTGGGAATGAAGCATTTTGGGTGCACTTCTCATTAAGCCCAAAGCAAAGCACTGTGAAGTGATTAGTCTTTTTTATCTACATTTTATAAATGAGGAAATGGAAATCAAGGACTCAAGATGACAGCAGTTAAGCACTGATCCAGGATTCAAACCCAGGCAATCTGATGGCAGAGTCTGAACTCCTGCCAACTGCCTGTCAGTGTGACAGGCTGTCCAGGGGTAGGAATGGATGAGTATGCAGGACCAGGCTCTCCAGATATTAGTAGCACTTGATTTGGGAGAGGTTCAGGAAGGTTACCTGCTTGTGGAAAGTGGCCCTGGTGATGGCTGGCAGTCCAAGGACCTCTCTTTTGATTACATCAGGTCAGAAAGGATCTCAGAGGCCAATGGTGGCCCATCAGGGAACTGAAGTCAGTTTTGGGGTCTTTGGGTTCACTCTGGAAAGGCTGCACCAGAGCTCCCCTTTCACAGGAACAAGGCGAGTTTCTCCACGAGACAGAGCACTAGCTATGTCCAAAAGGGCAGGTTTGTTATGACAAGGGAGAGAAGACTAAAGGACACCTGCAATATTACAAAGGGGCAGAAAGGACTGCCCTGAAAGGGACTGGTTTGTTAAGAGAGAGGACTGCAAGGTCGCAGGCGGGCAGCCTTGGGAGAGCTGCCTCTACTAAGGAAGGTTAGTGGAGGGAGTGCAGTGAAGGGAAGTCCGGTCAGGGCACAGGTCACGGCAGGCAGGAGGGCTGCTGTCCCATGCCAGGGCAGAGATTGCTTTAATACATTCATCTTCTCTTTGGGAGGGCCTCACTCCTCTGTGGAGAGACCTGTTTGCTGTTGACTTGGGTAACTATGTAGAATTTGAAAGGGACCAGGGATTCTACAATGGTCCCTGTCTTTACCTCTCCATGTCCTTTACCAGAGGTAAAGACAATCTCCATGTCTTTACCTCTGTTCTGTGCCCCAGGACAGGGACAGCACCTGACACTTTGCTGGGGTCTGTGCCCTGGGGCCTAAGGATTTTCCTTTGGCTGGTTTAAAGGTCCTTGTTAATCCCTTCTAACCCCACCTCCAGCTCTTGGCATTGTGTGAGTCAGGTTTCTGACCTTCTGGTGCCTCCTTTACAACTTTTTTTATCTTTATCTTACATCAAACCCAGCTCCTCTTCCCCCACCCTGCCCTGCACTAGGGGAACTTCACCTAATGCTGTATAGCAAAGGAGACAGAAAGTTTCCTTACACCCAGGGTGGCTGGAAGAAACATCATCTAGCTCTGGCATTTTTCTTGGATCTACTCTTCAATTGCACAGTCAGAAAATGTGCAGAAAATAGCTTTCTTCAGACTTACTTCCAGGTAATTTGGGGAATGTGTTTCAGATTCAATTAGGTGTCTAAGATCAAGCAACCCAAAAGTGATTAAACTTGGTAGAACCCAGGTCCTCCAGACCCACATCCCATTCTCTATCCTCTCTCATGCTGTTGTTTAAAAATGCATTTTTATATTGGTAAAACTCATTTGCTGGATGAACAGTTCTGTGTGTTTTGACAAAGCATAGTGGTGTCTCCGTGTGTCGTCCTTTCCCCAGCCACCTGTTGCTGTGGTACTTTTCAAAGCCTCCAGGAAATGCCTTTTGTGTTCTGCCTGGAATTCTCAGATATGGTGAAAGATGGGCTGGAGTGTCTTCCTCAACCAGCCCAGAACCCCCAGGTAGGAACAATGATGGAGGAAAAGGGTTGAAAAACTGGGTAGGAGGCACCACAAGATCAGAAACCTGGCTCATGCTATGCCAGGGGCTGGAGGTGGGGGTAGAAGTGATTAACAAGTACCTTAAACCAGCCATAGGAACTAAAAACCCTTAGGCCTCAAGGCACAGACCCAAGCAAAGTGTCAGATGCTGTCCCTGTCCTGGGGCACAGACCAGAGGTAAAGACATGGAGATTGCGGGCCATTATAGAATCTCAGGTCCCTTTCAAATTCTACATAGTTACCCCAAGTCAACAGCAAACAGGTCTCTCCAGAAAGGAGTGAGCAGCTCCCAAAGAGAAGACTGTATCAGTGCAGTCTCTGCCCTGGCATGGGGCAGCAGCCCTCCTGCCCACCTGTGACTATGCAAGAGCTCCTTTTGCCAACTTTGTCCCTCTGCAGGGCAGCAGTCTACCTGCCTGCCCATGACCTGTACCCTGCCAGGGCTTCTCTTCACTGACCTCCCTCAGCAGAGGCAGCTCTCCTCAAGGCCACCCGCCTGCCACCATGCAGGCCTCTCTCTTAACAAACCTGTCCCTTTCAGGGCAGCCCTTTCTGCCCCTTTGTAATATTGCAGGTGTCCTTTAGTCTTCTCTCCCTTTTATAATAAACCTGCCTTTTGGACATAAAGCCTATGTCTCGTGGAGAAACTCACCATGTGCCACTGAAAGCGGCACTCTGGTGTAACCTTTTCCAGAGTGAACCGAAGGACCCCACTCTCTGAATCCAACAACTCCAAAAACGACATCAGTTTTGCCCACCTTTCAAGATATTTTCAATTCTTTTGAGAATGAAAATGGCATCTCATAGTGTTATTAATCTGCAGTTACTGAATATCAGTAAGATCAAGCATCTTTTCATGTTGATAGTTTACTATTAAAATTCCAATGAATGTTTTTACACATTTTTCTGTTGATTATATTTTCCTGATAGGATAGCTTCTTGGGATTTTTTAGATATTCTGAGCTGACATTAAAAAAGAATGAAGTCTCAATTATTGAGTCTAATGTCTACATTAATAAGTTAGAAAAATAACAGTATAAATCTAAAGAAAGTAGAAGAGGTATTAAAAGAAATTAATGAAATAGAAAAGAAAGCTGAACAGTGACTTTTGAAGTTAAAAGTTTAAAAAAGATAAGGTTAAAAAAAGATAAGGACAATATTATTAATGAAAAGGGGGAACAAATTAGAGATCAAAATGTAAATAAATGAATAAAAAATAACCACACATCAACAAATTGAACCACCTAGATGATATAGGTAAACAAATTCTTGACAACTGAGAGAAAAGTAATTTTGTTAAGTAAATGAATCATAGCATAAATAAATTAACACAAGGATCAAAAACCTCTCACAGAGACATATCAAGCCAAACGATTGTACAGAAAAGTTACAAAAAGCTTTCAAGGACTAGATGCCTCAATTTATGCATATTCTCCTACCCAAGAGGAGAGAGAGGAGAAACCTCAAATTCATTTTAGAATTGAAACAAACCTGATTTTAAAAAATATTTTAAGAAAGGAAAATTATGGGCCACCTAGGTGGCACAGGGGTTAAATAAAGTCTCAGTGCTAACAAGCTTTCACAGCTACTACAGCACAAGTTCAAACCCCAGCCAGGGAGCTGACCCACATGGCACAGCAGACCTCTCCTGTCTGCCCGCTGCTCCCCACAGCAGTGTGTTTCAGTCAATCTGCCTGTTCTTGTCCCCGCTCTATCTCTAGACAGAGTGAATCCTCTTGAGGTCTAAGGGCAAGTTAGAAATTGGGCAGCTTTGGGGGAAGTGAATAGGTGAGACCTTAGAATAGCTAAGGTTGGGCACCAGGAGATAGGGAAGTGCAAACTTCTGAAGAAAAGGCCAGGGCATTCAAACACAAAGAAGAGCTAATGGATGAAAACTAAGGTAGACTCCAGGTATGCTAAATTCCAGGACTAGATTTCAGGTACCAAAGATTCTAAATTAAGTGGGACCAAGAACCTGTGGTCATTATCAGGGTGAGAGGCGGTGACAGTGGCAGCTGTGACATGACCAAGGTAACCTTGCTCACCGACATTACTCACCCCCACACCTCTGGCCTGTAGCCCAGTTCTTGTATGCATAAATAAATAAATCTAAAATAAAAAAGGAAAGGAAAATTATAGGCCTATCACTCAGAATTATAGATAAAAAAATCTTAAGCACATCTAAGCTATGTCTATCCTAATAATAAAAGCATAGCTTAAAGATTGGTCAAATATTAGAAAAATCAGTATGTATAATTTATCACATTAACATTAAAATGTGAAAAACCCAGCAGGTGCAAAACATTTGATAAACTTCAACCTCATTAAAAAAAAATCCTCAATAATTTAAGATAAAAGGAAACTTTCTCAGTTAAAGGCTGTTTATTAAAAAACAGAGCAGGGGCCTCCCTGGTGGTGCCAGGGGTTAAGTCACAGCACCATCAAGCTATTGGCAGCCACTGCAGGGTGAGTTCCATCCCTGACCAGGAAGGTGATCCCCATGACCCAGCAGACCTGTCTCACCCGCTGCAACCCTCAGCTGGATTTCAGTGGATCTGCCCATTCTGCTCCCACTCTGTCTCTGGTGACTCCTTTCATCCTCCGCATCTCTGGCCTACATCCCAGTTCTTGTATGCATAAATAAATACATCTTAAAAAAATAAAACAGAGCAAATATCATTCTAAATGAGGGAAAGTTAGATATGTTCTCATCAAAATGAGGAATAAGAAAAGCCTGATTGCCATCACTCTTGACTGTGGTTTGTGGACAATGGTCCCATAGCCAGGATGAGGCAATAAACAACAAAATTAACTTTAAATGATATATTTCCCTTGTATGTAGAAATATTTGCATTCTGGTAATGCATCTGACATCCATCACATTGATAACCCCCCCCTTTTTGGGGTACAATTATTGGATTTTTTTTTTAAGTTTAACATTTCCCTGTAGCTTTGGAAACAGTCCAGCATTTCTCAAATGACTGCACATAGAGTTTACCATATGGTCACACACTGACCTTGTGACCCAAAAAATCCACTCCGAGGTACATGCACAAGAAAAATGAAGACCTACATCCACACAAACACTTATGGGTTTTTTTTTTAGCAGAATTATTTGTGATAGCCTATTGAAGGGAACAACCCAGATGTTCCATTAACAAAGGAAAGGATAGACAAAGTGTGGTAGAATCACACAACAGAATATCACTCAGTTACAAAGAGAAATGAAGTACTCATCTGTGCTGCTTGAATGAACATGGATAAACCTTGAAAACCTGCAAATTAAAAGTCTACATGTTATGTTAACCCATAGGCCAGAGGCCAGGGGCCAGGGGCCAGGGAGGGGACCCACATGGCGCAGCAGACCTCTCCTGCCTCGCCCGCTGCTCCCCTCAGCAGTGTGTTTCAGTCAGTCTGCCTGTTCTGTTCCCGACTCTGTCTCTGGTGAATCCTCTCACCTCCCTGGACTCTGACCTGTACCCCAGCTCTTGTATGCATAAATAAATAAATCTTTAAAAAATAAGAAAAATTTTGCAGGCAGATTATAAATCTTATATTAATTTATATAAGTATACTAATATATATTATTAATTATATATACTTATTTATTTATGCATACAAGAACTGGGGGACAGGCCAGAGGTGTGGGAGGTGAGAGAATTCACCAGTGACAAGAGTGGGGGACAGAACAGACAGATCGACTGAAACACACTGCTGAGGGGAGCAGTGGGTGAGATAGGAGAGGTTTGCTGTGTCAAGTGGGTCACCTCCCTGGCTGGGGATCGAAGTCATGCTGCAGTAGTGTCTATGGACACTTACTTCGCAGTAAGGCTTAATCCCTTGCACCACCAGGGAGGCCCCAATTAGTTATATTAATACAATTTACAGGTGGCACAGACAAGTAGCCTACAATGAAGATGGACAGACAAATCAGGATGTGCTTTTTTGGAAAATAATATAGTAAAGGCTATGGAGGAGAGCAAATGAGATTATAAAACACAAGTAGCCCCCACAGAGCATAGACTGCATAGGTTACCTGTCTCTCATGTTTGTCTTGCAGAATTGGTGCTCAGGTAGGATCTGGAAACTCCACAGGGTGTCCTTTCCTCTAGCTTTAGGGTTAGCTGAAGAGGCCAGATATCTATAGACACACTCTGCCCTAGAGAATGCCTGATTCTTACCACATCTGGCTCTGTTACGGTATCTCTTGCATGTCAGATCAGGTTAGAAGCCGGCACAGGGAAGGAAAGTCTCAATTAGCATCTAAGCAGAGTCAAGACTTGATCACAATGCCTAAGAGGTTGTCATTTAACAGATAAATTCAGCGCTGGATCTTCCAAGTTCTCTCCTGGAGTAGATGGAGAGCAAATACTTCATAGTAGTAATGACTCCTGATAAAAACCAAATTAAAATATTTGAAGGTTTATATACTCTGTATAATTATATTAATACGATTTGTAAGGGCAAGTTTTTCAGTCCTTCAACCTCAGTCTTCATTTCATTACCTCTAATCTACCTTTTATGGGAGTTTTATGTGTCAATTTACTAATGATTAAAATTATGTGAACATTCTATATTTTCTCTCAAAAGTCTAATTTAGTGACATAAAATTAAAAATCACCTATATTGTATATGTATATAGTTTCTAGACTTCTCTGGGTTTTTGTTCATTTCTGTTGTCCTTGACTATCCATAAACCTCCCAGGTCTGACCACTGGTCTCTGACCCACCTCTACCTGCTTCTCAGGTAGCAATGAACGACTGCAACCTGAACTGACATCTAATACTCACCTAGTAGCCACAGTACCTGGTTTCAGAAAGAATGGCTGGCAGCTACACTGGGCCAAAGTACACTAGATTCCTAAAAGTTCTATCTCTTCACCATAAGACAAGTTGAAGAACAGGACCCCCTTCCTTTAACATTAAGAGAGTTGGGGCAGGTCAGGGGGACCAGCCAAGAAATAAACTTAAAGAGACTCTGCATCACACCTACTCAAAATGAAAGTAAAGCTGATGCTTCAGAGAGTTATCCGTGGTTTCAAGAGTAACAAAGAGATATAACAATCACAAGAAAGGAGAAAAAGAAGCCATAAACACTTCAAGAAGGAAATGCTTCCCCAATGTGAAATGCACAGATAATTTAATGGAATTTACGTGGTTTTCCCCTCTCAGGGTCTGACTTCAGAAAATCAAATTACAAAGTCATCAGCACATCCTAGATTTATTACAACTGACCTGCAGGCAAAAGGATAGAACTATTACATAAACACTTCGATTCCATGTATATATCTTAAATAGAGGAGGAATTCAAACAAGAATACAGGATAAAATATTCCAAAGCTCCAAGAAGCAGTAATGTTACTGAGCTCCATTTTTACAGACAAATAAGGCAATATCCCTGCACATTAGCTTTTTGATATTTTTTATACATTTTTTTCCTATGGTACAAGAGAAAAATAACCAGAGCTCACAATGTACAGTTCTTATACTATTTTCACAGTTTGTGAACACTATACACCCTTTTGTTTTAATAAAGATACATTGTAATAAACTCCTTGCCCTTAAGTTTATAGTTTATAATATTCTATGATTAATACACTAAAATTGCCTTTTTATGTGGTATTCCACACAATAGACCGGTCACATTAGCTCCTGGACAGTCAGAATTGCTTTAATCTCCATTTGTATAATGGCAAAGTGACCCTAAACTGAGCCAGATGAGAAGTTGACAGCAGAGAAACAAATTCCTCTTGAGTCCCCGGGAGCAATGGAGGATGATGGCTTGGTGTGGTCGAAGGAAGACATACAGCAATGCTTCCTCTCAGAACACTGGGAAGTCTAAGATTTAGGGTACCATGGGGGAGAAAATAGGAAAATTAGGCAAGTGGACTGAAGCGATAAACCATTTTTCAATTCTGAAACTTTCAGGGACAGAACTTTAAACAGCACCATCCTCCCTTTATTTTCTTCTATTTGTGACTGTCACTCCGGGAGGAAACACAGCAATACCTACCACCATTTGGTTCTTAATGGTTCTAAACTGTGGCTGTTTTACATTCCAGTGTGCTTGAATCACTCACAGTGCTGCTTAACTGCTCTATAAAGCCTAATGTTCAATACCAAGACCAGAGGGACACCTACGGAGTGTCCCTAATGGGTAAGTGAGGAAGCATAGCAAAAGAGAGCCGATTTGAATAGCCTCTTAGTTCCGGGTTTTGGGCATTCGGGGGGTGGGGAGGAGTAGAATTCCAATTTCAAGAAATGATGGTAACCTGCTAAAGATTCTTGCAGGTGATGAGTTAGAAGACTGGCATATCAGATCTCATCTGGTCAAATGTATCTCTAGAAAAGATGCTTCTTCATCACCTACCACATGTCAGCTGGGTCCCATGCTTCTCAGTCTTTTAAACATTAGAGCATATGAGAGATTTGGGGCTAAACATCCTTGGTAAGGAATATCCCTGGTGATTATAAAGGTTTTTGACATTTAAAAAAAGGCAAAATGTTGGATTAAGCACGAGTCACATAGTGGCAATAGACCACACAGAAAGGAAAAGAGATTCAGAAACTGAAGACCTGGACCAGTGATGGCAAACAACTGAGATTTGGTCTTTTGCTGCCTACAAGAAATCTTCATCAGTCAAGGCACATCGCTACTAGCTACTTCTCCCTGTTAGTGAGTTATGATGGCTAAAATATCAGGCTTGGGACCAAGGGGAAATATATAGCTGCTACAAGTTGTTCCAAATAAGATACTAGTTTTAAAAACATCTGTAAACTTGGCCCTCTGTACTTTTTTCTTCCCTCAGTCCTTGTGATTTGTGGCAGGTGGAACATCAAGTTGGCAGCACACTGAATTCTGAGGATGAAAATTCTTAGGATCAGCACCTTCTTTGACAAGTGGCAGACTCCTGAGTCTTCCCAACGAAGAGTAGAAGGACTGGTAAAGGAGAAAAGAACACATTCTGTCCTGTCTCAATATTTTAATGTTCACCTCTTTGAACGCAACATGGTTTTTGGTAAAGATAATTTCATTCTAATTTAACATATTTCAAACAGGAATTTGGCTGAGCACATCGATCCCCAAACATCGACTGTGACTGTAAAGCAACAGAATATCAAATCAGTAAATCTATTGCACTTGGTGAAGAAAGTAAATTCCTCCTTTGTCTCCCAGCTCCAGAAGGCAATGTGTCTCATTGGCTGTGCAAGCTCTTCTCACTCAAGCCTGAGTCTCTATGTTCAGACATAGTACATCCATCACCGCATTCTTCCGATACTATGAAATCTGACAAAACACCATTCCAGTAGCTGCGTCTCCAGGTTTTGAGTCTAGAAATGAATTTAAGATGTGATCTAATCACAGTCAACAAATTGATCGTACTGACTTCCACATTTCATGAACATGTTCATCACGAAAGAGCAGGATGAGGTCTCTCTGACCAGCACTAACACTGTGTGATCAATCGGGTGTTACGGGGATGCACGTTCTAGGTGACAGGAGTATACAGACATGATGGAAATGAACACCAATCTTATTGCACATGGTGTCTGGGCGAGCAATAAAAACACTGTGATACGGGATGAAAATTCTTTACGTCTTGCTTCCTCTCAGCCCTTTTTCTAGAGTCTCACGTAGCAGCGATATCAATCGACATACATGGGAGAGCTGGGAGTAGCTGGCATTTGATCCAGGATTTTACAAACATAGCATGCGACCTCTACAGTACGTTCTTCATACATCAAAATGAAGGGATGTTTCTGCAAGAAAATTGAAACAAGAAAAGGTATCAAAATTTTTAAGAGCCCATGCTGAACCTTACCCAATTTTGATGCTGGAACTGAAGGCTCCAACCACATGTGGATATAAATATTAAAGCATGTATCCAGAGAGGCAAGCATAGTCTTTTTATGCAGACATGTGAGTGGGTGTGACACACCTAGGTAAACTCCAATACCCCAGTTGTTCCACGTACAATAGAAGAATCTTACAAAAAGGCTTCGGTTGTGATCCTGATGTCCACTGCAAGAAGGTCAATAGACACATCCCACAAGCTTCTGTCCTCTGATTTCCCAAGCCTACTGCTCCTTCTCTGCTTGCAAACTACCTTTTAGTGTTCCCTCTCAATTTTCTTTCATAGCATCTCTAAATACGTTGTTTGGATATCTTTAAAGTCAAACTGTGGCTTACTATAGGTCTAATATCCTTGAGAGCTAGAAGCTAAGTATGACAAGTGTGTCTTTTCTTAAAGTGTTCTCAGATTATTAGATCACATTAATAGACTATTAATCACATATAGACCAACAAACTACTTACAAACTACTTACAACATCCAACCTCCATGGGATGGATGAGAATTTTCAAAGAAATGGGAATTGGATATATGATATAAATTTGTGTGAGAGCATTACATATAGTCAGAATAGTGTAGTAAATTCTTCTGGATATTACATATACATAGACCATGCAGTGGGCTGTTAAAGTGAATGTTGAAATTCTTTGGGATAATTTAATAACACAGTAAGGTCAAGATTTTCCAAGAGACTCTAGTTAGTAAATCAGCAGAAAAATCAGAAATACAATTTTTTTCTTTACAGATATTGTTTTAGAACACTTTAAGATACAGTGAGTAAAGCCAATCTGTTTGTCTATGAGAGAAGCCTATTGCTTCCTTAGCGAACCAGAACACCACGAGGATTCAGGGATGAGGAAGTGTCTAAAATTCCCAAGATGTCTGTCATACTTACCAGAAGTTCTTTATACTTTGGCCTTTTGGATTCATCCTTCGTAAGGCTAAAATAACATTAAAACAACATTGTTAAAATGGAAACGTATTTATCCAAGTATTTTTCTTTTCACAACTGAAATATTACAAGGATCAAGTAGTTTTCACCTTCAGCTATAAAGGGACCAAGCAGACAACCCGCCAAATATAGAAAATTAAGACAAAATATACTCTAAGGATTTACCCTTAGGAAATTCAGTGTAGGAGCATAAGTAAAAGTTTAAGAACAATTATTAAAAACTGGATAAACTGTGACATGCTGCATATTTGACTACCACTTAATCAAATATACTTAAGAATAAAAATGTGTATGTACACATATGCTTATATAGATACCACATAAGAGACTCCAGTAAGTCCAGGAGATAAACCAAACATGAAATTTTTTCGATTTATTTTGGATTTAAAACATGTTTACGCTCTGTACCTCAATCTTATGTTCTTTGGCACAAAGACTTACAATAGCACCACTGCACTAAGGACTGTAATGGTGTATTAAAATTCTCTATCCTGTTGATCTTTTCCCCTTGAATCCTCCCTTGCCTGATTAATATTGCCAGAAGCATTTTCACCTTTTTATATTTACCTGATCTATCCTGGATCACAGTTTATTCTTTTAAAAAGATTTATTTATGCATACAAGAACTGGAGTACAGGCCAGAGGTACAGGGGTTACCAGCCATAGTTCAAGAGTTAGTATCTACTACACTGGACAGAAGAGATTACAGAACATTTCCATCATGTCTTTAAAAACCTCTGAAGTTTAAAAAAAATCAGATAAGTTATGGCTACAGATTTACTGGCAGAACTTTTCAGTTCACTGAACTCTTCAATTCTCTCTTATCTGTGATGTAATCCAGCGACTGAATGTTTTCATTTTAAAAGTTCTACTGGGTTCTTTACAAATTTCTGTCCCTTGTTTATATTTCCAAATTTCTTTACATTGATGATAGTTTTTCTATTTCTGATCACTCTGATATCAGCAGTCTTCATAGATATATTCCTGCTATCAGTTATTTCTATTAATTTCATTCTTTGCATAATGTTAGAAATTTTTTCTGAATAACTTATTCCATTTAACTTTATCTGAGAATCTTTATTTCCTAGGTTGAAGAATTTGCTTCCACCCCACACACCAACTAGGGATTCTTTCCAACCAGGGACCTTTTAAAATCCTTATCCTTAGAATCCTATGGACTCCTTAGTCTTGTACTAACTCTGATATATTTTTGAAACCACTATAAAATGATTATCCAGTAGTTTGGTAGTTTCATTGCAAGTATTTTCCCAAAATATCTCATCTACTGTCATAACCTTAAATGGTAACAGTCATCATTCTATAGCTGTTTCTCTATTCTTAGGTATCGCTCTCATTTTGTGTCTTTCTACATTAGTGTGAACATTTGCATAGATGTTTTACCTGAAAATTTGCCAATTTTTATTTTTAAAATATATCAAACAAAAACAATCTCACAACATATATATCATGGTTTTTTTCCCCTTTAGTTAATTTGGTCTGGAATTTTAATCTAAGAAATCAAAATTTCCTTCAAATAAGGAGGATCTTACTTTAATTCTTCCTCTGTTAACTATCAGTAAATGAAATCTGAATTTTCTCCTCCATGTCGCTTATTATATGCCTCAAGTTCATCTATCTACCTCTTTCTTCTGGAAAATTAACTCAAGGGTTTTGTCACAGGTGTGATTAACCTCCAGTACAAAATGTAATCTACTGTCTACCACCATTTTTCACCCATAGAAAGCAATCACTGAAAACAATTTTTCCTGAATTCAAATTTTCCCCTGATTTTTTTTCAGGGCTAGTTTCACAGAGGAATACGGTGTCTGGATTGGTACAATTCTCTGAACCATTGAGTGCTTTCATTTGCTGGTGATTGTTCTTTATTTTTCATCCTTAAAAGGGCATCAGTTTATCACAAGTTAATCTTAGTCATAGATCTTCAAATAGTGGATAGCATTCCCCAGAGCATCATCATTTTGTCAGGAAATGTCTTCCTGGGTTTGCTGTAACAGCTTGCACTGTATACCCATCCTCTATTCAACACAAATGCCCTCGCTTGCAGTTATGTCAGGCCTTTCCTGCCCAAGGTAAGGAAGGAATGAATGCTGCTATAGAGGTCCAAGCGTGTGTGGTTTCTAATCTGTAAGTATTTCCTCAAGCATTTTTAGGATCAAGATTTGTTTCCTGGTATCCTGTCCCACAAGTTGTCTTCTCTCTATTGAAGGAGTTTCTAGGCAGGTCTTATATTTTTTTTCCCTTGGGGCTTCCTCCCACTCCCATTCTTGAATTCAGTTTCACCTACACAATTTCACAAAAACTCCTCAATAACTTTACTTTTTGCTTTTTTTCAGGACTATTAGAGATTTTGTTCTTTTTAAAAAATTCCACTGATGATTTCAGTAAGAAGTTGAAGCAGGGAGGAATTTAAAATGAGAGCTAAGATCATCATTTTGATTCTTAAGTCTTCAGCTGTCTTTCTTTCCTTAAGCAAACTTTTAGTTGCAGAAAAGACCATACTAAGTGCAGAACTAAAGTAAAAGTAACAATACTCCAGCTTCTATTACTCTATATTAATTCTATCTTCTTTTAAATTGTATATAAATGTAACAATACATTATGTTATGTCTTCCTTCATGCAACATAATTTGTGAAATTTATCCATGTTATTTAGTATAGCAATAGTCAAATTTTCCTTGATGTTATATACCACTCTACAAATAATGCTACAATTTATTATCCACACTACCATCAATAGACTGTAGGTTATTATGTATATCCTGCTCTAAACATTTTTAAAGATGTCGTTTAATATATTTATGCCTGAACGTTTGTTGGGACTTGAATTACTGGGTTATAAGATATACATGTCAGCTGTATTACATCAATTATATCAAATATGCCAAATAGTTTTTCAAAGAGATTGGATCAACTTATATAGATGTAATGTGTGAGATTTCCAGTTGCTTCAGGTCCTCATGGTACTGTCTTTTATACTACTATCATTCTGGGGCAACAGCACTTCATTGTAGTTTTGATGTGCATTTCCATAATGACTAGTAATGCTGAATGAGCACCCTTCCATATCATCTTTTTAAGTGCCTTTTATAGTATTCTGTCAGTTTTGGTTGTCATTTTTCAGATATTTATAAGTGGTTTGTGTTTATATGTATTCTTTACATATTCTGGATAAAAGCCCTTATCTAATATTTGTATTGCAAAAGTATTGTGTGGGTTGGCATTTCACTCAATGGTGTTGTTTAGTGAAGTTCTTAATTATAATGGAATCCAACTTAAGTTGTTTGCTGTGTTCTATAAGTTATCTTTATTCAAGGTCATGAATATTTTTCCATGGTATCTTTTATATGCTTTGAATTTAAGCAACTGAAGACATCTAGTTTAGCAGAAAAAGAGGTCAAGAGTAGTAGTAGGAATTTGTGGCTAGAGGAATAAGTGAGGTCCAGATCATAGGGGTTTTGAAAGACATTTGAGTTTCAATTTCATTTTAAAGAGCAAAATAAAACCTTGAGACCAGTACTTCCCAATATTTTCTTCATTATATAAATACCACATGTTTATTATATTCACTATAAAAATGTCATGTATCTATTATATTCTGTACTAGTCCTGTTAAAAACCATTAGTATCCAAGATTTTTTGTCTCTGTACAACAAATTTTAACCCATTGGGGGTGATATCATTCCATTCAGAATGCATGTGCTAAGGAGGCTTAAACTAAGAAGTAATATCAGATAAACATTATAAAATATACAATGCTGATAAAAAGGAGAATGATTTGGAACAGACATATTGGATTATATGAGAAACCCAACTGAAAAGCTGAATGATCTAGGTTAGAAATGGTAGAAAATGACCAAGTATAGTGGAAAGGAGATGGGACAAAGTGGAAAGCTGATGGGACTATATCATAAAAAATATGTTTATTATTTTAAAAACATTTTAAAGTAATGATGGTTTTTATTTTTTAAAAGATTTTATTAATTTATACATACAAGAGCTGAGGTATAGGTCAGAGGCACCGGGGGAAGGGGTGGGTGGGTAAAGATGATTCACTCGAGACAGAGTGGGGAGCAGAACAGGCAGATCCACTGAAATACACTGCTGAGGGGAGCAGCGGGCGAGGCAGGAGAGGTCTGCTGCTCTATGTGGGTCCCCTCCCTTGCTGCGGATCAAATTCGCACTGCAGTGACTGTGGAAGACCCACAGTGTGGCACTTAACCGCTTGTGCCACCAGGGAGACCTCTCCTCCCCGCCAAAAAAACAATATGTTTTAACTGTAGACACTGGTGATTTGGAATGAGATGGAACTATGAACCTACTCAGGAAAAACAATAGGGCTTTGATGTTCATAACCACTGTCTGTGGGAGAGAACTGGCACCAAGGGACACAGAAATAGAGAAATACACAAGAACCACACACATTTACTACAAAACCAATGACGAGATCAAGATGTAATAAGAAAGCACCTCTGGTGCAAAATTTACAGGTGCTCATTTTAGAGAGTATTGTCTATTATTTAGACAATTTCTTTTAACCCAATATTTCATTAAAATGGAACATATATATTAGTTTTATGCAATCATATAGACTGTACATGTGTGTTCAAACTGGTAAAAATAGGTTGCTTTTAAAAAGATATAAGCTATCAACCTGAGCAATTTTTATAGCCTTCTACCTAGAAAATCTTGAAGTATTTCCTCTCCCCTCTGAAAATCTACAGAAAAGTAGAGTTTAGTTAGAGAAAAGAGTCAACAAATGTTTTCTATTAAAGAGATCAACACTGGATATGAGAGTTCCATCCTCTTTCAGGGCGGGGACTCACATGGTGGAGCAGACCTCTCCTGCCTCACCCACTGCTCCCCTCAGTAGTGTATTTCAGTTAATTTGCCTGTTCTGCTCCCCACTCTGTCTCTGGTGAATCTTCTCACCCCTCCCCCCACCTCTGACCTGTGCCCCAGCTCTTGTATGCATAAATAAATAAATCTTTTTAAAAAATTCAAATGGGGAAAATATATTTAAGATAATTTGAAACTGTATAAAGCATGACTGCATTATTGTCATACTGGTATATACTGTGTATTACATGCTACATATACACAAATACACACACACACCAATTAAAAAGGTGGACAGGGCCTCCCTGGTGGCACAGTGGGTTTGTAACAGGGTGGTCCCAGGAAAGGGGGAAGTTCCAGAATCCCGGTTCCACCCTAAGTGGGTGGAGCTAAGCAAGAATAAAAAATTCTGCAAAAAAAAGGACAAAAAGAAGGAAGAACAAAGAAAGCAGAATGGAGAGCAGCAAGGAAACCTGGTGAAGGCACGTGGAGCAGAGCAACATGTGAAGAAACTGCACTTGCTTTTTGGTCTTGGGCTGGTTGGGACAAATATGGGTAAGAGACCCGTGGGGAGCTTAATAATAGCAACTTTTATCTTAATTTTAATTTTGCTCTTTCCTCCCAGATTTGTCTGACTCTTTCTGACCCTTTCTATGGGTCTCTACTGAAAGGTCCTTCCGACTTGTGGCAGGCTTTTGGGCCTTACTTTAAGCCAATCCTGTTTGGCTATACTTTTGCCCTCAAGAAAATGGATAACTTTAAATGCTTAACTTAGTAACTATGTTCTTTATTCTTTCTATATTATACCCTAATTGTATTAAAGTTCCTTTCCATTAAAAATTTTATGTTTGTCTTAATGCGGCGAATGGCAGAACCCATTCAGAAAAGGCAGGTTTGGGGGTTCTGAGGTGCTCCACTCCCTGCCCTGTAACAGGTTGAGCAACGCACTATGAGGCAAATCGCAGCCACTACAGCAAGAGTTCGGTCCCTGCTCCAGCCAGGGAGGGGCCCCACATGGCGCAGCAGACTTCTCCTGCATCACCCACTGTTCTCCTCAGCAGTGTGTTTCAGTTAGTCTGCCTGTTCTGCTCCCCACTCTGCCTCTGGTGAATCCTCTCACCTCCCTGGACTCTGGCCTGTACCCCAGCTCTTGTATGCATAAATAAATAAATCTTAAAAAAAAAAAGTTAAAAAAAAAATAAAAAGGTGGACAAACAACATCAAGCAGGTATGGGATTCACATTCTCCATGGAATAAGGTTTCAAACAGCTTATGTATAATTCTACCAAGTGAGCTCCGGACTTTACTACATATACCCAACTGTCTTAAATGTTGTACCAGAGCAAAGGTTCACCCCTGAATGTCTGACCTGGTAGGGTCATGACTTAATAAAAGCTTTTTAGTGGTTCTGGTACAATTTCATTGTTAGAATTACAGCAGAATACAATGATTAGTCTCACTCAGGCTACATTTCTCATACAAGGTCTATGAATCTGGAGGCAGTAGCTTTTCTGCCACCCACATCTACTTTAAGTCAGTACCTGAGTAGTAGAATAAGAGAGTGTGCTTCTCCAGCCAGCTGGACCTTCCATGTAGCTATAGAGATCCAGAATCCCACCTTAGAAGGCAGGGTGATCAGAAGAAGGCTCCCATTTCCCAGTGTTGCTGATTAGTATTGTTGTTGTCACCGCATGTTTTTAAACATTTACAAATCAAGTACTCACCACAAGTTGACAAAGTTGATGAAACTTGGGGAAAATTCCCTTTCCTCAGAATTACTCAGCTGTGGAGGATCTCCTTTCACCACTTGTGTTAGCTGATCAAATACACTATTCCACTTTGGATAAGGAAAGCGACCTGTGGCCAACTCGTACTAAAGAGAACAACATGGGTGAAAAGCAAAACACAGTTAGCATTATTTACTACTCTTCACTGGAATGGTCAGGTTGAAAATCTAAACTCTAAGCCTAAACTCCTGCAAAAGTCTTAAAGCAAACACAGATCAAGCTGAGGTGGAATCTTCAAAATCACTAAGGGCTGGGTAGAGATGATATTTTGAAATCAAAATAACATTAGACAATTCTGTATAAACCAAATTCAAGAACTTGGACTAAAGAGAAACACCAAGCATAAGCCTCACCAGTATCTTTACAATGTATGCTCCAAGGCAGCCTCTGGTTTGGATTATTTTTTATGAGAGGTTCTAGAAGACTTGCTTTAGAACTTTTGACATACAAAGTCTGGACAGTAGTAATTGTCTGAACAAATGGCATTAGTTGAAAATAGTGGTCAAATTCCTTTGTAAGGCAAAAGAATATTCAACAAACACGAGACGGCGCTCCAAAGAAACAACATGCAGATCCTGTTCTACAGTTATTCTGCAGTTACCATAATTTCAACCAGATCCTGATATTACTATTACTGAAGAAATTAAGTCAAGGTGACACCCATCACCATAAGCCCGAATTATTCTGCTCAGGACAATATCGTTAAACCATGGCAAAACAAATCTGGAGAGTCTTACATATGTTTGCCCAGTCTGTCAAGAAGTCAAAAATACTTACAAACTGCACTCTCATCTTTCTCCCACTGTATTCTGAGAATAATGAAAAACTGGAAATTATGCTTTATTTTTCCCTAAGAAATGTATCCAAATGTGTAGCATGGCATAAATTCATCCTACTTTACGTGTGTTGACAAGTGACTAAAATATTTGGATGAGCTTCCAAACCTATTTGAGAGAAGCTGCCGTATGAGAATGAACTGAGTCTGTTTCAGGATTTCTTTCTTTCTTTTTAAAGATTTAATTATTTCTGCACACAAGAGCTAGGGTTGTATGCTAGAGGTGTGGGGTGTGTGAGAGAGGATTCACTAGAGACAGAGGAGGAAGCAGCTAGCGAGATAGGAAGCATCTGCTGTGTCACGTGGATCAGCTCCCTGTCAGGGGATTGAAGTCCTGGATAGCTTCAGAGTGCTGAGACTTAACCCCTTGCACCAGCAGGGAGGCCCCTATTTCAGGGTTTTTTCAGCTTAGATTTGACTTTGTCAATTTAGTCAAATATTAAACTACTTATTTACACAACAAAATGAAAGCTGTCAAGCAGACATAAAACCTCAAGTAGAAAGCTGGTATGGAAAGAATGTGTTGCTCCTGAAAAAACCCTCTTTTAGCCTGCTTCTGTCTCCAATTATACACACATGCCTGAAAGTATGCAGGCATGCATGCACACATGCACAGAAATTTATTCCCTTAGCTAAATTTCTTTTTTGATAAAAATACAAAATCTTTGAATGATTATGGTGTGATGCTGTATTCCTAAAATTATGTAAGTTTGTAAACCAGTGGCAAGTCAATAAATTCTTTGGAAGACTTGGTTACTATAAGGTATTGATTACTCACAGCATTAGGGAAACATCATTAGATTCATTCTTGAGAAGAGATTTAAGAGAAAGCAAGACACACAGTGTAAGGTGAAGGACTTATTCATACAAATTAATTTCACAGTGAATAATTTTTATAAGATAATCCATATTAAAAATAGGAGGCAATCGTAAATGCTAAATATCTTTCTTTTAAATAACATTTTTCAAATGTACTAAAGGAACTTGCTTAAAAATCTTCTATGGGCCTCCCTGGTGGCTCAAGGAGTTATGTCTCAGCACTGTGAAGCATCTGCAGCCACAGCAGTGTAAGTTTGATCCATGGCCCAGGGAGGTGACCCACATGGCACAGCAGACTTTTCCTGTCTCACCTGCTGCTTCCCTCAGCATTGTGTGTTTCAGTCAGTCTGCCTGTTCTGCTTCCCACTCTGTCTCTGGTGCTCTCATCCTACCACACCTCCGGCCTGTACCCCAGTTCTTATATGCATACACAAATAAATATTTTTTAAAAGTAATAATACAAAACTGGTTTGGAAATATATAGATATTTCTGAATTGTAACTATTCCTGATATGTAATGGCTGCCTCAGCTGGAAGTTTTGCTTCAGACTGTTAGTCACCAGACCTCAGAATGGTAAAGCTCCAGAAGTAATTTCTTCTTAGTCAGCTGACTTCATAACAATTTTCCAGTGTCACCCATGTTTAGTCACAAAGGTAACTAGATGGATTCCTTTGCAGAGGTAAGCTATTGGTCTTCAGCTTTCTACACAGAATAGGCCTGGCAATGTGATTCGCCAGCAACCACTAGCAAGGGTATGTGATTCTGATCTACAAGAAAGTGATCTAAGGTAATTTACTAAAGAACACAGATTTTATACTAAGTTAGCAAAAAACTCACTGCTTTAAACATGTGTTATCTATCTTTGGGCTGTGGAATCTTATGAAGATGGGAGAAAAATAGGAGGAAAAGTGTAAGGCTGCCTACTAAAGAGGACCTAGTCCTATCTAGCGATACAAAATTCATAACGAATATAACAGACAGCATAGAAGCTGTCCAAAATGAGAGAAGAATGTCAAGTCTTGGTAAAACAACAATCACAAGGAAATAATTCTGACACTTCAAAACAAAATTTAGTAATAAGGAAACAAAGACACTGCTTTAATACAGTTCACAGGTGATAAAGAAAGGTTCATTTAATCGAGTTAGTTGCAAAGTAAGTAAGTAGTTATAAGGTAGAATTTTCATTTAGAATTGTCACCTACATAGTTCTTATTCCTCATCAACTGAATTGCTGTCAGCTCATTTGTGACTTTCCTATTCAGTGACTAGAAAAGTCCAAGTAGAAACTACCTGCATACTTATATGGATGCCTGATACAGATACCACATGCCACATCACTGGATATAATACTCTGGTTGTATAGTGAAGAGCCTGTGTGCCTTCACTGCCGCATTTACCACCAGGAAGCTGCTCCCTTGCTACTGTTCTCAGTTGCTGAATCTTCTTTTTGTGGAGAGTTTCAGAGCTACAACATTAAAGGGCCTTGGGAAATTCATGAAACCTTGAGGAAAATAGCAACAACCTTAGTTTGAGTTTTTAAGATAAAATAACATTTTTCCCAAAGATTGAGAAATATAGTCACTGGATAATCACCACAGGATAAAAATACGTAAATAAAATCAAAGACTAGAAAAGAAACCATTGTACGAAGGGGTAGAAGACTGGTACACTATTATGACAACGTTGAGTCCACATAAACATACCAATGTGATCCCCAAACTCCAGACATCAGAACGGACATCATATCCTTGTCGTGATGCACTTGGGTCTATTCTTTCAGGCTGTAACACAAAGAGAAGTCATAGTCATTAATTATGTACAGCCTCAAGGAGTAGGCATATGGAAGCAACAGATGGCAAGTCATCAAAATGCCAAATTCCTCCAAGAGAAAACTATGTCTAGGGTCAGATTAGAAGTAATAAATAGTAAGCCATCATTATATTAAACACAGAAACTCCAGTTCAGTGGGTACCAACTCTTCTAGTATTTCCTCTTAAGGACCCACAGACATTTAAAAATCTAAAGCTGACAAAAAAGAGAAAGGGAGAAAACTGGAAAAACAAGCAAATAAATAAAGGGTCAGACTAGTAGCAATTAATGGTAAATAGAAAAGCAAAAGACTAGGTCTTCTTTGTTTCAGAGAATAAAACACACCATAATATATGTGAGATTAAAAAGTAAACATAGTTATGATAATTATTCTACCCATTTTCATTATAAAGCTAAACATAACAAAATGTATAATAAATATCTTTAAAGATATTTGCTTATTAGTTACCTTTAATCAAATTAAGGCATTCCAATATAGTAATATTATCCTATTATATAAACAGTAAAAATCATTTTCAGGAATTTCTGCAAAGGGCCCATCTTTATATTCCCTTGACATAAGTGATCATTATTTACAGCATATTGGGGATGGACAAGAAAAGTGAGAAAGGCTATCAGTTGCATGGAGCTGACAATGAACCCTTAGCTAAAACAAAACAACTGCTGTTGAAAGAAATGTCCAGCATAACAGCTAACTGTATTACATATTCTCTGCCTGTCAGCAACAACTAACTGTATTTTGAGTTAAGTTTTTATATTTGAACATGAATAGTATGCTGCATAAATATCCTTTAGAAGCTATTTATTCTGCTTTTAGTTGTAAGTACATTTGTTTCCCTAATAAGGTGAATATTACATAAAAATCTGAGTCAACCAAAGAGAAAATATTCCATTTAATAACAGCAGAATACACATTTTCCTCAAGCTCACATGAAATGTTCTGGGCCACAAAATACATGTTATTTTCTTAAAAATTGAAATCATATGAAGCACATTCAGATGACAAAGTAATTAAATGAGAAAAAAGTAACACAAAGATAACCTGATAAAAATCCTCAAATATTTGGAGATTAAACAACATACTTCTAAACAACACACAGCTAATGGAAGACTCAACAAAAAAAAAAAAAAAAAAAAAAATTGAAATAAATGAAAACCAAAAACAAAAATCAACAAAACTGACAAACCTATAGCTACAATGACTGGAAGAATAAAACATAAGATAAAATTAGAATGAAAAGAGGTGATACTGTTCTTACTGACATTTACAGAAATCAATAACATGGACACATTCTTTGAAAACCTACAGAAAGTAATACAGAAATATGAATAGCCTTAAGCCAGTTTTTAAAACGATTTTGTTATTATAAACCTTCCCATGAAAATAAATTCATGGAAGAGTTCACGGATGAACTCTTTCAAAAATACCGTGTTTATAAAACCAATCTTTAACACATTTATTTCCCAAAAAACTGAGATGGCTGCAACTCTTTCACAAGGTCGATATAATCATTTATGAAAACCTGGCAAAGACATTAAAGAACTAATGTCCCTCATTAACATAAAATAAAAATTGTCAGCAATATATGAGTGAATCCAATCCAGCTAAAAATGAAGAGAAAATACAAGTGGAGTTTATCTCAGGAACACAATATTGACTTAGTGCTTCTATTTTGTGTATGACTTTTAAAATTTTTTTTATTTATATCTTTACATCATTGTGTATTCCCTGTAAAATTCCTACCACCAATTCACCTGTGTGCCATCACCATAGTCTCTTGTGCTCTTCTCTCCAGTTTATCCCTTTTCTTCCCTCTCCCTCACAGAATGTCTCTGATTTATGATGGCTGCCTGCTAATTTTTAAAAATTTTTATTATTATTGAAATTTTTTTCCTGAGCCCTTATTTGGTCCCCCTATATTCCTCCTATAAGTGAGACCATTTGATAATTTTCTTTTCTTCTGGCTTATTTCACTGAGTGTGGTTCCTTCAAATGCCCAAAAATAGATAACTGGATCAAGAAGATGTGGTATATATACACAATGGAATACTATTCAACAATCGAAAAAGATAAACTCATGCCATTCACAACAACATGGATGGAGCTAGAAGTGACTTAGTACTTTTAAATCAATATATTGTACTTTATTTACAGAACAGAGAAAAATCATGATAACTCCATATAGCATTTAACAAAATTCAAATACTGAAAAGCAATTCTTAGCATATTAAATAGAGAAGGAAACTTGTTCACTCAAGTTCAAAGGGTATCTAAAGTACCCTAGAATTATTACCATATTTACTGGTAATATAGAATACTTTCTTCCTTAATATTGGGAAAAGGGAACTACTTTTATCTAGCATTATACTGGAAGCAAGGGGGAAAAAAGGAAAGCGCTACTAAAACTAGTGATGAAACTAACCAGGTCATAGGAAACAATGTCAAGTATACATCAGTTGCACTTCTATATAACATAGCAAAATATTTTTATTTCCATTTATTAATACAATTGTAGCATCAAAAATATAAATTATTTAGGAATAAATTTAAAAGGGGTTCAGTACTTCCATACTTAAAGTTACTACTTCCATAATGAAAACACTGCTGAAAGCAAGAAGACCTAAAGAGAGAAACATAGAAGGCACTTTTCTGAAAAAACTCAGAAATTAGGTATCTACCGGTGGATGCAGTGATACTGTGCTTTATCACATGCAAAACTCAGCAATAAAAAAGAATGAAATACTACTACACATAATAGCAAGGATATAGCTTTAAAACATTATGGTAGGAGACACACACAAACAAGTATATACTGTCAGATTCTGAAACTGATAAATCTAATTAATAGTTATCATTGGAAATAGAACCAATGATCTTTTTCAGGTGATAGTCACATCTTGTGTCTTGGCTGATTTGGTAGTACATAATTAACTACATTTGTCAAAATTCTAACTGTATACTTAAGATGAGTGCCTATCATCTGTGATTGTGGTGGTAACCTTATGTTGTATGTTATGCTGTATGTTTATGTTGTGAAGATGTCAAATTTTTTTTTTAAAGATTTATTTATGCATACAAGCACTGGGGTACAGGCCAGAGGTGTGGGGGGTGAGAGGATTCACCACAGAGAGCGGGAGCAGAACGGGCAGATCAACAGAAGTACACTGCTGAGGGGAGCAGCGGGCACAGCAGGAGAGGTCTGATGCGCCATACGGGTCCCCCCCCTGGGGTCCCCCCCCTGGCCGGCAGCAGGGATCGAACTCGTGCTGCAGTGGCTGCGGTCTGCGGTCTGCTTCGTAGTGCGTTGCTTAACCCACTGCGCCACCAGGGGAGGCCCGAAGATGTCAAATTTTTAACTTGTTTCTAAAACCTTACATGTTGAAGATGTCAAATTTTTAACATGTAAGGTTTTAGAAACAAGTTTTTTAACATGTAAGGTTTCAAAACAAGTAAAAATTATGCCATTTGCTGCTGATGTCATACTAGAGCACTATCTAGCAATCCTACCCAAGGATTTTTAAGTATACTTTTGTTTTGCTTGATATTCATTAGAGATCAAATACTTAAGTTATATGATAACTTACAAATTTTTCTGGTAGGAGATGCAAATGATTTCAGTTCAATAACCTCAAAGTTATAGTTTCATTGACCTGCAGATAATTAGGAGCTATATATTGGAGTTGGTCATCTCATTCTAACATTTTTCTTCAGTGAAAATAAATACCGAATTATATAAATGTTCTCTGGGCTTGTTTTACCATCTTGCCTGTCCATCTTCCTCATTAATGAGGTAAATACATTTTTGACGTGTGTTTACATTTTATTTGCAAATGTAATGTTTTCAACATTTTGAAAATTATTCTTTGAGAAAAGTAGAGACAGGATACATACAATTCATTAGAGATTTGTATTATAAACATAAATCAAAAGTATAGATTTGAAAACACTTTTCTTAAATATTACAGGAAAAATGCCAATGTAGACAATAAGTACACAATTCAAGTTACTATGTACTGAAATATATAAAATAAAAACTGAATGGAGAAAGTAGCAACTGCAATGTTAACAAACTTGGAACAAATCCTTCTCAATTTTTTTGGATTAAAAAACAAGTGTTCAGTAAATGTAAGTACTATTACAAAAGAGACATTTCCCAATAATTCATTTCTTAAATGATTATTTGTCATCCTGAAGAGTCTTAGTAGGTCCCACAAGGAAGACATCTAACCACAAAATGTTTTGAAAGCTCATTAATAAGTCAACAGATTAACAAAAATCAATACTTTCTATTAGTTATGTTGCATGTTGTATGACAAAATGTCCCTACACTTAATAGCTTAAAACAATAAACATCTATTCTCTCAGGGTTTCTGTGAGTCAAGATTCAGGGAGTATTTTTGACTGGCGGTTCTGACTCAGGGCCTCTGATGACATACAAAATAGACGTCAGCTAGGGCTGCTGGCTTTACTGAGGTGGAGGATTTGTCACCAAGCTCATTTACAGTTACCAGCAGGAAGTTCCTCACTTCATGAGTCTCTTCATAAACTTCTTGAGTGTCTTCAAAACATGGAAGGTAGCTGGCTTCTCCCAAATTAAGTAATCCAGAAAGCAAGCAAGAACGAAGCCATAATGCCTTTTTATGGTCTACATTCAGAAGGGACACAACTGTTGTTTCTGGCATGTACTATTCATTAGAAGCAAGTAACTAAGCTCAAGACCATACTTAGTCTCCACATTTTGAAGAGAGATATATTAAAGTTTAGTAAACAGCTAACACCTAACATTTAAAACTAAGAAAACAGAAACATTCATCTCTATACGCTCACACTTGTTCAAACACATATACACAGATGCTCAAGAAACAGTAGAACTTCAGAAATTTCAAGATATATATTATTCCAAAGGCTCCTGACCAGGATGGAATTCAGTTTCAAAGAACAGGAAAGTATTTTACATCAGCTCTTCCTAACTCTAGTCTAAGTGAAATTATTTTAGCTCAGGGAGACCAAGATATGCTTCTGATTACCAGATAATCAAAAATTTTTTACTATATGAATAAAATAAAGGTTGAAAATTTCCCATTCAGTTTTTAAAGCTAGCATAACCCACTTCAACCTTTACAAAGTAAACTATAAACCAGCCTCTCTTAATCATTTTAATGCAGAAATCACACATATTGACATAGCAAATGTAAAAATACATTAAACATGAACCATATAGGGATTATTTCTGGAATGTCAGAATGGTTCAACCACAAGAAATGTGTTATTATGATTCATACTATGAATAGCTACACAGAAATATTTCATGATGTATTAATGTCACAAAAACAATAAAATTTAATATCCATTTCTGATTCATCCTCATCTTTCTCATATACATATCTATAGAGTCTTCATGCTGGTAAGTCAGAAACTACACAAGAATCCTACAACCTAATACTGTCATTCAAAGTTGATCTAGAAGTTCAAGAGCAACAAAAGTGAGTATGAGAAAAGTAAATAGATATGTGAAAGATCAATAAGTATGAGAAAGGTCAAGGTAAAAATTATTTGAAGAATAGTACCTTGAAGTACCTATGAAGCCTATTCAAAAAAGATGTGGATCAGTAATTTGACAGTTATAAATTAAACATATCAAAACAAAGTTTTCCTAAATATCAGCAATTTACTAGTCAAGAATACACAACCCATTAAAAATGGTAAGGAAAGGCTGTCTTAGCACCCAAGAATAAAGCAGTGAACTAAACAAAGATTAATTTCAAAAGTCTCAATCTTGTCAGGAGATACATATAATAAATAAATAATTCAGCGGTAATAAGGATTATGAAGCAAAAGAGAGCTAAGAAGACAGGAAAGAAATGATGGAGGTAGGGTGATGCTATTTTAGATATGGTTGTCCAGGAAGGATTATCTAATGATTGATACCTGCTGACTGAGCCCTAACTAAAGCCAATGATTAGCACATAAAAAGCATCCACAAAGAGAAGGTTCTGAGAAAAGGAAAAGACTTTGAAGTAGGAATATTCTCCTATATTTGTGGAACAAAAGTGAAGAAGGGGCCTCCCTGGTGGTGCAGTGGGTTAAGCAAGGCACTGTGAAGCAAACCTCAGCCACTGCAGTACGAGTTCAGTTCCTGCTGCGGGGGGGGGGGGGGGGGGGGGGGGGGGGGGGGCGGGGGGCGGGGCGGGGCCCAACCCACATGGCATGGCAGACCTCTCCTGCTGTGCCCGCTGCTCCCCTCAGCAGTGTGCTTCTGTTGATCTGCCTATTCTGCTCCCTGCTCTGTCTGTGGTGGATCCTCTCACCCCCCCCCCGCCCCCCCACACACACACCTCTGGCCTGTACCCCAGTGCTTGTATGCATAAATAAATAAATCTTTAAAAAAAAAAAAGTGAAGACGTCAGCATGGAGTGGAGCAAACAAGGGGAAAGGTAGCATGAAAACAATTAAAAAAGATAGCTGGGGACAGGGCCATGCTTAGAAGCCCTTTGTAAGGGCTCTTGAATTTGAGTTTTAAGTAAAGGAGTGACACTGACTGACAATACTTTGAAAGGCACATTCTGGCTGCCCTGTTGAGAATGACTGCAGAATAGCAAGGTTATAAACAAGACTATTTCAAAGACTACATAGCAAGAAGGCAGGCGAGACATGCAAGTGGCTAGACCAAAAAGCACCTTTTTTTTTTTTTTAAATCACCGAATGGCTTAAAAAAAAAAAAAAAAGTGGGGAAGAGGGTTCTAGACACACCCTGAAAGTAAAGTGGACAGTATTTGCTAATTGACTGAGTATGCTAGAGTATGATATGTAAGAAGAAATGAAATTCCAAAGGTTGCAACCTGAGCAACTGATAGAGGGAGTCAGCATTTACTGAAATACAAAACTGGGGAGGGAGAAGTAATTTGCAGATTTTGCAAGGGGCAGAAGTAACAAGAGATCAAGAACTCTACTGGACATATTATATATGTATTTGCAAACTCTGTGGAATCTAAAAGGAGTTATAAAATTTGAAACAATACGTAATTTGAGAGTTTATAAATGAGTTGTGGGCAGAAAGGACAAAACAGAGAAATCATCAACATTCATGATTTTCTTAGGTGTCTACTAAGTGATAGGCCCTGCACATCTAGTGAACAAAACAGATAGCTAGTATTAACTTTCAGAATTCACTAAAGGAATCTGGGTAATTAAAAGAAGCAAGTAAATCATCAATCCTGGGGTATACCAATATACAGAGATCAGGAAGATAAAGAATATTCAGAGAACCAAGAAAGACAAACCAGCCAAACAAGTGTAACAAATGGAAACCATGTGATAAAAGTATTTTAAGAATGTAGTCTTTCAAATATTACAGGTAGATTAATGAAGATTATCACTCAGTACTGACCACTGGCTCTGGAAATATAGAAGACAGCATTCATTTGATAACAGTAGTTCAAGTGGAGTGATGAGGTAAAAGAAGCCATTAGAAATGGTTAAAATTAATGAAAAGAGGGCCTCCCTGGTGGCACAAGGAGTTAAGTCTCAGCACGTAGTGCTGAGGCTATCATCAGCCACTGCAGCAAAAGTTAGATCCCAGCCAGGGATGTGACCCACATGGCGCAGCAGACCTCTCCTGTCTGACCCCTTGCTCCCCTCAGCAGTGTACTTCACTTGATCTGCCTGTTCTGCTCCCTACTCTGTCTCTGGTGAATCCTCTCACTCCCCACACTTCTGGTCTATACTTCAGTTCTTCTACGCAAAAATAAATAAGTAAATCTTTAAACAAATTAAAAAGACATTATAATCAAACACCTGAAAGACAAAGAAAGAATCTAGAAAACAGCAAGACAGCAGTGACTCCTTACATACCAGGAGTTCTCAGGAAGTTAAAGTGAATTTCTCATCAGAAACAATGGATGCCAGAAGGGAACAAGGTGATATATTTCAAGTGTTAAAAAAAAATGCAATCAAGAATCCCGAATCCAGCAAAACTGTCCTTCAAAACCAAAGGAGGGGCCCTTCTTCGTGGTGCAAGGATTAAGGCACAGCACTATGAAACTATCCACAGTCACTGCAGCATGAAATTGATTTGATCCCTGGCCAAGGAGGTGAACCACATGACGCAGAAAACCTGTCTTGGCCACTGCTCCCCTCAGCAGTATATTTCAGTCAATCTGCCTGTTCTGCTCCCACTGTCTCTAGTGACTCCTCTCACTCCCCACATCTCTGGCTTGTACCCCAGAACTTATATGTATAATAAATAAATAAAAACCAAAAAAACCCGAAGAAGTTAAGACATTCACAAATACAATAATATGTCAAAAGAATAAAGAAAGAACCCTAGACAGTAACTTTGAGTCATAAAAAGAATGAATTCTGGCAAAGGTAACTTTTAATGTAAATATAAATGCCACTATTGCTATGTTTTGATTTCCTATGTGATTTTTAAAAATGCAGTAACTATAAGATTATGACACACATAAAGAACAAATGGCAAATAATTCAGTAATCATTTTAAATTAGAAAAAAATGCTAATAAAAAAAATTGAGATTAGAGGAATGTAGTAAAAACCACTAGACCCTACCCTGTCTATAAAACACTTACTTTAGATCCAAAGGTATCATTAGATTGAAAGAGAAAGGGTAGGAAAAGAAATTCAATGCAATGGCAAACGTAAGCAGTCAAATTGTTAAAAGAGACAAAAGGTCCTTAAATATCTATAACAAGGTAAATTCATAAAAGATATAACAACTACAACAACTGAGACAAGCACTAAAAATGTAGAAAATAGTTAACAGTTAATTTTTAGGACATCATTAGTAATTGTGTAGTTATACATTTTCCAAATGCTTCATGCCTATGTTTTTTTTTACTTGTTTTTGAAAACTTGTTGTTTCATTGGTCTCGTTCACAATGAATGCAAGATCTTCCATATTTTCCCAAGAATCTGCTTGGCAAGTCAACATTCACACGCCAGAATTTAAATGAAGGTCTTTTTTTCTGTTATAACAGGCACAAAGCATAGCCCCACATCTACACTCTCTCTCTCTCTCTCTCTCTCTCTCTCTCGCTCTCATTTCATTTGTAGAAAAAGTGACTGGAAAAAGTATACCAAAACTAAAACAGGGTAATGAAAATTACACAACTCTAAAATATCGTCAGTAACTAAAAATTTTCAAATCTAATGCTTTTAAAACACAATGACCAGAATATACACAACTGAACAGGTACACAGAATATATGAAACACTATGTATCACACTATATGCATACTGAGAGAAATAAAAAGAGAAAAGAAGATATAAAATTTACTTTTAAATGATGCAGAAAATAAAATGCATTTAAGTTTTTGAAATAATTGTGAAATCTAGGTAGCACTAGGCCTGTCGATTTAGAAAGAAGATAAAAATGCTATGCTACACTGCTATGACTTTTCTTACTTTACTATATCTTATAGCACTGACTTGGGAAAGTATAAATCAAGAAATAAAGTAACAAAAAAAGGGGAAAATGTTTATTCAAATCTAAGCAAATTTTATAGCTAAAAAGAGTCCACACTGAAACAGAAACTTCTAGCAGGAATATATGGCCAAACCCTTACTTATCACCATTTAGAACAGTGTGCTGGTCAGCAAAGAATCATGACCACATTAAGGAAAACACTAACACCTTTGGAAATTATTTAAAACAGATACTAAATTTCCAAGTACGTACAGATCAAAATCCAGACTGTAGGAATGGTATATGCAAATATGCTGAGGTGAGAGGAGAACCATATGTGAGGGTGGTGTAGGGAAGCCCCTTAAGGGGGAAAAGGTTTCAGGTTAGGAAATACCCAAAGCCACTACGTTGACATTTGTTAGTAAGCTCATCTACCTCTTACCTCTAAAGAGGGAATAACAATATTCAAAACATAGTTTTACACTGTAAGACATACCGAGTTCTGTTAAAAACACAAGTTTTTCTTTTCTCAGCAAATTGGAAATAGCATGGCTTAAAAACATATCACACATTAGCCACTTTACTACAACACCATCTATCAGTCCAGATAACATATGGAATGTTAGGGACACACAGAAACCTGCAAACTAACCATCTAGATGACTAGTAGAGTTGAAAAAAAAAAAATCAAAAAGACCACAAATGCTATTTTCATATAAGAGAAGTAGAGTAAGACACTGAATACAGATATTCCCTGGGACAATTTCACAAAATTTCATGGAGCAGCTAGGACTTGAGTTTGTTCTTTAGGGAAGAGAAAAACACTCTAGTATGGTGAAGTTGCACGACTACTGGAGGATTCCTTAGAAGAACAGCACCCAGGGCACAGGCTCTTTGTTCAATGACTGTCTAGCAAGAAGGCGTGGCCTTCACACTTACTGCCATGTATGGCCTACACCCAGCATCTCTTGTCTTGGCAATGGAGTCAACAAGTTGTCCACTGATGCCAAAGTCACAGAGTTTAATATTTCCACTTCTGTCCAGAAGAATATTGGAAGGTTTGATATCTGCAAGAGGTAGATGTCATTCCACATACAAGTAATGAAATAAACTATATGTTAAAGTACTTAAAGCAAAATATATATATATAAAACCCTTAGACAATAAGTCATTAAGTCCTTAAAATTCAGACATACAAGAAGGAAAAAACAGCATCATTTATACATGCAACCATTATTCATGTTTTAAAAATGAGCTTATATTTTTTTATATAGAGTTGTGTTAATGTAATATATACATATGGAGATATATAACTGTATATTTTATATTTATATAAATGGTACACAGTAAAAGTCATTTTACCAGTGGCACCTTAATAATTCATAAACAATAGACGATGAATTTTCTCTTAACATTATAGTACACATTTATGAAAACTCTGGTTTTTCTCTATTGAAAATGAGAAAGCAATTTTTTTAATGCCAATGTTTAAAAAATTCAATATCAAAAGTGCTTCACAATAAATTTAGGTATTCTAAAATAAAATGTTTTGTTTCCATCAAGGGACTTATAAACATTTACCATTTCACATTAGTTAGCAGTCCAAATATAAAGAATGAATTTTATCTGTATATTAACCTATCGTACAATGTGTCATAAACTGTACAGCTAAATGCAAAGTATAAAAAGTATAAACCCACAATTTAGTTAATGTAGAGATTTATCTAACTTAGGAAGAAAATCCAATATAATACATCTAAAAGCAAAGTTTACAATTTTCGCTCTGAAACTCACAATGTTCTAGGGCAAGGTACTGAACATCCCCTTTACAACCACAATTTTTTCATCTACAAAATGAAAACAATAATTCCTATTCATGAGATTGTGGAATTTAAAACATCTAATAAAATACCTGAAGATGATTTACATTCAAAATCCATCCCCTTAATCATTACTTCTCCTTGAGAGATTTTTATATACTTAGTTTCATCAAGTTTCTCCCAACTTACCCTTAGATCAGTCCTTGAGAAATTAGATTCATTTTTACTATTTCCAGAATGTGTGTACTTTCCTGCAAGCTAAGACAATCAATTCTCCAGTTTTGCCAAATTGTCTTCTAGGTTATCTTGTCTTCCTCTCCTGACAATCAACTCACTACCAGTGTATGCTAATTGGCTGTCTGGTGAATCCTTCCTCTTTGCTGACTAGCTGTTCTTGCCTTACCTTAATCCCATAAACCATTATGCCTCAATGAATTAAAAAAAAAATGAAAATCAGAAGGTGGCCTACAAAAATATCCAGAGAAGATCTCTTATCCCCACTGATAATTATCAGGTTCTCAAACATACATCCCTAATCACTCTATCCTTTACACTGGAACCGCCAAGAGGTATCCATCCTCCTCTGAATGGCTTTATTCATGTCTCCAAAAACTGAATCCTCACTGGCCTAAGCTTTTAATTTAGTCTCAGGCTCCTTGCCAGAGAAGAGTTTAGGAAAGAGCATGAGGAATTCTGGTGAATGAGACAAACGACAATGTTTGAGACATAGAAAGATTTCCCTGCTCCTAAGACAGCCACACAGGAACAGACAACTGCTTCTTCAAGTTTCATGTCAAGGTGTGACTCTGTGGCACTGCTTTCATCTTTACTACCTTGATGATGGAATCGACATATTAAGGAGAGTAAAAGGGAAAAAGGAGTATAAGCCCTAATCATATTGTGTTTATGGACACTCTTTGGACGTAGACCAATGAATTTCTTTGGGGTTCAGGTCAGTTATCAGGAATTCCTATTACTTGTAATCAAAAGCACTCTAATGTAGCAAAAAAAAAAAAGGCTAACAGATCCTAATTGATAAAAACATTGGTATAAACTCATCATTTTATTTGGTAACAGGAAAACCAAAGTTACTTTTTATTCAACTTCTCCCCATTAACTCTCTAAGTATTTTCCTGTGATCTGTGAGTATCCCTAAGGTAATTATCAAAATAGCCAAAAAAGGAGGGGGACAGCCAAAACAAGAATAAAATGAACTACAAGAGGAACAAAATAATTTTGCTGAGGGACCTAACCTTATGATTTTTGGTCAAAAGAGAAAATAAGAAGTCTATCTAATGTTATTTTTAACAAGTATTAAGTCCCACAATATTAAATGAAATATCTGATGTTCAAAGTTAATTATCAGTGGTCCAGGATAGACCTCCCTGCCCCCAAACTAAAATTTCTTAAATGCCACTTTACTAATTTCTCTAGGCACTAGAAACTGCTTCTTAAAATTCAAGGTTTTTAGCTTCTCTTTTACAATGTCCTATTTATCACCCAGACTGAATCACACACTTGTCCATTACAGAGTTACTAAGGGTGGTATGCGTTTTTTTAAAAAAGACTTATTTATTTATGCATACAAGAGGTGGGGTACAGGCCAGAGTCATGGAAGGTGAGATGATTCACCAGAGACAGAGTGGGGAGCAGAACAGGGAGATCTACTGAAATACACTACTGAGAGGAACAGCGGGGAGACAGGAGAGGTCTGCTGCGCCATGTGCGTCCCCCCCTTGGCCGAGGATTGAACTCCCGATACTGTGCAGATGCTTCACAGTGTGGTGCTCAACCTGCCGTACCACCAGGGAGGCCCAAGGTGGTATGCTTCTTCAAAGCCACCACCTCTCTACCCTGAGTCTGGCATGGTGATAAACAGAGCAATTATTTAATATATTTGTTGTTGTTGAATTAAATTCAGGATTCCCATGGTATCACTGCCTTCCAAGAGAGCTACATCAAATGCTTGAATCCGTGTCTATTTTGGCCAAGATCAATGTTTTCATAAATATAGAATGTCTGAGAGGAATTTCAATATACATTAGCAATTAAAGGATCTCTCTCAATTTGCAGAAATTATACAGTAAAAAAGGAACACTGGGTAGGGATGGTAGGGTGGCTTTATAACGCTCGGGGATGCTACCGTTCAGATTCTTCTTTGAAAGTCGATAGAACCACCTTCACATTTTATTTGTATATGCACAGAAACCTCAATTACCTATCAGGTAATGAAAAAAGTATTTTTCAACTAAGAGTAGTTAGAATTTGCAGCAAAATCCACTTTTACTTCTAAGTGCAGCATACTAGTAAGTTAGACTGTAATAATAGAATCCCAAATAACAAAATTTTTAGAGTACATTTATTACTAGTAATGTAAATATTTCAGGAAGAATACAGTGACTATAATTTTCAATAGGTTTATTCTATTAAAAATATTAATTTATGATCTATAAAAAATAATAATACCCACCTCTGTGAATGATTTTCAAGTTTTCTTTTAAGTGGTTTAGTGCTTTCACAGTCTAGGGAGAAAAAAAAAAGCAGAGATGAAATAAGTTTCTTTTGAATCAAACAAAACAATAGTTTATTCTAAGTAAAAGTCCACACAGTTGCTCTGTGCTTTTATCCTAAATGTTTCAATAAACTGCCCAATTTTTCCTTTAACTGAAGATGTTGAATGAAAATTTTAGATCTGAAAGCCTAGTTGCCTTTTCATGATGCTCCCTGACAACTTAAAAATATTGCTACTTAATTTGTTTAATGAGTCATTTAAAAGTTTTTTGAGCCTCCAAACTTTTCAAGGACAAAGACATATGGTCTAAGAAACCCCAATAGACTGACTCCATCGTGAATGCCAATGTAATACATTTTCAAAATTCTCAGTTTTTCTTAATCATTCACCCTCATTGGGGCCTGGGCCTTCCAAGTAATGTTAGCAGAGCCAGAGTGTCTCTGCTCAGTCATTATACCAATTTATCCTAGGACGTGATCACTAATGAGAAAACCAGAAGTTTCTTTAGGAACAGAGGAAATAACTTAAATCAAAACTTCTATAACCTCAAACTAAAAGAGAATTCAATCGCAGGTCAACCATTTGCTGCAGGCCACCAAGGTGATGCAACAAATGATTTATTAGTGTATCTCTATTATACATGTCATAATAATGATAAATAATTTTATTTGTTTTCCAATTTCATAGTCAGACTATTGTACAGTGGTTAAGAGCTGGATTCTGGGATCAGCTGCCTGGGCTTAAGTTATGAATCACTTATAACTGTATGATCATAAAAGCAAATTAATTAGTTCATAAGATATTAAAACTTGATTTAGCTAAGTAACTTAAAAATCTAATATGATATCTATGAATTTTAAAATAACCAGAGTTTAATCTGATTTTTTAAAATTCAAGTTACACACACACACATATCACTTATAACTAAGATATAGTTCACAGACTATATAATTTTAACATTAATCTTTAGTGACCCACTTGGATAAACTTAATAATTTAACAGGTAGACATCTTGGAGGTAGAGGATGCAGGAAAGATGTAAGAAATTATATGCAACCAGAATACATACCTTATAATTTCCTATAACATTTATATATAAAGTAACCCAGGTCAAATCATTAATTCAGATTCTCAGTGATTTCTGAGTATCTTAATTTTACTATATAAAAAAAAACTTTTTGAAAAAAATTTGTGAACAAACTTTGTCAGATGAAAAATTCATAGCAAGAAAGAAAACAATGAACTCACTCTCAAAATTATAAACACATATGCAAGAGCACTTCTTCTCTTTTTTGGGACTATGGTAAAAGTGAATCGTCCGAATTAATAGTGAAGCTGAAATTGCTACTAAAAAATTTAAATAGACTCATCTAAAATCATGAGTCTAGGAGTTTCAATTAAGGAGACTTAAAGAGACCACTGTGATTCTGATTAATTTAGAGACAACTGAGATAAAAGTAGTTAAAGCAAACAGAGGATAAAAAAGAACAGAAAATTGCTTTTTCTAGCCTCATTTGCAGCACAGATTCTTATGGCTCAGTGTGATTTAATGAAAAGAACACTGTCACTATTTATCTAGACCCTATTTTAAAAATAATTACTGTGATATGACAATTACCCCACAGAAGTGATTTTCTTTTCATATACACATAATTTCCCAGGAACATCAATAACAATCTGTGAAGGACATTCAGTTATGTATACTCAAAACCTCAGCAGAATCTTTATAAAACAGTATATGGAATGAAAAATTTGAAAAGCAGATACTTACTGCTAAAGTGATTTTGCCTAAAATTTCTTCTGGAATAACATCATCTAATACACTATATACATATTTGTAAAACTTATCAAACGAGGTAGACATGAGTTCCATACAGATCCAACAGTCACCCTAGAAAGTAACAAATAGCCATTATTCTTTCACCTCTTAATATTAAGTACCACCTTTCTCTTACAGAAAAAGGAATCCAATTAGAGAAGAATGAATCTTATTCTCCCCCCCAATTCTATTTTTAAATCTCCAACTAGACCTATGAAAATGAATGCTTATAGCCTGCCACCCCCATCCTCCCCCATTTTATATACAAGGTGTCACAGCTAAAATTACATTTCCTAGTCTTCCATGTAGAGATATAAATCATTTGGCCAATATTCTCCCTTCCCAACTGTTAAGGACAGGGGGTAGTCTGATAGAGAAAACTGTTGTGCTTTTATAAAAATTTTAAATTCTGCCACAATTGAACATAAAAATAACAAATATGTGGAAAATTGTTTCATTCTTACTAACAAAGAAAATAGATGACAGGTTATATAAACTTCTTATATTAGTAAAAATTAGAGAAAAATACATAAAGCAAACCCAAAACCTAATGATTTTTTCAATCGTCTCCAAGTTCCAGCGGCTAAATGAGATTTTAATGTCACAATTTAAAATGTAAGGCCTACTCGCTAACTTATTTAAAACACTGGCAGGTCATCTTGCTCTGACCACTCCCAGACCTTACTCTATTCTGTATACCATCTTCTAATATAAAATATTATTAACTCATTTATTGTGTTTAACATCTACCTTTCCTAGCAGGACATAACATACACTGTATCTTCCCAACTATATATAACATATAGGACAGGGGCTCAACAAACATTCCTTAAAATGAATAAATGCTGGTTTCTAATTTGAATCATTCAAAAACTACTCACAGTATTAGAGATTGTTTTAAAGCAGTTTGAAAGTAATCTGACAATAAAAAGTGTTCACACTCTTTGATAGTCATGTAACTTAAGTAGTACATAAGTTACAAAAAGAAAAGGCAAAAACAAAAGAAGCTACTGAGCAATCCCATGAGAGGGAATGATACATTATTAAAGGGATAATCTAAAATTACCTTGAAAACTATAGCTTATGAGAGGTATATGTGAGAAAACACAGAATATTAGCCAATAGCATAGCCATGATGGCAATGCTGTACAAGTTATGTCTGCATATGAACAAGGACTATTAAGTGCCTTATGGGAATGAAGACAGTGGATGATGACCAAAATTACCTGAAACAATTTTGAGTGCACTTGGAAAATGATTCTCACATGACTGAGTAACAAACACCATTCACACCAAACACATCACTTGAATTTATTTCAATCTAAAGACACCAGCACAGTAGTTTTACTGTAATATTTCAATAGAGCAAAAAAGATATCAATTTAAATTCATCTATTCAGAAAACCAGTAAGGAAGGAACTTATCTTCAGTTATAGGAAAATGGAATGACCAATGATGATAAGTCCAAAAGGTTTGATTTATCACTCAGGCTCTTCTTTTTATTTATATAAACTTAAGAACCTTCAGTTCCTTATCTATCACATGGGATTGCCCCACTGTCCTTATGGACTATGATAAAGATCAAATGAGTTAACATACATACAGCACAAAATAAAGTGCATGGCAGGAATTAAAGACTATAATTTAGAAAATGAGAAAAGGATAGAAAATAGCAAGGCAAACAGAAAAAGAAAGATATGGGAGCAAGGTAACAAAGGTAAGAAGTAAACTGAGAACTGAGGACGTGAAGGTGTGCTACAAATTAGCTATTAGCTACAGAAAGGTAAATCTTTACAGTCTCCATGGCATATAACCTAATGTAAACTTCTAGTTTCTTCTAACAGTTGCTTTAGCTATAACGGAAAATCGATAACTACAATGAGGTCTATTAAAGGAAAAAAAAAACCAGTCTGAGTTGGTTCAAAAAGCAGTGACAGCAACATTACTTTTATGTTCAAGCAAAAGATGGAATAACCACATGACTGAAATACAAAAGCAGAAATTACTGAATATGAGTTTGCTGAAAAGGTGGAGGATAAAGAAACACTGAGCTACTTAGATAAGGGTTCCTAGGACAGGATCCACACCCTAACATTGCCAACAATAACCACTTACAAAGTAAAATGTTTTAAAAGTCACGACTCACAACAGAAATAAAAACTATGGCATACCCAGGAATACATCTAACAAAAGAGGCAAAACTTTGATGAAAGCAAGTATAAGATGTTTAGAAAAGGAGCCTAACAACTTCTCCAAATACAGAGGCAAACCATGTTTTCGAATATGAAGACTCAGCATCATAAAGATGTTAAATTCCCCAAAACTGACCTAAGAATTTAATTAAATTCTAATTAAAATTATCATGCTCTTAGACAAACTTATCTTACCACAAATACAGGAAAGTAGAGTCAAGAGTAATCAAGACAAAGTTAAAGAAGGGGGATTGCCTTACTAGACAAAGACTTTATAAAGCCATCTGAATAGAAGATGGTGGTACTTTTCCCCATGGAAAAGTAAATACACCAATGGAACAGATCCACAAGTGTAGGCACATATGGAAATGCAGTGTATGGTGATGGAGCAAAGCAAGAAAGGGCCAAAAGGATGAAATACTCAATGAATGCTACTGGGACCAGAGGACTGCCATATAGAAAAAAGTTAGATTAAACCTTTACTTCAAATCATTCACAAATATAAATACAAAAATTTTCAAATGGTTAATTTAAAGCAAAAGTTTAAAACTTTAAATCAGAGTTCTTGAAGACTTCAGGATAGGAAAAAACTTCCTCCCAAAAACATAAGAAAAAAGTCACAATGGATAAGAGCTATTAAATTTAAGTTCACTATAATGTATATTTTTGTATGATAAAGGACATTATACTAAAGTCCAACAATAAGACAAAAACATCTATTTGGATGTAAACAAGGGATTAGTAGCATAAATAATAAAATATTATGCTAAATTAACTAGAAAAAGATAAAACTTAACAGAAAAATGAAAAAGGGAAATGAAAACTTCAACACACAAGGGAAAATTTCTCTACCTTGCCACAATAAGAGGAATGCAATTTTAAAAGTCAGAAACCACTTCAAATCTATCTGATGGCCAAAAATGAAACAAATGTTAGTGCAATCCAGGAAAAAAACGAGACCCATGAAAATGAATGCTTACAGCCTGCCACCCCCTCGCTCCCCCATTTTATATACAAGGTGTCACAGTTAAGCTACATTTCCTAGTCTTCCATATAAAGAAAGCAACCTTTGAGATGTTACGGTTGCTGATTTCAGAAAGCCCTTTTAGTCCTTTCCTCTTCTCTTGCTTCACATGAATATGACAGCTGAACCCACTGGGGTCTTGAGTCCCCTCAAGTTTATCGTTTCCACTATAAACTACCTCAACTAAGTAAGCCACCAACAATCTCCATGAGTGGCATCTGAATACAATTCCAGACACAGAAATCCTACTGGAGGGCAATTAAGTTAGTACAATCACTACAGAGAGAAATATGACAGCATCCACTAAATTGAAAGATATCCACATCATTTTACCTAGCAATTACATCTCTAAGCATATGCTCTATAACATCTGTAACCCAAACTGCCAAGGAGACATATAAAAGGATGATCATTCCACTGTTTATAACTGCAATTAGAAACAAGCTACATTAGGATTACCAAAGGAACATTAAAAAGCACATATTCAGTCATTATTTGATTGCTACATAGTACTCAAGATAAATATGCCAAGTCTATATATATTACAGATCTAGATTTATGAGTCGATTTGTTCATGACTTGAATTTATTGAAAATAACAGGTTTACACATTTGTTCAAGCATATCAAATTATGACTTCTAATATATGCAGTTTATAAGTCAACTTTACTTCATTAAACTATATTTAAAGCTTACAAAAGGAAAGGAAGGAAAAGGAGAAGTAGAGATAGAAAGGGAGGCTATAACTAAATATAGCTATTACAGCATCACTGCCTTTTAGACAATCTGATAAAGTTCTATATTCACAAGTTATTCAGAACAGTACTTTCAACACTAGAATTTCTCCAACTTCAAAAGATGTTTGAAATAAGTTTTCTTGCTATTAAATTCTGAAAATTTACTGATTAAAAGACACTTTAAGTGACTATAGGTTTCAATATATAAGATAAATGGTAGGGTACAATCCTTGGTCAGCAACTGACTAAAAGTTACTTTTAATATTCAAAATTGTCAAGCTGCATTTTTTAATTAGATATTCTAATATTTATATCAAATCCAAGTTGCACTTTAGGCTTCTAGCCTAGAAAGACTTACATGTGGTTGGAGACAATGGCAACAATCACATTACCCATATGGGTGTTAAATATTTTTTACTCCCTGCACTGGAGAACATTATAAAACTTTCAGATGCTCAATATTATCCAACAGTGAGATTAATCTCTACATGGGAGATGCAAGAATAAGAAAAAATAACATCTCACAAATTCCTTCAGTGATGGCTGACTGAACCAGACCAGGAGCTGAAGTTTGTGGTCACATAAATTATTTGAAATGAAATACTCTAGAGGGTTTCTAACAGGCACAGGAATTAAAAGCATTTGTCTCTCTTATAGCAATGGTAATGCGAAAAGTCTTGCCCTTACATTAATTTATAGTCTTTCCTTTCAAAACCCAGCTCTGTGTCTATTATTGGAACTAAAAGCCATTTTCTCCCTCCCCCATACACAAAAAAAATCCTTCTTTTTAAGTTATCAGCCTCAAAAGAAAAACGTTTTTCTGAATCTTTACTAAATCTGATCAACTTTCAACCTTTGTAATTTGAGAAAACACACACTGACAAGTCACTCTTTAAAGGTAAATGTTCTGATTTTCTAAAACTTCACCTTTTCTTAGTCAGAAAGTATCTACTATTTCTCCATCAGAAGACTTGAGGGTAAAATGCCAAGTTCAGTCTGTATGGCACACTGTGACTATACAAAGTCCCTAAGCCTTTATTTTTATACTCAAAAATCAAAATATTTAAAAAGTCAATGGCATCTTAATGAAGCCAGAAATTCTTCATCTTTGGCACAAGGGACTGAGGTGATGGTGCACAGGTGAAATGGTGCTGGGAACTCCCTGAGGAATACAAATGATGTCGAATATAATTAAATAAATCTAATAAAAAAAATAAATTCTTCATTCATCTCTGGACCATTTAGGGTATAATAGAACACTAAGATTTTTGTCTTTGGTGTCCTATCTATGCCATTTATTGGCTGTGTGACTTCAGTTAAATTAGTACTCTAAATTTTAGTTACATTTCTGGAATTAGGGATGAATAAATGTTTACAATTAGTGCTGATTTGATGACAGAAATGTTTTGCAAAAGGGGAGTAGAAACAGAGGGAACTGTAAAATCAAAACTTATACCAAAAGGACTGATATTTAGAATTCACCTACAGTGTTCGGATCTTAAAGAACAGAAATATTTTGAATGAAGGAAATAGGGGATTCATAAATGACATATATATGTACATGTATGTTTGTATGTGTGTAATATCTACATGTACATATTTAGGCATATATAGATATATATGACATATATGTGATATATAGCTATATCTATATTTATGAGAAATTTTCTCCTTAACCAAATAAAAAGAGAATAGCAGTTAATATGCAGATTATCAAGGCTATCATTAAAATATCACTCATATATATTTATCACTCATACTAACTTATCACTCATATACATTTCGATTTTTGTTAATTTCAATGTCTAACAGGTTTTATTGAGGATTGTGAGTAGGAATGAATAAATGTTTACAATTAATTATACAATTAGAATATAATCCTGTCATCCTCCTACTTATTTCAATTAGATAATCATTTGTCAGCTAAAACCACGATATTTTATTCCTACCTCTCTGAAGAGTGCACCATAAAACTGAACAATGTATGGGCAATCACTACTCCGCATTACTACATCCAAATCCATAAGAAGTTGTTTTTGTTCTTTTTCATCCACTGTTGACCGAATTCTCTGGAAAAGAATGACAAAAAGATATCAGAAACACATAAAACAATTTTAGAAACTTGAGAAAAACCTCTACTACAATAAGACTGAATATATTAAGCAAAGTTGACAATTGCTAACCAAACTTTAAATGATCTTTATAATTTACAAGAAAATTTTCATCATAGAATATTTAATACAACAGCACTTAGAAACTTTTTGAAGGACTCAGGGTTTTTGAACCACAAGCATTCACTATGATGTTGGAAATTATGCAACAGAGTTCTTAGGCAATGAAAATTAGTCCCCACATGCAAATATAAATAATGAAAATCACAAGGAGCTACACTTTAAACTGTGTTCATGTTAACAATTATAGTCAGCTTCATAATACTTGTAATCAGCATTTTAGAAGGGTATGCAATCTAGGCTTTGATTCAAGAACAGTCCTCTTCACTCTCTAGCACTCTTATACATAGTATCCTTACTTAGAGATGGAAAACAGTCCAGAAGTAAAAAAGTAAGAACTACTGCAGCAGCAGCACACAAGATATAACCCCCACCTCCCAAATCTTAGAGTGAAATTCTCTCCCTGCATCACACTTCTCTATGTTAAAGACAAAAAATTCTATCTGACTTTTTAAGCCACGAGTCAGAATGCAGGACTGTATTAAAGAGCAGAAGAAAATCTGAAAGTGAGGACCCTGTTACTAAACTGAAGAGGTTTTCCTCCATATGCCTCCATACATTGCAGACACATTCCTAATTGTACAGGTACATTCCTAATTAACCTGTATATCAATTTCTCCACATAATTCTAAAAGACTGTCACCAAAGTAGAATCCCCGCCTCTCCCACAGGAATACTATAGAACATGAGATTTTCAGAGGGAAAGTTCTCACTGCACTAGAGAGAGAGAAGAATTAAGTTCAGAAGTAATAAAACATTAATAATCAAAACATGCAAAAATAAGTTCTCAGAAAAGGTCACAATGTCACAGTGCACCACTACGTACAATATATAGTACATACTTACAAGGCAAGTTAGTATCAAAAATACACAAGGTGGCATTTTGTCTTCCAAAGACTTCAAGGTATCTGTCCTCAATGTTCTTGAAAGGGTTGAAGGCAGTCAATTAAATTCTTGAGCCCATTAGAAAGAAGAAAAGCCAGAGGCACAGAGAGATACAAACGATGTATTCCATATGACAAGATGCAATTGTATAAAGAATGGAAGCTGTTTCTCTCAGCTTCATTTTCCACAATAAACAAAGAGTTCTATGTATTCCAAATCACAAACCAATTTATTTTGCTACTTTAAATGTGTAGTCTGCTGCCTACGTTATTTCATACCAAATAGAATTTACTAGAAGGCATTCATCTTATAAATAAACTCATTTCCTTAAAACTTTTACACTGAATTTCACTGCACATATAAAAAAATAAAATTAAAAATATAGAAACAAAATTAGACTAGTAATTTTTAAATTAAGAAAATTTCTCTTTCTCCTTTCTATGTTTTCATAGCTTGGGGATTGAAAAATATGCTTTAAATTAATATCAACATAATATTTGCTTAGAAAGGGTATTTTAAAAAGTTAAAATGTGTGGAAAAAGTCAAAATATAATTTGTATTTGTGGAAAAACAAAATGTAGTTATAATTGTATTTGAAGTATAACTTTAAAATACTAATTTAAGATGGTTATTGTTTTTAAAACTCCCATACACCTAAATTTAACGGCAATGAGCTGGTAACTAGCATGAAAAGGGAAGAAAATTCAGATGACCCTCTGGTTGGAAAGATTTCCATCTGCTAGTTAAAAATAAACAAACAAAAAAAACCCTCTCGGGCCTCCCTGGTGGCACAGTGGGTTAAGCAACGAACTATGCACTATGAAGCAAACCGCAGCCACTGAAGCACGAGTTCCAACTATCCCTGTTGCTGGCCAGGGAGGGGACCCACATGGTGCAGCAGACCTCTCCTGTTGTGCCTGCTGCTCCCCTCAGCAGTGTACTTCTGTTGATCTGCCTGTTCTGCTCCCTGCTCTCTGTGGTGAAACCTCTCACCCCCGCACACCTCTGGCCTGTACCCCAGTGCTTAAATAAATAAATCTTTAAAAAAAAAAAAAACCTCTCACTATTAATAGGTTAAAAATAATTGTTCTCTTTTTACTTGTATGGATATACTAACAAGTCTAAATGCACTAAATCACACACTTATAAAACATTATTTTAAAAGATGCCATCTTTACTGGTCTATTTTATGTTTCTCAAGCTAAATATTTTCTGAATTTATATTTCTACAATTCTTATATTCTAACCATTGGAATAGAACCAAAACCTCCAGAAGGATCAATTTCTGAAAAGCTTACTATGGCTGAAAGGGTACATATTACATGAACTGCAGGCCTAGCATCTGATTGGTATCTAATATTCAAAGTCTGACAGCACTGTTATTAACCAAATATATAAAGGGCCTGGCTTAGTTCTAATCTTTGAAATCAGCAGCATGGCAGGAAAACCTACTTCTTTATATAATACCCTTCAATGCCACTGCTGTTGGACATCTACTGGTCTAACATGATGTTAATTCTGCTCCTGGATGTCTGTACACAAATTAATAGCTCCTCATGATCTTTGAACAACGTAACCTGTCTGAGTGTCAAGAGTGGGCAGAAGAATAGCTGCTGGCATTGCATCTGAACTGTTTGGGACTGAGCAACTATATCTTAATTGTACTAAAGTTTTAGGGTTGGAGTATAACATTTACTATAAGTGAACATTTAGTGGGGTTAACTATAAGCACAAACCTACATTAGCTGTGGCTTTAAGTGAATTACTTTAATTTAATAATTCAATGAATGATTTGATTTGGAGAAATGTGTTGATAATGATTCAAATGAAAGTAACTATCAGGAAACTTTTTCTCATGGAATATCAAAATATTATATATGGGAAAGAATTATGCCATTTGAAATAAGCGAGGCCTCGCTCTCTAGTAGTAAGGGAGCACACTGCCTACAATAAAATACATCAATGAGAACAAGCTCCCTTCTTTCACAACCTTTGTTATGATATTGCATATAAAACTTGATTCTTAGCCAGGGCCTCTGTCTGGGACAGCTGTCACAGGGTCCCTGTCTGTGTGGGATTTTCACATTGTCCCCATGTCTACACGGGTTTTCTCTGAGCACCCTGGGTTCCTCCCACATGAGGTTCACTGACATGTCTCGGCCACCCCAGTATGAGAGACTGCGGTGTGTTGTGATACTCCTGCCGTGGAAGGGCATCCTGCTCAGGGAAGACACTGCCTGGCCTGCACCCTGAGCTCCAGGACAGGCCTAGTCACAAGCAGCCCTGAAGTCGAAGAAGCTGGTTGGAAATGAATACATGAATATAAGTCATTTTTAACGCTGGACGTGTCTGGGTCTTTATAAGTTTGGTAATGTTTTTGTGATCAGAATTATGCCGTAGGAACGTAACTCTTGTTTATGTTACTTAAACTTGGTAAAACTGGTTTCATTATCCATTATTTCTCATAAGCCATAGTTTTCAAGAACCCATTCTGTGGATACTGGGGATTTAATGTAATGGGAAAATTCCAAAATCAAATGTAAATGGCTTTAATTAAAGAAAATTTTAATTTGTTCTGTATCATAATTTAAAGGTTAGATAGGATGATGCTAATTTGGGTTCAGCACACTTTTTTTTTTTAAAGAAAGGATGAGAATGAAAGGTCCACTCAAGATCACAAAAAATTTATTAAGGATCTTCAATTTTTTCAAAAGTTTCATTTTCACCCAATTCCTCATCAAAACTGTTCATTTCATTATTGGGCTATTGAGCTATTTCACTCATCACTGTTTTATTGACCTTGCTTAAATTATTACTCTTTCAAGACAAACTACATTTTTTTAAAAATCAATCTGTATTACTTTTCCAAAAATGAAATATTTTTCAAATTATTACAACTTTCATTTATTTTACTTTAATATAGCAAAAACACTTAAACAAAAACTACTATTCTACATACATAAACAGTTTTCTACACTGAAGCAGTTATTTTTATTTTGAAGCTAAAATTTTTTTTGTATTAACTAGTATTCAAGGTTTTTGTTAATACTTCTTGTAAAGCCATATAAGCAGATAAATGTCAATAAGAATAGCAAGTAACTATAGGTCAATAATGCCCAAATGACTCCAATTAAAAACCATTTAAAGAAATAAGGAAAAAAGATAAATTAAACTCCCAGTACTCTGGCTTTATGCTTATTGATGTTATACATGACACTTGTCTTGTTTTTAAAGAAAATTTCCAAAGGATTTCACTTTTTGAAAACATTCAAGACAACTCATGCCACTGGCTAGATTAGTCACAAGCTCACTTATAGGGATTCTGCATGAATTAAGCTGCAGTGATAGAATATTAACAAGTCCCATAGGACAAGATACAAAATTCAACTCAGAAATTGTACACTTATCATCTCCCACCTCATGTACAAAACCTAAAACTACAGAAATACCAACAAGTTGTTGAAACGTTGTTTTCCTTCTTTCAGTGCAATGTGCATCTAAAAATCATCATTAATATAAATGGTAAGGGTCTTGTTGGTGGCTCAGGGGTTAAAGTCTCAGTGCTTTCAAGCTACTGCTAGCCACTATGATAACAGTTCAATTCCCAGCCAGGGAGCTAATCCGCAGGGAGCAGTTGTTCCCCTCAGCAGTGTTTTTTGGTACATCTGCCTGTTCTGCCCCCTACTCTATCTCTGGTGAATTCGCTCACCTCTTGCATCTCTGGCCTCCACTGCAGTTCTTACATGCATAAACAGATAAAAATAAGTTAAAAAAATTTAAATGTTAGCAGCTTCATGTAGAATGCCTCAATTTTTAACAATTTGAATTTAAAGCATAAATACTATTTCAATGATACTAAACTGGGATAATCACAGGGATACTATTCCCTGGCCTTATCTCTAAACCCATCAAGCCAAGCTCCCACCTACACTTTGTCAGTACTCATGAGGAAAAATAGGCTAGGGATAAAAATAACATCATTAATATGAATGAAGTATCAAGTATGAAGAACTTTCAAATAAATCAAGATATATTTTTATAATGGAAAAAGTTTCAGGGAAATAATAAAACTAAATTGACTGAAGAACTGGGTTTGGGAAGCATTTCTCCAGAGAGGATGGATAGAAAAAGAATATACACTTGAGGAAATTGATTTGGCCCCTTCTTACTGAGATAATATGACTACATCAGTGTCTTTTTTTGGGGGGGAGGGAGGATTTCCCTTCTTTTCCTAATTTATTTTCAAGGGTGAGGGGAGACAAAGAGAAGAGGTAGAGGTAAAGAATAGAGCAATGAACCAATTACTATTTCAGGTTAAGGTTAGACGGCTCAACTGTGACAAAGAGAAAAGGAAGGTCGATAATACGATGGCTAAGGGACATTTGTAGAGTAGGCAAAGTAAGAAAGGCCCAAAATGTAGGTATCAGAAATAGTCATCAAGGAACATTTTGTTTAAATTGCTTAATAAATATCCAGTTGATTGTGATAGTGAACCTTCCACTAGTTAACCCTCACATCTCCATATTGGAGTTCTCAAGGATATCTCAGTTGCAAGAAAGGTCAGCTGTACCTCAAAATGACCCTATTCTCTATCTCCTGTGTTCTGATGTTAAGAACTCCTGACTTTCACCAAAAACCCAGAAGTAGGTATTGAGTTGGTAGGTTCTCTTTCTACCAACTCAAGCTTTAAGAAAATGTCCAACAAATAATAATCTTGTCTCTTGGACAATGTGAGTATGAGGAGGAGGCTCTCTCAGTTATCTAATCCCAGTGCTGCTGGAGAAGCAGCATACACTCTGAAGACTCAGAATAAAGATAGACTGCTGGTAAGTCTTATGTGCTCTTGATGAAAAACACTGTTCCAGAGTGTGTATAACAGACATTATCCCCTAGGATATAAGCATGCAAAGCAAAAGAGATATGAAGTCACCTGTAAACATCTCAGGAATCAAGAACTGAAGAGTCTAGGAACTGATTAAAAAGACACACCTGAAAACAGTAACATAGTCAATAAACTTAATAAATGTCTACCAACTCTAACTTGTACTCTCTCAGGTAGTTGTTTTGAACCAGAGAAATGTACTGGGGAATGAGATGTGGGAGGCAAAAGAAAAAGGAAAACTAACACAGAAGGGCATGTCCAGGATTCCTCACAGACAAGGTCTCTAAATTCTCACAGGACTACTTCTTATCAGATTTTTGTTGGTTCTGCTGAGGGTCACAGGGCAGTATGGTAAGGCAACAAGAGGAGGGTAGCTGGCTCACATCCCTGCTGCACAGGTTCATCTTTAGCTGCTTAGAGGAAGATAGGAATAAAATAAGACTACTCAAAAGTGAAGGAGAGGTGAGTTCTCAGATCATAAATCAAGTATGGACACAATGAAACTCGGCAAGATAATGGATTCATGATGTAAATACTATAAAATATTAAGAAAAATAAATAAAAATTAAAAATTGAAAAACTATAGAGGAAATCAGTATATGCCATTAAAGATTGTTCACTGATGATTATTGATTAAAGTAATTTAGCACAGGATAAAATGATGCAGATTATTAGTGTTTTGGCCATTAGCAAGGCAGTGTCAATTTCAATTTACCACCAACCAAAATCAGAATGCCAACAGACAGTACTGAAACTTCAGTAAGGCTATATAGGATCTGTAATCATTTGCAGTTAGCAATGACTCATTCCTCTCCATAATCACCTGTCTATCTAAGGCTACCAAAAGTATTTGTATTCTATATTTCAAGTAATTGCCAAATATTTTACCAATGTGGTATGACAGCTAGAACAACTACTTAAGGACACAAATGAAACAAAACAGAGTAACTACAAACAGAGCAAAACCCTATTCCCTGTGTCTACCAATGAGACATTGGTGGAAATCTTAGAATTGGTACATGAGCAAATATATCACCGAGGTGGAACTCCTTTCCACAGAAAATAAGTTGATAATAAATAAAGTGAAGGTTTGGCAGTTTAAAATCAAAAGATTAAAAGAGCAAGAGTATCTCAAATGACACAGTTCTAATAGTATTTTAAACATGTGCCCAGTTCCTGTGATCTATAAACACCAATACTGCTATGCCATGAACAGGCCTTTGTTCATTAAACATTCCTTGCTAAGGTTAGTGTCTGTGAACAAATATGAAAGGGAAGTCACTTACAGTTCAGCAACTGACTTCGGATTAATCTAAGCCCATGTTGTAAGGGACAGGAGAGCAAAAATCACACTAAGATCCCCAAGACCCCATTACATTCTTATGAATAGTCTGATCCTTACAAACATGTTGTTTTCTTAGAAGAAATGCCCAGAATTTAAAAAACAAACAAACAAAACAAAACAACAACTAACTGGAAAAACTAGAAACCACTGCAAAACATCAATGCCCACTGCCTTACTGCAGGAAATCTTAGGTACTCTTAGGTTCCTTATTTGCAAAACAGACTCTATATCCCACAGAGGCAGCAAGACTTATTCTTGAGCTCAGGTTCCACCTTAGATGCTAGTCTTCTAAGTACAATACACACACACACACACACACGCATACCAGTATTTCCCTGGTGGTGCAGGGGTTAAAGTCTTAGTGCTATCAAACTATCTGTAACATGAGTTTGATCCCCAGCCAGGGAACTAATCCACATGGAGCAGCAGACCTCACCTGTCTCACTGCTGCTCCCCTCAACAGTGTATTTCAGTAGATTCACCTGTTCTGCTCCCTACTGTTATCTCTGGGGAATTCTCACACACTCCCCACCCCTGCACCTCTGACCTACATGCCAGTTTGTGTACACATAAATAAAAAAAAAAAAGTAAAAAAAACAACCACCCATATCTCATAATGCAATAACTGATAAGGTCAAAGGAGATGGCAACATTAGCCAAAATAATAGTTGAAAAAAGCAAGTGTTTAAATGCTGATCACAGATGCAGAAGTGGTTTTCGTGCAAGAGTCACAAAATAGTTTCTATTAAATCAATTGTTTTAAACAACTGAAAACACATACTTTTACTAAGGTCAGAAGAAAGGGCTCTAACTCTTAATTACAAAAATCATTCAAGTCTTTAGAGTCAATTCAATGAATTCCCAAATGTATCTCGGCCAAATTAAATAACAGTAGTACTTCCCATTCTTCTCACTGAGGATGCTGAGACCCAATTAATTCCATTTACATATCTTCTGCTATGCATCATCAGAAAACTTGGGAGATCAGTTCCAAAAATATATGTTATATTACATCATGGGAACAAATGCCCTGAGGACAAAGTTAATGGAACAAGCTTGACAGATCTTGTAAGGGTGGCGTCACTCTCTTCCTCTTTCTCAATTACATCATCCACATGTAGAGGGCATGTTAATCTTAGCTCTGCAAATTTTAAGGGGCTAAAGATCATAAATGGCAGATCATCATTTCAGTACCCATGACAATAGAGATAAGAGTAGAAATCTGATTTAGAACCTATTTTAAGTGTGGCCATAAGACAAAAAAGAAGACAGAAAATGTGTAGGAGGTATATTAAATACTGGATCAGATTATTTAGAGTGCAGTGTAAGACAGGGTTTCCTCCAAATGGCTAGACAAGCTGGAATATAGTTCTACATCATAATTCAATCAAATAAACTAAGTGATGGTATAAAGTTTCATAAACTAGGTATCCAGAATGCTCAGAAATCCAAAATGGTTAATTAATGTTCACCTAGAACAACTACTTCCAAACTATCCTACGTGGACTTCAAATGTTTCCCCATTTTCTACCCCTTATATCAACCAGAATATACTAATTTTATCTGTTTTATTATTGGGTACACATACAATTTTGTTAAGAGAAAGAACCCACAGTCTAAAAACTACTTGTAACAAGAACAAAAGAAACACACACACATATATTACGAGTTCCAACCTCAACTCACCAAGGAATCTGAATTCAAATCCAAGGCTGAATGGACGGCAACCTTGCCACATCCTTGGGATCTTTCACTCTTGGAAGCATTCTGTTAATACTCTTCATTTGCAACACCACATATTTAAACAACATTAGGAAGCATAAAATAATAAGGCTGAATCAATCATGGGTTTCTTAATTAAATCATACAAACTATCCAATCAAATGACAACATCAGACGTTCAAAATTAACTTCAATTCAAAATAAGATACCCTTGACTTCTGCATTCTAAAAGTAATCTGGATAACCAAATACTAGCACTGGGGCCATTCAACACTCAATAAAATTGACTAACAAAACATTCTATTCCATGCAAAAGGGCTTTTTCAACTTAACGCCACTCCTATGAAATTGTAGTCTAGTGCTTTCAGACATATATACAGGATCACTGTTTAAAGACTAAATTGAGGGCCTCCCTGGTGGCACAGTGGGTTAAGCAATACACTATGAAGCAAACCACAGCCACTACAGCATGAGTTCATTCCCTGCCACCAGTCAGGGAGGGGACCCACATGGTGCAGCAGACCTCTCCTGCCTTGCCCGCTGCTCCCCTCAGCAGTGTGTTTCAGTTAGTCTGCCTGTTTGGCTCCCCACTCTGTCTCTGGTGGATCCTCTCACTGCCCACACCTCTGGCCTGTACCCCAGCTCTTATATGCATAAATAAATAAATCTTAAAAAATATATATTCCATAAAGACTAAATTGAATCTCTGACAATACTCACAGTCCCCATGAAAATTAATCAGTAATGGAACTGCTGACAGAAATGTCAAGTTTCCTGAAGTGGTGGGGAACAAGCAAAGTCCATTCTTTTCCAAACTTTCTATATTTTCTATACTTGCAGTAAACTAGTACCTAGGAAATGAAGGTCCTTATTGTTGAGAGAGAGAGAGAGAGAGAGAGAGAGAGAGAGAGAGAGAGAGAAAGGGCTGAGCTGTGTAATGTTAATATTGTTAGATGGAGAGCTGTGATCCCTCCCATAAGGCATTAGGTTCTAACCTAGGACAAGGACACTAAAGTCACCATCTAAACACTGAGGAAAGCCAGGAATTCAAGAATCAAGGTCAGGTTACCAACCAAATCAGGAACATCTGAACCAACACAACAGTAGAGTTGGAAGGATTGAGAAAAAAATACTGAAGATTGAAGGAAAAAAACAAGTTAGGTAAATCATCAAAAGATGGAACTGCTGAAACCTTAAAATGCTAGGTTACATCACTAAGTCTGGCCTCTACATCTACTTTTTTTCTGATGAACCCAGATAACTTCTCAAGCAGAAAGACAGAAAAATAATGGTCAACAGGACAACTTTATTAACACCCTTCTATCCCTACCTAGCCCCTAATATCAGTTCCACTTTTCAAAGACCAGACTGTTTTACACCAGCATTAGCCCTCCAAATAATGCCACTGCCTTCCATATTTAGCAACAATAGTGTCACTCCCTTTTAGTCCCTCTCATTTTCATCCTTCTCTATTATTCTCTGGTACTTTCAAGTACTCAGTATGGACACAAGTGTTAGAAAACAATAGGAAATCTGGTAATCACATAAGGCTTTGACTGAGGACAGCTCTCCAAGCTGCCAGTCACATGCAGGATTTACACAGAAAGCTGGGTCAGGTGGAGGACACATTATCCACAGTCATTCCCCTCTCTAGTAGCAATCTATGTTTGTCATGCCCCTCACCTGCAGGCCATGACCTGACCTGTGGCACTTCACCTACCCTAATGCTTTTTCTCCTGTGTCCCTGATTTGCTTTGATGTGCTGATTATGATCAACTGTGGGTGTTTCTCCCAGATGTTGATTTCCTCTAACCCTAGCTCAGAAACCTAACGCTGATTATTTCTTTGTTTGGTCTGCACCCTGGAGTTCTCCCCAATATAATTAACCCTGTCAGACAGCTAAGCAGACACCTATTTTACTGTTAGAGGAGAGTGAGTGTGCATGTCTAATATTTTCTGGTTACCCCACCACCATACAAAATAACCGTTATTTACAAAGGATGACAATCAAAGCCTGACCCACCCAAGCTGAAGTTTCTCTTTTCTGAGTTTTAGAAGATCCTGTGGTAACAATGGTTTTGCCTTTGGTAACCCTAAAATCCAGTCATTCAAACAAACTACTAGTCACACAAACTACTAGTCTTACTTCTACTCACAGAGATAAACAAGCAAGTTTACCAGTTAAAAAAAAGGTGGGGTTGAATTTCTACAACTTAGGTCTTAACAGAACTTCACTAGCAGCTTGGGGAATTGTTCTTAGACCAAAGGTGAATAAACTGTTGTAAGTATCGCTCTCATACAAGCTTTATGTTACATCGCTGAATCTGATTTTTTATCAGATTAACAAATAATTATCTCAGAGATAATTATTTTGATCACTACAAAGCCATATTTTCAAACTTTTTTTATATGTGGCAAAATAAATTTGAGGAAGGGCTTCTCAATGCTAAAAATGAATGATGGTGATGATGATGATAATAATAATATCACGCTAATATCACAGTTTTTTTTTGCACAAACATTTCTATTAGATCTTAAGGATAGTTTCCAGGATTAAACTTAACATCTAGTAAAGTAATACTTCTATATTCCCAAAGTTCTTATTAAAACTATGTTAGAGTAATTTCACGGGTATTTCTTATTTCACCAACAGTAATGGAAAACTTGCATGAGTATAAACTGTTGTCTCACAGTTCCTTTAAATCTCTATAGTTCTATTTCAGAGTTAAACAAAGTGAGTCCTCAGTAGTCAACTGATCTACAGGTAAAATGTCAAGTCTAACTCTTTAAGCATACATTGCCTCTGTGTATTTGTACTTGTCAATCTGGTTTGTGTGCTTAAGTAATGAGGAAACAAACTCAAATGTGATGAGTTTTTCAGAAAGACCAACAAAAAATACATTTATGGTACACATCAATATCAGCCAGCCAGGAAATATATATCAAATTTTAATGTACATGAATACAAAAACACTCTTCCAGCACTGCATAAAATCATGGAATCCAAGGGTACATCCCATATGTCCTATTAGCACTCTCCCCACACTAAACTACTGCACCTGCTCAAGAATTCTAGGTGCTAAAGGTAGACTACCTATCTGGTGGGTATAGGTTTAACAGTTTACCAGTCTGTAAGTCCCATGAGCACCTTAGATGTACTTCTTAAGAACTGGAATTTTAAAGAGCATTCCAATCAGGACTCTCAAAATAGCTCTTTATAGGACCAGATTCTAAATAGAACAGCAATTTCCTGCTTTCATTCAAAGTTTGAGTAAGCATTATATAGTTCCAAATGTTATTCAATTAATCACTAAGAAAAAAACTTTTCAAATCCAAATTGAAGTATATTCTTCATTCAACTTTAAAACCTATTAACCAGGACTAAAGTTTGTCTAGATTATGATGATCATAATAATAAAAGTACACACAGCACAGATGAAAAAGCAGGAAATAATTATTTTATTTAAAAGTACCTTTCCTAGTATCTAGGAAGAAAGTTAGAACTTTACCTATAAGATAACTTTCCCTCAAGACCCAGCCAAATAAAACTTGATGTCATGTGCAGATATGTATGGATAATGCAGTACTCATCCAGAAGAGTCTGATAAAATTATTTTCTTTATACTTACAATGGGACACAATAAAAACAGAAATCACTTCACATTCTAAGACAAACATTTCATTTCGACAGGTAACCCATGGTAGAATTCTTAGCACATGCATGTTTAGAGGTCTATGTGTTATATACACAATTTTGTAATGCTTCCTAAGAAAGGTAGTCTATAGTTCTCATCACATGGTGAAAGAAACTTGACCAAAATCAAGGCTACGATTCCAGTGCTAAGAATCATAAAATTTATTCCCACTATTAATTTCTCATTAGCTTTATATGAGCCACCAAAGAAAAACAGGTAGCAAAGAAGAAAACCAAAATAGAGCAAGATTTTACACACAATAAACTTCAACACAGGTAGCATTTTAGATTAATTTGATATAAATCCACTCAAAAAAAAAAATCAAGAAACTGAAGCTAAACCTCCTTTTATCAAACCATTTTGACAAACTCTCCACATAGGGGATTAAAGTTTATCTTGTCTGCAAAACCATTCTTTTCAATTCTTATTTGTTATCATGTGACTTTTATGTTCAGTGAGAGTGTGATCAGAACCACTTTTTCTCCTTTTTCTCCTTTTCTCCTTTTTTCTCCTTTTTAAATTGCCTCTCAAACCTGATAGCCAACTTTCCTGAAATATCTCACACATACTTAACATTAGACATCAAAACAAACAAATGAATAAATTACAGTTACATGGGCCCACTAGGAATAGGCTAGAGACAGTCCATTACAGGAACCAACATAAGCCTGCCAAGTACAGACTATGGGCCAATCTTCATTGGCCACTCTTAAATATTTTTTTTTTTAATGAACTTATTAAGTGGCATGACACAATAAGGACAGAATGCAACAGCATTAGAACAAGGTAGGCATTTTAATACAACTTCCAAACCAGGGAACAGGGCAGTACTGAGTAGAGATGAAATAAACAAACAGAAGCCGAGCCGGTCAGGACCGAGTAAGGTTGAGGTTAGTGGCAACAGCATGTGCGTGGTTTCCAGGAAACCTTCAGTAAGACTGCTGTTAGCCCTAGCCCCGCACCTTGCCCAACCCAGTGTGCTACATCTTCTTCCAGCTCCCCGCCTGGCTCAGAGCAGCACTGCCCTGCCCCCAGGGATGCAGCCGCCCGGCCTGAACTCACCTTGGCAGTGGAAGGGCCTGAAGTTTAAAACACGTTAATGCATCATGCCAAAAGTGCAGTAACATGCACACTCATACACTCATGTTTCCAGAGAGATAAAACACTTCTACACAAAACACCATCAAGGAATTTGGAAGAGCAATTTTTACATACCCATATTTACCAGAAAAGTAAGAACAGAACAACAGTGGTAAAACTCCACACCATGACATTGCACCTAGTGGATTAAAGTACCAAAAATAATTATGGGCATCACCTACTTTAACTGCCATTATTTGCGCACTTGGTTTGTGGACCATTTTGTTGACAGAACCATAAGCTCCTCGTCCAATTTCTCCAAGGTCTTTCAAGTCCTCTGCAGTGAAATCCCAGTGCTGTTCAGGGGAGATCTTCAGTTTTCCTGATGATTCAATGCTGTGTGTTCTCAGTCTCTCTCTGTTAAAATATTGGGAACCAATTTTCCACATTTATATATGTTTTTAACTTTGTTCTTTTAACTAGAACTGATAAATACATGGGGAAATCTGTTTTCTTATGTTACTAAGATTGTCTACCCTCCTTCCAGGTCTTTGGAGTTTTTTGTTTATGTCACCTTGGCTTTTTACACACAGAATTAAGAAAGGTCTAAATTTGGGTATTCAATAAACATAGCTTCAGCGGGATTCAGAAAAACAAATTTACATTTACTGATTTAACAAATTTTACAGACCAGTTTTCACTTCTCAATATAAGGTAATTTCTAAACTTTGCAAAAGTGCATATCAAATGCAGAATCCCAGGAATTATACACCTCAATATCAAAAAGCTTTTATCCTACTTTACCCAACACTGATTATTCCAGGTCCTCAATCCTTAGTATAGTTCCTAAGTGTACAATCCTTAGTTCATGAATTTTGCTGCACACTAGAATCACCTGGGAGACTTACAGTCTCAATGTTTAGGTATCATCCCATAGCAAATAAGTCAGAATAACTAGAGATAGGTGTCAGAAAACAGCATTTTAAAGTTCATGGATGGGGACCTCCCCCGTGGCGCAATGGGTTAAGCACTGCACTATGAAGCAAAACGCAGCCCCTGCCCCATGAGTTCAATCCCTGCCTTCAGCCAGGGAGATGACCCACATGGCGTGGCAGACCTCTCCTGCCTTGCCCACTGCTCCCCTAAGCAGTGTATTTCAGTCAATCTGCCTGTTCTGCTCCCCACTCTGTCTCTGGTGGATCCTCTCATCCTGCCCTTCCCCCCAGCCCTCATACATCTGGCCTGTACCCCAGTTCTTGTATGCACAAATAAATAAATCTTAAAAAAAAAATAAAGTTCATGGATGATTCTAGCAAAGTCTGGAATTGGTTAGTACCTTAAGTAACTGCCTATTCATTTTAGTGCCATTCTGAGATGGGGGATTAAAATAGCCAGCGACTCTTAAGAAGAAAACTTTCCTACTACTATTAAAAATCGAATTTTTTATCACTTGTTCAATAGAAAGGTAGAACAACTGGGTGAAGAATTAGAGATTCATGGACAAAAAAGTTGACTCATTAAAGATATTCATTAAATTAAAAAAAAGTCTCCCAAATTCCAACCTGGCAAATATAGTCAATCTCTCTCACTCTTCCTCCCCTACACACATACACACACACACACACCCCAATTCATAGGAATGTATAGGCTCAAACTAAGAGTGATACACATAAAAGAAAAAAATTACAATGAATGTCATCAAAATTTTTTCAATTTCACATTAGAATCTCTTAAAATCTGATAGGGTGATACAAGCAAGTAATGCTTCTATGCTTTAATTATTCTTCTAAAACTTAAGAATGTTTTCAAGGTTTAGAACTATTTCTAAAAACTACTTTTAGGGAGCTCAAAATATTTAAAAGTTTAAAGTCTCTCTCCCAAATATACTAGCATTAACAATAACTAATATTCCAGGTTATAATTCAAAGATTAATACTTTTTCTAAATAAACTACTAATACCAATCTGCATTTCAAAACCAGATTCTCAGATCATAAGTCATAACACCAGTTTTCAGTCATACAAGTACTTTTCAGTTTACAAAATATTGTCACTGATAGTATATATACTCTAATATCTAGAGTCAAAGAAGCCCAGAATCAGGTCTGGAGATGAAGACTGAACTGACTTTTTAAGATGGAAATCCAAGTAGATCAAGGTCTGTGGCTAATTTTCTCAGTGATCTTTTTTTTTTTTTTTTTTTTTTTGTGACGTAGACAGAAAAAGCCAGGAATTNATCAATGTCTGTGGCTAATTTTCTCAGTGATCTTTTTTTTTTTTTTTTTTTTTTTGTGACGTAGACAGAAAAAGCCAGGAATTATTCTAATGTAATGAAATTTCATGTATAGTGATTACTGCTCTGTGATTACTGACAAGTAAAGATGATTTTCATGACTCATTTTAATCATTGGTGAAATTTATAGAACCAACCCACTAGATTAGCTGAAAAGATAATTGAAATTAGTTGTAAATTGGAAGGAATATTTAAAAAGTATTCACATATTTAAGGACAGTGAAAATAAGCTCTAAGAGAGAATCTGGATCTTCAATTTCCTGGTGCTAGTGTTCCCATCTTAGTGTAAGAACCTTTCCTTGAATGTGGATGGGACTGCAACTTCTTTCTAATCAACAGAATATAGCAAGAGGTATCACACAACATGATTACATTGTGTAATACTTATTGCTACCATTGTTAAGAAAAAGAAATTAGTATTTGATTATTATGTTAGAATCACAGAATGACAACAGTTGTAACATTATTTGTTACTTAAAAGATGGAACTTTGGAACCATGGGCATATATATCTTTGCTAACAGTTTAGCAATTGCAGCATATTATATGCTTTCTGGATAAAGTCTTAGTTTTCCTTTTGAAAGTGAATAGAATGACAACTAAGTGGCGTGGGTTATCTTCTTGGATTAAAGAAAATGTTCAAAAAACAAAAGGTGACAGATGCTCTGCATATATTAAAAACAAGTTGTACAATTTAAATGAGTGAACTGTATAGTACGTGAGTTATATTTAAATAAAACTGTTAAAAGATAAACACAAGAATATAATATATAGGTGGTACTGTGCAAGTGGGCAAAGTAAGGGATCAAACAGAACGCAGTTGAATAGTAGTTGGGGACTTATTGATCCATTGGTGGTGGATATGGTGTGAAAAAACACATTTATAGAGGTTTAAACCTAAAACTCTCAAAATAGATACAACAATGTAAACCTATTTTACCTCAATAAACATAATGTGAAAAAAATATATAACTTCCTAGAGTTTCATTTTCTCATTTAAACAGGAAAAAAGTGAGGTACTATCCAAACCACAGAAAAATATAATTATGCCATCATTAAGACATATTTAAACAATCTTTATTCAGACTGGACATGGAAACTTTCAAGTGAAATGGAATCAATTTCATAGATTTTTTTTTTAACAGTGCAACCAAATGATGATTTCCAAAGAACTGTACACACACACAGTTCTGGATCTGGACGCCTGACCTGACATTTACCATGACACTTTAGCAGTTAATCACTGAGGCAAAATCTTAATTGTAGCTTTTATCTTGGGGCAAATTTGTCAAGTAAGATTTAAGATATGATATGACGAAGTATCAGAAATTCAATCATTTCACTATTAACTTTTTATTCCCAAACTAGTTCAATCTGACTCTGCAAACCCACGTTGTACTAATGCTTCTGCCCTACCAGCAAATAAATTCAGCATACAAACCTTAATTAGTAGAGCCCTTAATATGTTTTATTCCCCAGTGACTCTCATAGAAAGAGGTACTATACCAAACACCAAGAATTTGAAAATGGAGGTAAGGAGGGGAAAGGCAGCAGATCAGCCATCTTATCTGACTGGGCAGTGTTACAAGCATTCAGTGGCTAGGTGCCAATGGTTAAATGTCTTCAATAACATAGGCAAAAGCACTTCCTTGAATAAAATTCTTAAAACTGGCTTCTATGATTTCTTAGAGAACATAAATCTCATACCCAATTATTTCTTGATTTCTAGAATCTAGCCATTCCATATACTATGGAACACACACACAGAAAAACAATTGACATAGATGCTATGTGCATCCCCCAAAAATGAAGTATATTCCTAAATGTAACTTTTGCAAAACAATGCAAAACTATAGGTGTATTTAATACATATTTTTATATGTTTAATATGTCTTATTAAAATACAATTCAATGTATATAAATTTTTTTAAACCAGGGATTATCTTGTTACACAAAAATCTAATTTCTGAGCTATAAGTTTATAGTGTCTGAAAACTATAGGGCCCGCCTTGGTGGCACAGTGGGTTAAGCAATGCACTATGAAGCAAACTGCAGCCACTGCAGCATGAATTCGATACCTGCTGCCGGTCAGGGAGGGGACCCACATGGTGTAGCAGACCTCTCCTGCCTTGCCTGCTGCTCCCCTCAGCAGTGTGTTTTAGTCAGTCAGCCTGTTCTGCTCCCCACTCTGTCTCTGGTGGATCCTCTCACCCCCCACAATCCTGGCCTGTACCCCAGTTCTTGTATGAATAAAAAAAATTAAAAAAAGAAAACTGTTTTCATCAACGTTCTTTCTGTCAGCGTGGCACCTGTGCTGGAGGTAGATTTACTCTCTCACACCTGAAACCACTGAAAAAAACCAGACAGAATAAGTGAGAGTCTTCAAGATAATGGACATCAGAAAACAATGGGCATTGAGATACAGAACAAAGAGAGGTGAGCTCTACAACTGGATCCAGGTTACTGCCTGGATTGCTCACAGATAGTGAGGTAGAGTAGGGGGATTGATGCAGATCCCAATGGCACTCTCGAATTGAGATGTATCTGGAGTCTGGGGAGAGCAAGGGAACAAGTGTTCACAAGGCAAAGTATCAGATAAAAGACTCTCACAGATCTGCTCAAAAGGATTAGAGACAATATCCAGGCTCATACCACATAATTCCTGTTTCTATCCAAGAGTGAGAACTCCATAATTCCTAGGGAAACCAGTTGATTACTTAAAAGGATATAGTCTTACTTACTAAAACCAAAAAGTAAAATCCAAAAAGATAAAAGTTGGTAAGAATACAAAACACCCAAATTCTAGCAACAGTCAAAAATTACTGAGTATGCAAAGAAATTAAAAAAAATAACATATGATGAAGAGGGAAAGCAATTGAAATTGACCCACAAATGACAGAGATAGAATTAGTAAATGAAGAGAATAAAACAGTGTTTATTACTATAGTCTATATATTCAAGCAACTAAAAACGGATAAACTGTTACATGGATATGGAATATCTCAAAAAGAGCCAAATCAAGTATCTAGATATACAAACTACAATGAAGTAGAAGGTGTATGTGGGGAATGATGGATATGTCCATTTTCTTGCCTGCAGTTTTACAGGTATATACATATATCAAAATATCAAATTGTATACTAAATATCTGTAGTTTATTTTATGTCAATTATAGCTCAGTAAAACTGAGAGAAAAAGAGGTGGGAGGGGAGAAAGATTGCTCTTGGGCCTCTCTCTACTTATATGAAAGGAACTTTTGTCTATCACATGTTTACAGTTTAAAGGCAGATTTGAGATATCCAGAGCTCTGTGTATTGCCAATAAGAATATGCACTGCTCCAGTGGCAAGTACTATCCCCAGTTTTCATGTTCTCTAGTTCTATGCTCTGCATTGACAACAGCAAATATAAAAGACAATCTCAGTCCATAATGTTTTATGATCCTTCTCTATTGTACCCACAATAGAGAGTAATGCCCTTACTCCCCAAATAGAGTATGTCTGCACCCATTTAACCTCCCTCTTCCGATCCCTCTCCACAGTTATCTTCTAGTAGTTACCAGTGAAAAGCGAAGGCATAAAAAAGAATAAAGATGATACTCATAGCTCCGAAGAGACCACCTTTCCTTAGGCAGTCCCTTACTTTGCAGGTAAGGTGTAAAAGAAACCCTGATAATTTTTTTCTTTTATTATTATTATTATTACTAGAGATACTATATAATGGTTAATATTAAATTATCTTAATTTTCTGGGTTTCATATTTCCCTTTTTAAAGTTATTATAAAATTATCTTCTTTGTTTCATATTTTTATCTTTATTTATAAAATGTTTTAGCAGGATGCTACTAGTCAAACATCATTTTGCACTACAAATCTGAAATTGCTTTTACTTTAGTTCCTAAAGCAAATAATAATGATACATATTTGTGACCAGTTTTTAATACTATTACTATGTGAATTGTATGTCAAACACATAACTATGGGAAAACTACATAACCAATCTTATATTTGTTATTTTACAGGGGACATCTATCCAAACCAGTGAATGAGAAAAAAACATGTATTTTGGAATACATACTTTATGTAATATACATACTTGAAATCTATGTCATTGTTTTAACCCCTCTAGTGCTTAAATTTTAGGTTGTAACTATGAACTACGTATGATCAGTTTACTTAATTTAATCCCAATCCATTCTTCAAACCATATCTTATTCTACCTCCTTAAGTAATTTATATGCCAATAAGAAAATTAAAAACTAAGGTCTACTTATAGTTGAATTTAAATCTTTCCTTGAAGTTAATTTAAGTTCAGGAAACTCTGAACTGTGCTTAGTGTTCCTCCTCTGTACCTATATATGCAGAAGTCAAGACCTACTCAGTCCATGGCAAATCTCTGATCTACAGTCCCAGTAATTATATTTTCAAAAAGTTTATTAAGTTAGTGTGGTATTGCTTTTGTTAGTGAACTCTAACTTGGAATCACTTCTAACCCTTTGTGCTGAATTCTTCTGGTGACTATCTTCACAAAGTTTAAATCAGAAGTTTTACCTTCAAGGTCACAAGTAAGGATACTGGCAATAGACTGGGGCTCCTCAAATTACAGAATGAGCTCTAGCATTCACACTGGAATACCCTCTCTACCATTTGATTCTTTACCATGTGCATGTGTAACTTCTTAAACACTTCAGAACATACCCAAATGAGCTAAATGAGATGTCCAGGAAATGCAAGGTTAGAGTATCTACTGATGCTTATAAAAATGCTCATATCACAGACTTTCTTTCCCGCCTAGAGCAACAATCTATATCTTCCCATAATAACAAAAAGGCTCTTTGATCAGTCAATACACATGGGCTTATACATTTAATATTGCCACTTCTTCACTTGTTTAAGAAATCACTTATTTTGAATCGCGTACATATTTTCCATTGCCATTATCCTAACTCTAATTCTTATTTGGTGCCAGCAAGTTTTCATCAAAATTCCAAATTTATTTTGTTGTTTTGGGGGGGATGTGAATTGAGGAAAGATAAGGTAAGCGATATGGATTGTTAGGTCTGTTCTTTATCATCTTCCTGTAAGTAGTTTGTTTAATACTTTTTCTCCCATGAATAGTCTAGTATGAACTTCACTATGTTGCGTATGTTTACATCACAGAGACGGTCTTCTATACCTTTAATGACTCCTATATTGCCTTGTCCATGAAAAGTGAGTTTAATATACTTTCCAGTGGGTTAACAAATTTAATGCAGAGTATAGTCTTCACAGGTTTCCAAAGAAAACTTACCAGGAGTTACCCATTTTTAACATAAATGTGGCCTAAACAACCAAAACCTAGTTTTGCCATCTGTAGTGGGCTAAAATGAGAATTCTACCACCCTGTAAAAATTATGTCTATCCAGAACATCAGAATGTGGTATTATCATTACAGGCGTAATTAAGCTAAAGAGCTCTTTAAAGTAAGCTAAAGACAAGAGATTATCCTGGGTTACAGTAGGTCCTGAGCATAAAGGCATGTGTCCTAATAAGAGACAGAAAAGGAGAAATCAGAGAAACCGGGAAGAAGGCCAAATAAAGACAGAGGCAGCAATTTGGAGTTATGCTACCAGAAGCCAAGGAATACCAGGAAATACCAGAGGTGGAAAAGAAAGGAAGGGTCCTCTTCTAGAGCCTTCAGAGTCAGCATGACTTTGCCAACACTTTGATTCCGGATTTCTGGCCTCCAGAACTGCCGAGAGAATAAATTTCTGTTGTTTTAAATCAAGTATGGTAATTGTTTACAGCAGCCCCAAGAATTCAACACAACATCTAAACCACAAGTCACAAGTATTTTTCTATAAAGAGACAGTAAGTAAATATTTTAGGCTTGTGGACATACTGTCTCTGTTACAACTATGTAAACAAATAGGTGTGACTATGTACCAATAAAACTTTATAAAAACTATCAGTAAGCCACAGTGGGCTGAGCTATAGTTTGCTGACTACATCTAGTCATCTAAATGATATCTACCATTTAAATGACCTAAATCAAACCTATTCATTGTTTATATTCTTTCTCTTTCAAATTTAGAAGTATACTCTGGAAGGTAAGGAACTCCAATTATCTACCCAAGTCTTACAGTCTATTTCTAGAAGTCAATCTCAAAATATATTTCAGACTTTAAAAAATACCTCCCCCTCCCCCTCCAAATCAACAGATGTTGGTTGAGGACTCTGTTAACCCTTTCCCAGTTACCACTGAGGTACACCAGGCACATTAAAGTATACTAAGAAGGCAGCAAAACTCCGTATTTAACCCCAGACATCTCTCATATCTACATTATCTTTCAGCAATAAACAGCTAATTACCTTAACAGGCTGCTGCTTCCTGGACACCATCTGCTAATGCCTACTATTTATTTATTTGATAAATATATTTTGTGTCTAGAGTACCATCAGAGGAATAATTTAATATCTAATTAGCTTGACGTGTCCTCTCTTATTTCATGATCATCTTCTGCTTCATTTATCTTGATCTTGATCTTCTCAACATGATCATATGTATCTTCCTTCCCAAGTAATTTCTTCTTTTTCCCCCCTCCCAAGCATTCTTGGTTTTATCAAACCAGCACATCTAAAATGCCTCAAGCCATTTTATTCTAATCTCAACATATATGTGTATGTGTCCATATATACACATATAGTATATATAACAAGTAATCTCTTTAGACAGGAAAATAAACATAACACATACCCAGTACACCACTGCAACTGTTCTTCTGTGTCCATACTGTTAGGATCTCTAGATGAATACTGCTTTATGCATCCTTCTGCAATGCAGCTCTGTTAATTCCGGAAATTTCCACAGTAAACTCGGCTTGTCTGTTGCCATGGAAACTGCCTGCTTCCTGGCACTACTAACAAAATGAGTATCTTTGCTAAGATCTAAGGTCAGGCAAAATGAAAAACTGAAAAAAGATGTCCAGAGAATAGCTCAGAGACTTCAAATACAAATTTTCAATACCTGATATTCATACTCAATGTACAGAAAGTATTGATGATACAAACCTAGTGTATTTTGAAGCAGTACTAATTTATGAAGTAAAATGCAAATTTATCACCAGGAAAAAGAGTAATATTAGAGAGAACAAGACAAACATTCACCTTTGCAAGTTAATGCTTATATGACATATTACCAAAGAGTTCATCATTTGTCAGCTATACTCAAAATTTTCCATTAGTTTTTTTCTGGGCTGTTCTATTAAAAAAGGGTTAGGAAAGCTGCCTAAATCAACAGGTTACAAGTTTTCTAGCAATCCTTTCCCTCTTTTGGCTCCAATTTCCACTGGTAGCCAGAACCCTTTCCCCAAGTAGATAAGAAATCAGAGTAGTGAAAAGTGTATCTCAGAAACACACACACAAAAATAACTGAGGAATTGTCAACGAAGCAGACTTACCATTACCATTAGAACATCAGACATAACTAGTTGACCACAGTCCCCTCTCATCTGCCCTTTGAAACTATGTTTAGTTTCTATGACATCACATCCAAATGATTTGCTCCTACCTATCAAGCATCACTCCTATGTGACCAGTTGCTCTTCTATTTAACTTCTAAGTGTGAGATTTTCTCAGGGCTCAGCCCTGTACCCAATTCTCTCAATGAGATACATGCATTTCCTAGACAATGTCATCACCTACATGCTGACAATTCTCAACCTTTTCCAATCTATACCTTCTCCTCTGGGAAGCAGATTCATATTTTCAACACCAGAGTACATTAAATTTATCTCCATGATAGCTTTAATAGGATATTTCATAGAAATCTCAAATATAACATATTTAAAAATGATATCTTGCTCTTTTAAGTTCTCTCATCCACGCCCAGTGGGCCCAATCTCAGTAATGACAACTAAACCCCCTTGTTTAAGACAATAGTGTGGAAGTCACTGTACAGACCCCTCTTTACCACACACATTCAAATCAGTATCAATTTTTGTTAATGCTATCTTCAAAATTCCTTTGGAATCTCTCCATTTCCTTCTAGTTCCATCACCAACCTAGTATCATTGCCATCCATTAGGTTTCAGCTATGCTACCACTGCCTTACTATGACTCCCAATTCCATTCTTGCCTCCCTCAAAACATACTCCACACAGCAGCCAGAATAATTACTTTTATTGTTAATGATGTTGTCACTCACCTGCTGACAATCTTTCCATAGCTTCCCACTTAATCTTTTCATAGTTTCCCGCTGTACTTTGGACGGCATCCCAACTCTTTTAACTACAAGGTCCACATTATCTAGCCCACAACTACCTCTTCACCCTATTTGAAATCCATCTTTCCTTCCTCATTCAATCTTTAGCCATTCCAAATGGCATTCACTCAGTTTTATGAAGAACTGAATTGTTCCCATCTTGATATCTTCTAAGTTCAAATATATGTTACTCCCTCCATTTAAACACTGTTATCAGTCCCTTATTCAAATGTAGTAAAATCTAAACAGGTTTAAAGCCTTCAAAGGCAAAATGTTGAATAGAATTAGTGAGTATAGACATTCTTGTGTTCGGGATTCCAATTTTAGGGAGAAAACATTAAGTCTTTCATCATTAAGTATGATATTAGCTGTATTAGACATCTATTTTCATAGATAACTTTTAAAAGGAAGTTCCATCTCTTTTCCTAGTTTAGTAAGAATTTCTATAATGAATGTTCAGTGTTGTCAAATTCTTTTACTGCAGCTACTAAAACAAATTACATATTTTTTCTCCTTTATTTTATTAACGTGGTGAATTGCACTAACAATTCTCAAATGTCAAATTAAAGTGAATCCATTTAGTTGTGATATATAGTCATATCTCTATGCTGCTTGATTCAACTTGCTAATATTTTCTTAAAGATTTTCAAGTGTATGGGGATAGTGATACATAATTTTTTTTATGTCCTTGAATGATTTTGATAACAGTTATGCTAACTCATAAAGTGATGTGAAATTGTTCCTGACTCCTCTACTTTCTAGCAAAAAGTTTGCAGAAGCTAAGTTTGATTTCCTGTTTTAATGTTTGATAAACTTTACCAGTAAAACCATCCAGGATTTAGGTTTCTTTTGTGTGAAAGTTTTTAATTATAAATTCAATTTTCCAACAGAGATAGGAATATTTACTGTTTCCATTTCTTCTTGATTCAGTTTTGATTGTGTTTTTCAGGAATTTGTATATCAATCTGATTGCTGAATTTTCTGACACATCATTACTCATATTCCATGTTTTTATGGACTGTGAGATCTGTAATAATATTACTATCATTTCATTCCCAACAGTGATAACTTGATTTTTTCTTTTTATTTCTTGATCTTTCCTGTTAGAGTTCATTATTTTTATTGATCTTCCCAAGAAACAACTTTTGATTTGCTTTTGCCCATTGTCGATTTATTTCTGTTCTTTTTATTATGACCTTTATTATTACATTTAACTTCCTTTTCTTTTCCTAGTTCCTTAGCTCTATTCCTTACTCTTCTAGTAATTCAGTATTTTTGGCTTGCTTCAGCATATAAATATTTGGGAACACTATCAGGATACTTTCTATTTCTTTCTGATTCATTTAAAATTTAAACTCATTCCCTCAACTAAGTTTAATTTATACCTACTGTGTTTTTTTTAAATCCTTAAGAAACAATAACTACTATCAGTTATAAAAGAAGCATATTTTTTCACATAGTTCTTATGTCGAGAAGTTCAACATTGAAAGTTCACTTAATGAAGAGATTTCCAGATAAACATGCATTAGTCTCCCCTCCCTCCTGAAACAGAAATGGATTTTTTTAAAAAAACCCCACTTCACAAAGTAAAAGAGGCTAAGAGAATAGACCACACTAGCTGAAAAATTGCAACAGATTTTTGAAAGTCGAAAGGAAATGAATTCAAGCTGTCACAGATTTAGAAAAGCAGAGAAAGGTGAAACTAAAATCTGCATAAACAGAGATATCAGAAAAATGTAAACCAATTTGTTTAAAAGTGGGAAGCCTAAATTAGGGAAGCCTAAATTAAGGATACCAGTTGGGGTTAAATCCAAAGGTAATACTGAAAGAATGTAAGGAACAAATAAACAGACCCTTAAGTCCCCACAATTGGGATGAACCCACCTCTGCCTCAGTACATGACCCAAGACTATGTATTCTGAAGAAACTGTACCAGAAAGGCACCAGTCACAGAAGATATGTAGCAAGGTATGCTGAGTAAAAGTCTACATACACAATGGAGATAAACCTAGAACTACTCCCATAATTATAGCAACCTCACACATCACCTTTTCTGAGAAAAACAAAGACATATGCAGGAAAAGCCTCCAGATACTGACATTTGGAAATCACCTCAAAATCCAAAAAAAAAAAAAAAAACTAGATGACTCTTTCATACCTCATCA
>JAGFMF010011456.1:5469943-5567203 GCA_019455555.1 Galemys pyrenaicus
GAGAGAGAGAGAGAGAGGGAGAGAGGGAGAGAGGGAGAGAGGGAGAGAGGGAGAGAGGGAGAGAGAGAGAGAAAACAGGAGAACTAGCCAAGAAAAAGAAAGGAAAAATACATATAAAATTGAAGGGGGAGAAAAACTCAAGGAAAACAGGGACTCAAACTAAGAGATCTAAAACCTAAAGGAAGCTCCAGTAGCAAGGATGACAAAGATGAAAAAACATTTTGAAAAAACAGTATAAAAGAATAATAAAACATGTCCTAGAAAAAATGATATTTTTTTCTAGATTAAGAGTATCAAGAGTTCAGTTCAGAGGAAGGAAGGAAGGGAGGGAGGGAGGGAAGAACAGAAAAGGTATTTAAAAAAAACACAACTAAAGCAGATATAATGAGATTTCAGATACTGAGGAAAAAGACAAAACCCTACAATCATCCAAAAGTTAAAAAACAGAGCATCCTACAATACTCAGCATAGAGAGTCTGTAACAAGAGAGTATCTGCTTCTCTTCATGTTAAGTTTATATATGAAACATGATTTCAGCACAAGTCTAACACATTTATAAGACTACCTCTGCAAATCAAGGAGTTAAGAGTTCCTAATACAAGCCAATCTTAAATCTGAAAGACAGTCACACATTTCTCCTTGTACTCTTTAGTTAGAGCTTAATCTTTCATTTTAAGAGTCAAAGAGCAAAAAGTTACTTCAATCTATTACACCTAGGTAGCAGATACAAGAGATCCTAACTAATACTCATTTTTGTGTACTGGGAATATTTATCATTTGAACCAATGATAATTTTAAAAAGCAAGGTTTTCTATTTAGGTTGTCTGCTCCTCCTCTAAGGACTCCAAAGAAAAGAATATTATTTTAAAAAGGAAATAAACTATAAAGAAAAAAAGAAACAATTTTCTGAATGCCAGAAAGCAGATGAAAATATTAGACAAAGCAAAACTAATCCATTCCAAGACAAGGGACTCTCTAGTTTTAAAGACATATCAGTCAACTGCAATGCAGGACCTACCTGGCAATATTAAAGAATTTTTCATTATACTAGACAGAAGAAGGGTGTTATGATTATGCTTTTAAAAAGGAGTCCTTCCTCATCATTTCCACTCAAGACAGGACTTCTCTAAGGGGTGTCTCTGTTCTGGGACTACCTCTCAGGCAGCACAGATTTGTAAGGTCTGTTCAATCTTGCACCCTCATTTTCTTTTATAGGCGTATCTCCCAGTTAACCTTTTACACTCCAAAATATATAAATAAAAATCAGTCCCTGCTATTCAGAAATACATACTGAGAGTCATAGAAAGAATAATATGTGTGCAGATTGGCTAAAATTAAGGGGAGCAGTGGAATAGATAAAATCAATATTGACCACAATGCTCACTACTGAAGCTATTAGAGCTGATTGGTAAGTACATAAACTAGTCTACCACTCTCTAGTTTTGAATATATTTGCAATTTTTCCATAATAAAGAGTTTTAAAAAACAAAAAGAAAAGGGTTTTAAAAATCAAAGAGAAATCACTGATCATAATACATAATGGGAAATGAGGAATGCAGCAGTAATAGGGGAGAAATAATGGTCACAACAGAACCTTAGAAGACCCATAGTTGGAAGGTACGAAGATCTAGAAAGAGAATAGCTAATTAATATTCTTCCTAAAAGAAAGATCAATTTATTTTCCTTCTTCCTTCTCTATTACCTGCAAAATAAAAAGAAAGCATGTCTCTAAAGAAAACATATGACTTGGAGAGAACTACATCTCCTAAGGTGCATGTTTGCCCTATTTATTCAGACATTGAGAATATAGGTAGCCTAACAGCCAGTTCTCAATGACTCACAGAAAAAAAGTCTAGTCTACCAGTTGACCACCTTTCCCCACAGCTTCCAATCAGCCTTCTAAATTGCTCATCTTCAACTACCAATGGGGACTCAAGAATTACAAGAAATGTGGGGGGAAATAAGATGTGCACACAAAATAAGATGACAAAGGGAAGACTGGCCCTTTGAGAAATAGATTACCCAAAGGACAGGAAAAATACTTCAAGGCTCTCGATTTTAAATATATATACACATATATACATTAACAATAGGATACTAAGATACTAAGCCACAATCAACTCTTAGCAATTACAATCAACTGCCAAAATAGAATAGAAGGGTCAGAAAAATAAAGGAGATCACCTAGGATACAGAACAAGAAAACAAAGAAATGGAAAAAACGAAAGAAAAGTCACAGATACAGGGATTCAGGAGGTCCAACATCCACAATACGCATTTCAGAAAGAGAGTAGGAAAAACAAGAAGGAATTTATTAAAAAAGAAGCAGAGATAATATGAATCTTCAAACTAAAATGGTTCACCCAATACACAGACAGAGGATCCAAACCTAAACATATCCTCATATAATTATAGAACAAACACCAGGAATAAAGAAAACATGCTAAAACTTTTGATGAGAGATAGAATCTACACCTCAAAACTTGGTCCTAAAAACTTGTACTTACATTCACAAGAATTTCATTGTCACCTCTCTACTCATCCTCTTTTACCTATCTTTCAAAATCAATTCAAATCTTGTTCCTTTGTGAAATTTTTCATCAAGTTATTTACCTAAAGTGATGTTACCCTCTTCAGTACCAGTCAATCTATAATATCTTTTGCCTTATTTCTTTAATTGCTATATTCTACTATCTCTTCTTGGAATTTTACTTAAGGATATTGTCTTAAAATTATTTTAAATCTTCCACAGAATCATATCCCTAGGAAAGGTCAAATACTTCATTAGTTGTTTTACTTCATCGTATCTTTTTCCAAATTCATTTAAAAGTTTTAAATCTATGACTAGAGTTCAAGGAAAACTGAGTTCAAGGACATTTTCAATGGAGAGAACACATAGAAATGGCACAGATGTATCGTTTCCAAAGCCCCCTTTAGTGTGCTATACTTTCTAATTGCAAAGTACTTATCCTAAACAGTAACCAAGAGAGGTGTTCAGTGCCCGATGGCACACAACTCAGAGGAATACCTCAATGGGATACCTGGGGGCAAGGGGTAGGAGGGAGAGAAGATAATGTTGTCTAAGTAGTGAGACAACTGGGTTTTGAACAATATCATCAATGTCAGTAGTTGCCCGTTTTTGATCCAGATAAGCCAATAGAATAATAAAATTCAAAATTATTATATACTAAATCAAATTCTAAACATTCTATCAGAAAATAAAAAAGTTTATTACCATGTCCTCCCAAACTTTTAACATTTGCTTATAAGAAGCAAAAGATAAGATACCTGGTACATTATACAATTAGTAAGAAGTAGTTTAAAAAAAAAAAAAAAAAGAAAACAGGGCCTCCCTGGTGGCACAGTGGGTTAAGCAATGCACTATGAAGCAAACCGCAGCCACTGCAGCACGAGTTCGATCCCTGCTGCTGACCAGGGAGGGGACCATATGGTGCAGCAGACCTCTCCTGCTGTGCCCGCTTCTCCTCTCAGCAGTGTACTTCAGTTGATCTGCCTGTTCTGCTCCCCGCTCTCTGTGGTGAATCCTCTCACCACCACCCCCCCACACCTCTGGCCTGTACCCCAGTGATTGTATACATAAATAAATAAATCTTTTTTAAAAAAAGGAAACATGATAAACTCAAATTTTGTACGAGAAGTCTTCTTCACTCTCTGTTTAATGTTAAAGGAAAAGATTTTACACATGAGATCCCTAGACATAAAGAAATGCTTTAAGGGAAGGGAGTACAAATAAGTGAATATTTTTCTAGTTCTAAATATAAGTCATTGTCCTTTCTCCTGTCCAAATGGACTTTAAAAAAGAATGACAGATCTGTTAAGTTTGGCAGTTACAACTATATCCTTTCTTCCTCAAACTTCAAATGTGTGGTTCAATTAACAACTAAGGAATCGGGATGACTTATGTCTAAGAATGTTTTATACTAGCTGTCACTAGAAATTCCAGGAAATGAATAAGGAAATTCTTCTAAGAGTATTTCCTTGCTGCTGTAGCTCATTAAGTAGTACTAAGAGTTTCTTCTTCATTATAGATTGCACTTAATGTTTTAGAGAAGGTAAGAAGGCTGGGACTGTAGCTGAGCTGACAAAAAAATCTCACTATGAACATGAGTCTAATAAAATTGACAGCACTTCCAGTTAAGTAAAATGCTACTGCCATTTTCATTTTAAAGTCCCTCAAAGGAATGTAATTCCTTAATTCCTTTTCATTCCCTCTAAGGTTACAGTTGAAAGTACAAGATTATATACACACTCAAAGACATTCCTCCCCTCCAGACATTTATTTAAAAATTAAATATTAGGCATTCCTATAGCAAAACACCCTGCCATCTATCAAATTGTTATTGTTTGCAAATATAATGCATACCAAACATGGGAAGAAAAAGGAAATAACAATAAATATGCTTCTTTGAGAATAACAAATACACCTGTAGTCTAAATAGGCTTGAACATAAATTGTTGAGAACTGATTATAACTATAAAATACAACATTTTGACAGCTTTTTAAAGCCATAATTTCTTCCATTTGCTCTAGCGTTCTCAGTATCAGACTAGCTGAAAATTATTTTATGGATGTGAGTATAAATATAAAGCTTTAAACCTTATGTTCATGATAGATTTTGGTGGTGAAGAAGATATTATTATCATTTAATAATACATATCTTAGATTCAATTAAAGTTCCCTGTAAAATATTATTCTGAAAGTATTAAAATTAAAATTAACAGATGTTTCTAATACTTTCAGTGAGGTGTAATATAATTTCTATTTTTTATTAAAAAGTAGAGAATACATTTTAATAATCAGTTACCTATACACTGACATGTACACATTTGTTCACTTTACTATGACATGAAAGTCTTATAGCAATCTATTTAGTTTATTTACTAGCAATCACGTAGTAAGTAGGGATGATTTATATAGCTCTCCATGGAGAGTTAAGTTTCCTAAATACCACTCATTGTTTAACTTAAACCCAGAAGAAACAGAAAGAATAAAATTTTCAGAGTTCAGTAAGAGACAAATTAAAAAGATACAAGTGCACCTGGCCTACTGTTCTTTTTCCCCTTGACATAAACTTTAAAAAGGAAACCTGTGTTCACCTACTTCAACAATACTTTTCATGTAGGTTCAAATAGTACCACTTCAAAGGACCATAAATTAATGGATATACCAACCACTTGGTTTGAAAACAGGCCAAGTATATATTCATAAAATACAGTAACTTAAAATGCTTGCTTGAGTGGAGTCTTTTGTTTGATTACCAGGAATACTCACATGTGTGGGTTTTGAACTCCTGTAGGATTGGGATTCAGAGTAAACCTTGCTGTAGATTTGAAAGGTGGATTTGCAAAATTCAACTTCAGTGCTTTGCGTTTACCTAAGAAATAACAAATAAAAAGTAAAAGTTTCAAGTTCTATAAAACAATACTATTCTGAGGGCATAAGAAATTCACACCAAAAGACAAATACTTATTTTAAAATAGTTAATACAATATTTTGAAAAGCAACAATGAAATTTCTCAGAATTAAGAAAAAGTACATTAAAATGGTCTGAAGTTCTTACTAACCACAAATAACTGATTATGCTACAAAAGAACAGAAAACAATGCTCATTGTTTCAAGTTTATATTGCTTAGAGATAATTTTGCAAATGAAAATACCACTACACATTTACCTCAACAAGTATATTGGAAAATACTGAAATATTACCACCTCTCTAGTGTTATACATTAATGACTTTCATAAAACTCACTTTCCCTCAAATTTAATACAAACAACTGAGTATAGATATGGAAACATTCCCCAATCCTAACAGCTGAAAAACACCATGGTACAGTTACTAATATTGGTATTTCAAATAGTCTTCTTAGGTTACAGGAGGGAGGTATCAAAGTTTTATATTATCAAATAAAACAAATCCATTATAGAAAAGCCAGAAAAGATACAAATAATGTGAAAGTTTATATATACCTATAAAATATGTATAGTTTTTTAAAAGCTATATATGCTTCTATGTCCAATTACATCAAAATAATCATTATCTGTTGCAGACTAATTCCCATACACAGATACATTTATTTTCTTTACAACATTTCATTCTATGTCAACAAATCTTATAAAAGCATTCCTTTGGTTTCTATTATATGGACACTTTGTTAAAGAATTGGGTATTAAGCATTTGCAACCTATCCTGACTTAATTAAATACACCTGTCCCAACACTCTTCATGGTTTATCACACTTACTACCTACTTAAATAACATCTCTGCAAGTCAAACACTTTCCCACCTCAGTGGACCTGAAACATGTATTAGAGGGCTCAGCCTGCTCAGCCTGTTGCCTGAGGTAGCTACTGAAAGCTGACGCCTCTTCCAGTTGATGGGACTGCAGGACAGGAGCACAGAGTTCCTGGCCCTGACTCCTGAGTCTTGAGAAAGGCTTTCAAGGAAAGGCCTTTGTATAGGATAATGTGAAGTTGCAAGAAGACCAGACCCATCATATAGAAATAAGCATAGGTCAATGTTAATTTTCAATATACTACCCTTTCAGGTAGCAAACATATATTTTTAAAATAATTTTTATTTGACAGCAACTATGGGAAGGACATTGTAACTACATATGCAAAACATACTGGATGAAACATGGCAGATTTTGGCTGTATTTAAAAATTATGTATTTCCCCAAAATAAATTTTAATTAAAATGAATACCTGAGAAAATCATTGCAATACAAAGTCAGAAACTAAATATGTAAAGACATATCACAATTCAAGAAAGAAAGAAAACAGCAAGGGTATGAACAGAAAAGCAAAATTGAAAAAAAAAAACTTATGATGGGCACTCATTAACACCAAAAACATAAAAACTTTTCATCATGTGAAACTGACAAAGTTAAGAGGTTTTATTTTATACATAAACTTTTAAAAATAACATTGATGAAAGTGACTATATAAAAGTCATAGTAATTATTACATTACCAGAGTAAAAGAAAACTGATGATTTTTCTCAGGAGTTCAGTGATATAAAAGAAAATTTTAAATGAGTATGCTCTTTTACTTCTTGGAAATTGTCTTTAGGAAATATTTAAATGCAGAGGATTATTCCCAGGCATTGAAAACTAATGGAATTTGCCTGGCTGCATTTTGAAATTGCTTGGATTTTCTCTCTTTCATTTGTTCCCTTTTTGAATGAGAATATCTATAATTGTTTTATAATACCTGAAATAGGAATTTCATGTCACAAAGGATAGACTCATATTTGCACCCATCTCTGATTTGGATGATTTTGATAATGAGATTTGGGACTATAAAGACAATGATGTCCAATGAGATTTGGATTAGAGTTGATGCTATAACAGGTTAGGAGTGTATGTATTTTGAAGTGGGGTGTATGCATTCCACATGTGTAGCATATGAATGTGAATATTTAGAAGCAAGAAGGTAAAGTGTAGTGGACTAGAAGGTGGTACTCAAAGATACCAGGTCTTAATCCCTAGAACCTACTAATACTTTATATAGCTAAGATTCTGGGGATAAAACTAAGGATCTTTGTAATGATAAATATGAGCTCAGTGCCACAAACTACTGAAATCAGATGCTCCATAACATGTGTCATGTGATATGTGCTTAAAACCATCCAGAACATCATCCATGATGTCTTCATGGTGATACACTAAATAAAGACTAAAACTTTGTCTTAGTCTTTTCTTGCCTCACTATGAAAACTATCCAAAGAAAAACATCAAAATTAGCCCTTTCTTCAAAAGTCTGATTTGAGAAAGTAAATAACTACTGTAACAAATAAAATATACTAATACAGCTAAATCTTAGTTTTCTTGAAAGAAAGTATTCATATACATTATGGGGGAGGAGAGACAAAAAAATACAGAATTTTTTTTTCAGCATTAAATACATTCACATCTAACCAAAAATAAATTGAGGTCTTTAGAAGATATTTACTGCATAAATGAACAAGCACACAAGAGTAATGGAATGTTACTTAACTTACATAAATTAGGTTTAAACATACTCTATATTTCAGAAACATCTACAACTATTTTGAAAACAGTCCAAGTATACAGTCTGATCTTTTCCAACAAAGTATACCAAATAATTCTATAAAAGATCAAAGCCCTATTAAGCAGAGATGGCTTGGAGCCAAAAACTGGTGCCAGGGGGTTTAGGGCACGATCAAGTTACATGGCCTTTTCTCAGTAGTGCATCCTAACTCTCCAAATGATAATCAGTTTAAGATGAACTCATAAGGCAGTCTGGAAAAGAAACAGAGCATAAAGTCAATCAAAGTTGAGATTCAGGGAAAGATAGAAAAAGGCAGTTTTTACAATACTCTGGAGAAGCTATTTCTGGCTATTTGTAAGTTTCTCTTCCTTTCCCCACCACATTCTCTAAGTACCAGACTATCAAGACTAGTTCTTCTCACCTTTATTTTTCTTTCTCAAGACCCTCAAAAGATCAAGCCATAATGGCAACTTGTCACCAAGTATTCAGATACTTTTAATGACAAACATACAAACAAATAGTACATTAGATCAGTGTAAATTTTTTTCAAAAGCCTGAAACAATTTCCACAGGAGATAATGACACAAGGGAGGAAGTGATACTATAAATTGCCTGTGGAAATTTTTAAATGCTAGCAGAAAATAAAACGTTTGCACAGCAGTGTTTAAAATAAATGATTAAGATTATACATCTGTGACTATAATGCTTCCTTTATGGGACTTTCATCAAATTATTTTTAATTCCTAAACAGTCAACAGAGACAGTGTAACCCCTTTATCTACAGCAGGATAGAAACCAGACATGATCAAAGAGGTTAAATGCTTTCAACTCTTTGGTGACCTAGAAATAAATTTGATAGGGAGAGCCTCAGACAACTCAACAGCAGGTTAACTTAACTAGACTAAGGAAAGAATTTGTGCTCATCCCAAATTAACAAAACACTACTTAACCCCTTAGGGCATGACCATCAACATTTCCCCATGAATTGACTTGTATAGAAATGAGAACACTTGATCAACAACACTGGGCAAATTAGAAACTGGTCCAGAGGCAACCTGTAAGAATGGAGACCATTTCTAGAATATTTTAGTCAAATTACATATCTTCAAAACCAATGGTCTCATCAATTTTGAAACCCCTTGTTTAACATCCATTACAGTAATTGCAGAGTGCTTAGTATTGATAGCAATAAAGATCGAAAAGGGCTATAATAGCTGCCTCTTGAGTATGGCCTTTTTTGATTAATGTTAATGGATCACGGTGGGTTACATGGTAAATAATTATAAAAATAGCCACCAGTGAATCACAGTTCTCTGTGTTCACATCCCTTTGCTTTATGACTTTGCTGCTCTCCAACCAACAATTGGAGTCCATTTCTTACCTCTTCAATCTGGGCTCACCTTGAGACTTGCTTTGATGAAAATAATATAACACAAGGGATGTTGTATGACTTCTAAAGCAAAAACTTAGAGGTCTTACAGCTTCCTTTTTCACCCTCTTGGAAAACTACCAAGTTTAAACATGAAGCAGTCACGTCTAGCCTCCTTGCAAAACCACATATACCAGAGGAGGTCCCGGTCATCTCAGCTGTGCTTAGTCTATCTCACTAGACCTATTAGCTGAAAGGAAACATAAGAGTGAGCCCAGGTGAAACCAGTAGAATTGCCACTCAACTAATAGAATTATGAAAATTAAATAGTTGCTCTTTTAAGTCACTACTCACAGGCCTAAAGAGATAGATAGGAATGATGGAAAAGCAATCAGAATCAGTCCATCTAAAGGAACACACACTGTTACTACCAAGCATGAAAAAAATACGAGCCTTAATTATAAGGTATAAGACACTCATAGAAGACTTTCAAGAATATCAGTGCTTGATCTACAAGTATGAAGAGTACCTCACGGAAGAGTAAAAGGGGGTGTGCTTTAAATTCTCATTTCTTCCTTGTTCTAATTTTTTTTTCAAATTTCAAGTAAACTCACTTTCAAAATAGAAAGAATATCGAAAATAGTCAAATTTTGATTACAAATACAAATGATTTGTATTCACTAGTTATGAAATGAGGAAACCAAAATTCCAGCTAGGCAGCTTTATATTCAAACAGTTTCAGAAATGAGGAGATTAACTGGTAGACAAGAACTTGTTTTCATTCCCTTTCTAAATTACTACAGTGAGGAGTATCCTTGTTTGTTTCATAAGCTCAAAAGAATACAATACGAGAGGCACTTCAGGATTGGAGTTGGAAGAAACAGGCAACTTTGTCATAGTCCAGACTTGTAATTCAAGTATTACAAGAGCTACAATCACTTACTATTATTTTGACCTTCTCATCCAGCCTTTGATACACAAGAGTGAATCATTTCCAAAAATTTATAAAATTCCACTTAGAACTTTGAACACCCATCCAATAAAATAAAACACTGTTACTCATCCACACAGTGAAACATTTTGGAAACAAATGTTTTGAACTTAAGATACTACATGATTAAACCAAATAGTCACTTTCAGCAAATTTTAACACTTAGTGTATAAAATGGATTTGAGGCAAGTCCAATCTAATATTTTACCATAGTCATACATACAGGAACACCTCAGTTACATATATATATCAGCTATTGTACCAGGTAGGTGATGAAGACAAAAAGGTAGGGTAGATGAGCGATCCCCAAGAGTTGTTTGGCATTCTGCCAAAATGTAAAATGACCCTGGTAATTAATCGGAAGCTAAAGAGTAGCAATAAGGCAGAAAGCTACATTGCTAGAATCTAAATGGTGACCACTAAAATACTGGTAAAGAGAAAAATTGAGATATTTCTGTGCTCAAGTAATTTACACATGTGTAAAAGCTAAGATAAACACAGTCCCTTACTTGACAGTGTTTTTATGTTATTACTGTACCTTAAAAATGCAATGAACCAGCTAATTCAGAAAGTAAAAATGCAGAGTTGCTATGAAAAAAGTGGTAACTACTAATAGTGTTAGTCACAATACAATCTCATGGAAAATAAGTTTTAAATTCTCTACAAAAAGAAAAAACTGGAAAGTTTGATAGCTTTTAAACCAACAAAATTTATGAGCAACAAGAAAGGAATTCATCTTGCTTTGTGAATTCATCTGAACTACTATCATATTAAAATTCCCTATTCCTGTCCAAATTCAGCATCAAAATGGTGCTCAATTAAAGATTAAATAAAGCAATATGTAATAGTAGAACCAGTCCAGTTTTGAAACTCAGCTCAGCAACTTACTAGCTCTATATTCTTAGGCAACAGATTTCACTTCTCTGCCTCCGCCCCACTGCTATTAAATAAGATTATTAACTTCTTCAGCAGGGACTTGGGAAGAGTGAAGATGTTACTACATATAGCAGTCAGTATCAGTCACATTAACACTCACTTTTCCCCAGCATCATATCTTTATCTTTAGGTATGAGAAGGTCATATCCTGAATAACAGGAGTAGGTCACTAACACCAGTGCTGCATAAATGTTAGACATTTTTCTCATCTGACACATTTGGGCCTCTGAGCCTCCACTGTCTAAGAAAGAACCAAGATAATTCACTCTCAGCATTCTGGATCTCTGGCAGACCATTCAGTCTTCCCTTAAATAGAAAAACTTTTTTTAACCTGGAGTATCAAGGAAGATTCTGTTATTCCTTGAGAGGGACTACTGAGGGGTGGTACTACTGTGCCAGAAAAGGCGTAACAGTTCCTAGCAGATTCTTACTGACTCCAAACAAAAGGAAATGAAGCATTTCATTTGCTACACATTTTATTAAGAAGCCCTTTGTTAATTAACAAAAATCTTCAGGAAGAATTTGAAGGGTTCAAAGCCCCAAACTAGCTCCAAGTTGATCATCCAACATAAAAAAAAAAAAATTATTTTCTAACAAAGTTGTGAGTTTATCAAGTTTCATGACATGAAGTGTACAATATGGCCTAAAGTCCTTCCAAAGCTAATAGCAAAACTTGTAATTGATTCTTCTCTATTTCACCTCAACATCAACTCTGGCATTGATATAGTAGGGCTTCTATGATTTCTAATAATGATCCCTCAATTTGGCACAATGTCACTGTTAAGGGATTTTGCAGGTACCACAACTTTGAATTTTGCAGGTCACAAGTGCCAACAACATTACTTTTGTTCAGACACTGAGACAGACAACCACAATCAGCAAGCAAATAAAATTCCTCAAAATAAATTGGCTAAGTCTTGATTGTCCAAACTCCTCAAAACACCCCAGGAGCCAGCTAATTCAGTCAGAAAGACCCATCTGAGGTTAACAAACAGCACAAATGTCAAGACTTGACTGAAATAAGCAGGACTTGAGATGCTTGTCCACACAGAAAATCAAATAGATTTTATTGAGCAGTATCATGCCTTTCGATCTCCACTATACCAACTTCCCCTAGTAGTTACCCAAGTTTCTTGAAGGGCAAAATGAAAATACCTTTGTCTGAACTACACAACCCTAACTGAAGTCACTAATTTCTGAAAAGACAAATTAGAGGGGGGGGAGAAAAGGGAAGATATAAGGGCCTTACTTTTTATAGGATACATCAAATATCCCAATTAGATGATAAAAAACATTAGCAAAAAGGAAGTCACATAAAGTTATACAAATAAACCACTATATAATAAACTTTCACTTTATACAAAATTATACAAATACTTATAAGAAATATTAACATGAAAGAAATTCCAAATTCTTCTAGCTATCCAAAAAATAAAAATTCAATTTTTGCCTTTAATATTGCCCATAAATAAAAAGACTACTAACATTAATTAATGGTAACAAAGGTTATGAAAAAGTACTCTCTTCAGAACTCAGCACAGTTGTAATTTTACACCTATGAGTACTTAAATTTAATGTCCATATTTTCCATTACACCCTGTAAGCACCAGAAAGACAAAATTTTATTTCTCAGGGGCCTCACTCACTAGAATTATGCCTGATATATAAAATCCTTAACATTTGTTCAGTAAACAAATGAACACAAATAAATGCACAAATTATTGCTGTGAATATAAATTGGTTTACTTTCTAGAGGGTAATATCTAGCAAACATCTCAATTTTTTTTTACAAATAACTCAAAAACTCCATTCCTAAAATTTATCATATGGAAATTATAAATCATTCTATTTAAGTTGTTCAAAGCATTGATATTTATGCTAAATAAGTTAACAAAACATATAACACATTTGTAACTGGAATATTACACTGTCATCAAAAACACCATAAAACATTGACAGAACCATAGTGGATTTTTTTCTTTTTCCTACATTAAGCATTTATTGTTTCATTATAATCTCTTTGCTACTCATTCAGAACTTTCCAAAAGAAACCAATCTGTTTCCTAAAGACAATCTTATTGATGTTTATATAAATTAAAAATGACCTGAAAAATACTAAAACAGGCACTTTTATGCACCAGCTAATACAACTTGTACTATTCTATATCCCTATTATTTCACTAATGACATTTTTTTAACTTATTAGTCCCATTTCTCTGAAGAACCTTCATAAAGTTTTACATGTCTCCAAATAAAATGGCAAATGAAGATTGTTTCACATAAAGTATTATACTGTTTTGTAAATATGAAAAAATAAACAACACTAAGCGGAATGTACATGATAAACAACACGAAGCGGAATGTACATGATAACAATGGTGTTAAACTCACATTATATAACTCTTACAGAGATTTTTAAGCTAAAATGACTCCAAAATATATTAATGATGCATTTGTTATAGGACCAAATGTGATAATTTATTTTTCTGCTTGTCATGGTCTCTCAGAATATATTCAGTTTATAAAATCTTCCAACAGTATCTGTGAAAACTTTTATATCATTTAGAGGAGTGAGTATAAGTAGGTGTGTGGTGGTTTCCTTTCCTTTTAGCCCTCATTTGTTTACCCAATAACCAGCAGCTTCTCTCAAGATCAGGAGTTCGCGTCACCATGAGTCAGTGCCCCCAGCAGTCTGCACTCTCTCTGCCCTCCTTTTGGATACTCTCTTCTTCTTGTAGCCTAGGTTAGTACCAACCAGATTCTAATCTTTTATGAAATAAAAATACCCTGTATTTTTCCTGTCACTATCTTTTATCCCCCCTTTGATCTTTTCTGTTCTCCCTACTTCTTAACCTCAGAAGCTTCATTTCAACTGCTAGTTTTTGTTAAGTATTTTGCTTTGTTGAATCATACATTAGCTGAACATCCAATATTTGCCTATATCATTCTGACTTGTTTTAGTACACATACTTCCCTAGGATTCCATTTTGCTATAAACATCAATATTTCATCCTTATGGCTGAATAATATTCCATTGTGTGTATACACCTTATCTTCTTGATTCAATCCTCAGTGGGCACTTAGGTTGTTCCATGTCTTAGCTACTATAAATAATGTAGCAATAAGGGGCCTCGCTGGTGGCACAATGAGCTAAAGAACGCACTATGAAGCAGACCACAGTCACTGCAACACCATTTTGATCCCTGCTGCCGGCAGGAGAGGTGACCCACATGGCAAGGCAGACGTCTCCTGCTTTGCCCACGGCTTCCCTCAGTAGTCTATTTCTGTTGATCTGCCTGTTTTGTTCCCAGCTCTATGTCTGGTGAATCCTCTCACCCTTCCCACCCCCCCCCCCCACAACTCTGGCCTATATCCCAGTTCTTGTATGCATAAATAAATAAATCTTTTTTAAAAAATGTAGCAATAAGCATTGCAGCATTTATTTTTGAGTTCATGGTTTTGTTTTTTGGACAAATGTCCAAGAGTGAGTTTTCTGGGTCACACAGCATTTCCATTTTTAGTTTTTTAAGATAAATCCTAATCATTTTCCAAATGGCTACCTGGTCAAGATTATTTAAAAAAAAAAAAAATATTTATTTACACATGCAAGAGCTGGGGCGCAGGCCAGACGTGTGGTGGGTGAGAGAATTCACCAGAGACAGAGTGGTGAACAGAACAGGCTGCTGTACTGAAATACACTGCGGAGGGGAGCAGCAGGAGAGACAGGAGAGGTCTGCTGTGCCATGTGGGTCAGCTCCCTGGCCAGGGATCAAACTCTCATGCTGCAGTGACTGCTTGTGCAGCAGGGGCTGCAGATAGCCCGATAGTGCTGTGACTGACTTAAGCCACTGTGCCACCAGGGAGGACCCTGATCAAAAAAGATAAAATCATACCATCCTCAGCAACATGGATGGAGCTGGAAAGGATAATGCTAAGTAGAATAAATCAGAAGAAGAAATACCAGTATCACTGATATGTGGAATGTAAAGTAATTAAACTGACAGTCAGAAAAAGACAGTTTAAAAACTAACCCTTGGAGCTGACTACAAAACAGAAGCACCAAGGGTGAAAAGGTATGAGAGCTTCAAGAACCAAGAAGGAAGGAGCATAAAGTCTATGGTAGTGGAGTACAGATGAGTTGGTGGTGGGTGTACTATGGTGCTAGTACCTGATTGGAGCACCCCAACATTAGCTCAGTTGGAAAATAAAAGATGGCTGCGGAGGTTATTTTCCCACTAGGTATTACTGGGGTTCCACTTTCTCCATATTCTCTCCAGTACTTGTTGGGAGTCTTTTTAGTATATGTCAGTTTTATGGTTGTGAGATGATATCATGATGGGTTTTGACCTGCATTCTCCCTTATTAAGAGTCATAAAACCATTTTCCATACGTGTATTAGCCTACTGCATATAGTCTGCTCAATTATCTGTTTATATCTAATGTCCACTTAAAAATAGGGATGTTTGGTTTTTAGTGTTTTAGGATTTCTTTCTTATCTAACAGGAGTTTCTCAATTTTTTTCATGTATTCTTGAAGAACAAACTCTTCATTTCTTTAATCTTTTGGGTTTTTTTACTCCTATTTCATTTAGTTCTGTTCTTATTGTCTTCATTTTACTAAACTTTTTCAATTTCTTTTATTTTAGGTGTAATATTGTTCATTTGGATTTTCAATGCTTCATCATGTGGGCCTGTATTATGATTATCTTCTCAAGTTTACTCTTGCTGCATCCTATAAATTCTGACACCTTGTATCCTTGTTTTCATTAGTCTTGAGGTTTTTTATTTATTTCTGCTTTATTCTTCCTTAATCCAATAGCTATCAAGCAGCACACTATTTAGTCTCCATGTATTAATGTTTTCCCAGTGTTTTTATTGTTGATTTCTAGCTTATTGGCACTTTGGTCAGAAATATTACTTGTTATGATTTCAATATTTGTACTTTTGACATATGCCAAAATAAAGTCTATTATTAAAATGTTTCATACACACTTGACAAAAATGCATACGTAGCAGTTTTGAGGTGGAGCATTTTTAGATGTCTGGGAAACCTATTTAGTCTAGCTCCTCATTTAAGGGTATTATTTCTTTATTTATTCTTTGAATAGTTGACCTGTCCATACCTGTAATCTCTTTTGAGATATCTGAGGATATATATATATATATGATAAATTTAGCAAAATTTTAATCTCCAACAATACTGGAAAAGCTTATTCATCACAATCCTCCCCAACCACACAACACCATAATCCAATTATTTTGTAAGCACTATTTCCAAAGGAATCTATAAGAGTTAGAATTCCAGTTACATGCCCACCTTGAGAAGGTTCCAAATGGATACCCCAAAGGTGATAGTTATTACTGCTAGTGTATTTCCACCCCTACTCAAGGGAGAAAAGAAAATAATGGGCTAATATACTGAGTTCCTCATTTATATTTTCTACCTGTTTAGAGTTCTCTTTTGTACAATCTTCCTTCACAAGCCATAATAGAAAAGAAAGGCCTAACCTGCTACACACCTGCACTAATGCCATTTTTACAGAAGCACTAGTGTCATACACAGTGCTGAGAGGTCTAATGAAGAAAGGAGAATGTGTTTGACATATAGCCAGTTACTAAAGGTAGTCAGCACCTTGTCCAGGCACTCAACATCCCATAAACATGCAATTCCTAAAACCCTGCCAAATCCACAGGATAGTTATATTCTTAAGCCTCAAAACTTATAAACATATCAAGAAGGAGCTAATGGAGACTAGTGAGAATCATGTCCTGTGCTGCTCAACTCCAACAAAATCTTCTATGCAAAATGGTCAATAGTGATCTCTTCTCTCTGAAGAGTAACCATACAGTGACCTCTGCCTCTCAATCACACCTATAACTATTTTCATTAAGCTCTTTAAGAGCTCCTCCAAAATCTTAAGTTATTGTCTCACCATGTACCAAAAACAAAGTACTAGGATTTCAAGGAAGCCATCCATATTAACTGACTGTTACTTTTTAGTAGCCCTCTTTCTAGTAGAACAAAGCATTTAACTATAAAGACTTACCAAAACTATGCCAAAAAAAGGTCAAGAGGCTTACTCCGGCTTTCATCAATACATCAATACCCCAGAGCCCAGGTAGTGGCTTCCACCTGACCTCACTGTGCAGACAGAGGTGCACATCATGCACATCACACAAAAGATATTCTCAGAACACCTGGCTTGAACTTTATAACAAGGAACCATAGTGCCTGCTGTTCTTAGGTTAAGTTTATGCTTCCTGCTTGGTAAACACCACAATATCCCTTCATCAAAATTTTAAATTCCCACCACCCATAATGAAATAAGCCTTTTAATCATATATGCTAAATATAATCACTTTTTTCTAAATGTACTAGTACTTTATCAATGCTTCAAATATTTTTTACGTGTCATTTGGAGAAAAAAAAATTTTGTACAACATAGTGGAGGAAAAATAGAATTTTCTTGGATGAAGGCCACTGACCTAGGGCTCCGGCAAATGGTTCCAAACCACAGGATTAAGGAGATCTATGTCAGATGACAGGTAATGTTTTCACACTGATGCCCAAATTGAGAAGCTATTAAAACAGTCATATCTGACTTCGCCTCTTGAAGAGTTTACTCAGAAAAATACTATTAACCCTATGACAAAGTCAGATTTTTGTCAAATGTAAATGTGATCCATTCTTTTCTTACCTTCCCAAAAATACCAGTAAATTTTCTCACCAGTAACAATTGCTTAACTCTTCTTAACCAATATGTTCATCATTAGCAAGTAGATTAGGATGAAGAAAGCCATAATTTACAGATAATTGAGCAGCATCATGAAGGTAGTAGCCCTTTGGACCCAATTATGTGGGATAAAGCATATTGATCTTTTCCACAACAGAATATCACTAACCTACTGGGCAAAATAGTATTGGGTATCTACTGTTCTTTCTAGATAAATGAAGATTAATCCTCCTAAAAACCTTACAGATGATACTGTGTGCAAGGTAGTTTTACTACAGACACAAAATACATTTGGTATTTTTCTCAATTTCCAGGAACAGAGCTCCTAAAACCCTTGAAATGTCCTAAATGATCAAAGTTCTGTTATTCATAATAAACCCCTTTTAACCATGCCTGAGTTTATGCCTAGGATGACTAATGGGGTTGGGGTGAGGGACTTCAATGAGGGCTGGCCTCCAGAAAAACCAATCAGATGGTTATAAAGTCAGAAGCTTCAGTCCCCTACCCCCAACCTCCACAGGAGAGGTGCTGGAGATTGAGTCCAATCACCAATAGCCAATAACTTACTCAATTGTGTCACTATAACAGAACTACCATAAAAACCTTAAACACGTTCAGGGAGCTTCCTGGTTGGTGAACACACAGAAGTGCTAAGAGGATGGTACACCCAGAGAAGACATGGGCATCACCTTTCCCCTTCCATACCTTGTCCCATGTATTTCTTCCACAAGTTATGCTTCTTCAATGTCTTCCTGAGTTGTATCCCTTACAATAAACTGGTAAAAGCAAATAAAATGTTTTCCTGAGCTCTCTGAGTGGTTCTAGAAAATTATTCTGTGAGGGAGGAGAGGGAAGGAAGGAAACTCTCAAGAAGTGTGGGTAGCTTGGCACCCCATTTGCATCAGGACTGAAGTCAGCAGTTTTGTAGGATTGAATCCTCTAACTTGTGGGATCTGATGGTAACCCCAGACAGTATCAGAACTGAGTTGAATTATTGGAAACCCAATAGGTTTCAAAGAATTAGAGATTGTGTGGTGTCAGAAAACACCTCAGAGTATCAAAAGTTAAAACACTATAAAGTGAGGAAAACAGATTTCCTAAAGGTAACAGAAGTCAATTTCAAGAAATAAATTCTTTTTTATTACCATTAACACTTGTAATTTATTTTCTATGGTATTCACATCTTACAACCAAGTCTAAAATAAGTTTTAAAATATTCCAATTAGAGATAGAGTGGGAAGATATAGCCTATAAATTTCTCTTTATTGCATATGTATCAATAGCCAATTTTTGAGCTGGTACATATCATCAAGGATTATCCACTCAGAAGTCCTTCAAATACCTGGCTGGCTCCTGATTTCATTAAGGTTTTCTTAACACAAAGGGTAAGCATACATGCCAATATTATGCTAGCTCAGAAAAATCAGACAGAGGGTTTTACTTCCTGTCCTTCCTACTTGGCTCCATAATGAGTTACAGAAAACTTTTTGTTAACAACCTGACTTCCCTACTTTTCAGAGGATTCCCTGACTCCGCTGCCAATTAGCTTAGCTCCAAGGCAAAAAATTCATACCACCATATAAAATTTTACATACAATAACCCCACTTTTCACCATGATATATTCCTGGGAACTCAGAAAGGCAGGAGGCATCAATGTCACACATATAATTCTGCATATTTTAATTCAACTAATATAATTTGGAGAGCCTTCAAGTAACATGTAACTCACATATTTAAATAACAACAAGGCTAAATTTTACTCAACATTTGTATTGAAGGTTAGAGACAAACTACTCAATTATAAGCTACTTACTGCTTTGAAGCAGTGGTTTTCTAGTAGCTTTACCTACCTAGAAATAAAGCTTTACCTCAAAGATGACTTCCCCAATTCTAAAACACCATTGCTTAGCATTAATTTAATAACTTCAGAGGAAGGAGAAAAAAGTCATACTTTATAATTTATAACTAATCATCAACAGTGTACTATATTTCCCATATAATAACCCCTTTCTTCTTCAGGAACATAATCAACTATTATTCTCTCACCAGCATCTGAATAGCTTCTTTGGACCCCATTGAATAATACCTCCCAATTTCAAAAACATTAAAATGTGAATAATACTTAGTAGACACAATTTGTTGCCCATAAGTATATTCTGAAAATTAAGGTTTTTTTTTAAAAGCCTAGAATAAAGAAATATTAATCAACGGAGCAAACATATCACTCAAAGAGAATATGTTGCATCCCATTTAGTTCCTGAATATATAGTACATAATATATAATACATGTGTATAGAACATATAGGGTATCCTGACTGAAATTTATATAATTTATTACTTAAAATAGTGCATTCTTATGATCCAAGATGAAACTCAAAAGATGACATCAGTTCTAGACTATCATGAGACTTGGATAATCTAGTTACAAGAATAGTAAACAGGAATAGTAGAAAAGGAGAGTTGGAGAGTTGGTCTACTACTGAAGGGTGAATAATGACACCTGTTGGACAAAAACACACTAGTCACTAAAAAGGTTGCTGCTAATAATTATTTTGAGATTTATTTATTTATGCATACAAGAGCTGGGGTACAGGCCAGAGTCCAGGGAGGTAAAAGGATTCACCAGACAGAGTGGGGAACAGAACAGGCAGACTGACTGAAACACATTGCTGAGGGGAGCAGCGGGCAAGGCAGGAGAGGTCTGCTGCACCATGTGGGTCCCCTCCTTGACCGGTGTCAGGGATCGAACTCATGCTACAGTGGCTGTGGTTTGCTTCATAGTGCTTTGCTTAACCCACTGTGCCACCAGGGAAGCCAGGTGCTGCTAATTTGAACAGAAGTAGTTCACCAAGGTTTTCTTCTATGTCCTAGGTGAGAAGTTTTATTTGTGTCTATTCTCACCAAAATGCCTTTTCATGGCCAGATCTGATTCCCAGTTACTGTGCTGGTAATGCCTGGAGGACCTGGACATTCTAAGCAATGAATACAAATTAATAAACATAGGTGAACTTCTTTCAGAATTTATCTTAATTTGGCAGAGCTGGTCTTAAATGCCAATTGGTTCTTCAACTTCACACACAAAAAAATATGTCAAGAATCAATACTTGGCATGGCTTTTGACTATCTTCCTAAATTAACAAGACATTTTAAAAATGTATTATGCAAAAAACCCTGATTAATAGGTCAATGATGTTTTACAGAACGAACAGACAGAATATCAGTTTTAATTCTCTCACAGTACAAAAAAGTATTTGTTTTGTGCACATGTGTACATATAAACACATACTTCCTTATCCTTCAACACTGGTGCAGTTTAAGTCAGAGATAGTCAATACTTAACTCTATAATTTACATTCAATGGTATGACTGTAGCTATTATTTGCAAAACCCTCAAATGTTTGAAAATATGAGTTAACTATCCCTAATAAAGTAATTCATTTACACAAAAATCAGAGGTGAAAGTCTATGGGGTAACTCTCTCCTATATGAATCCCATGAATAGCACCTAAACCTGAATTACTCTATAACAAAAGCTACAACTAGAATTCATATGCCTCTTGCAGTGATATAACAAGAAATATACAATATCAACTGTGAAGTGTTCTTGCCAAAAAATCTGAAACTCTATGTGATCAAGACTATATCTAACTACCAATTAACAAAAAATACAAGGCAAAAAGGAACATATGAAACATGAATTACTAAAAGGATATGATCAGTTAAAACCAAAATATGCATAAAGTTACAAAATATATTATCCATTTTTTCCCCAATACTTTACTGGTTAAAAGAAAAAAGAACTATTACACACTGAAAGAAACCTGATATATCAACTAAATGCAGTTTGTGGGTGGACCCTTTTGAACAAATCAACTGTAAATAAGTCATTTGCAAAGCATTAGAAACAATCTGAACACTAAATGGCTTCCTGCTAACACTGATTTATTAAATGGTATGACAATGGTGCTGAGATATATTGAAAGATCCTTATGACTTAGAAGAAATGTGACTTAGCTTGTATGTAGGGGAAATAATGATAATCAGATGAGCTTTAAAATATTTTAGTAGAGGGCCTCCCTGGTGGTGCAGCTGGTTAAGCAACGCACTATGGGGCAAACCACAGCCACTGCAGCAAGAGTTCAATCCCCCACCAAGGGAGGGGACCCACATGACATAGCAGACCTCTCCTGTCGCACCCGCTGCTCCTCTCAGAAATGTGTTTCAGTCGATCAGCTTGTTCTGTTCCCCACTGTAGATGGTGAATCCTCTCAACCCCCACATGTCTGGCCTGTACCCCAGTTCTTGTATGCATAAATTAAAAAAAAAATCTTAAAAAAATATTTTAGTAGAAATAAGTGGAGGAAGAACAAATGAAAACTGGTCATATGCTGATCACTGTTGGTCCGAGGTACAGTAATGAGTACATGGCAGTTCATTATACCATTCTATTTTCATGTGTGCCTGAAAATTCCTCTCCCTAAAAGTTTTTACAAATTAAGTAATGTTCTTTCTTCCACAACTAACCGAAAGAAAGTGAAATAGACATAAATTGTTTGCTAGAAGATCAACCTGCTGTTAAAAGTTGGTACACAAATGCATCTTCTGCAGAATGTGGCTCTGTATCACCCTGTTCACTGACTCCCAAGAATCCTGACCTAGTAGTCTTGGTTCAGCTGACTGCAGGCACCTAAGTCATTGAGAACCCTGAAGCAATGCATTCTCTGCATCTGACTAGGCCAGAAGAGCTTTGCCATTTTTTTTTTTAATTGAACATTTTTTCCTTAATGGTAGATTCTCCATGTCCCTTGCTTCAGGGTCACAAGAAGGAATCTTTCTACTCAATAGTCAGTCAAACTTATTAAACATTATGAAATTCTTAGGGCCAGAAAATTACAAAGGATAACAAATGGTTAAGTCCAGATCTCATGATCATTTGCAACTGAAGACCCCTCAAAAGCCATTTGGTTTAGAAAACTGTTCCTGTGAGCACCCACTGCCTTCTTCCAAGAATCAATAAAACACTATGGTTTATTGTATGTAGTGTGTGACCAGACTAAGGCCACACAGTTCCATCAATGACTAGCTGTATGACTGGAAAATATACTTAATCTTTCTGTGCTTCAGTTTCCTTATCTATAATAGTTATTATACCTACTTCACAAGGTTGCTCTAAGAATTACAGGAGTTAACATAGTAAGAGTTATCTATTGTTGTTAATTTCAACCACATGGTCTATGTTCAGTCTCATAAAGTATATAAGCTTCCTCAGAGTAAATTCTAGATTTAATTCTTTAAAGACCCCAGAGCCTCTTGCCATTGGTGGTATATATGTATTTGGTATGTTACATTTTTGGTCTCTGTTCACATAGCCCAGTAGAAGGTTCTCTAAGATCCCTAAGAGCATGAATATACTAGCATACACTTGATTTTCATTTCTGATTAACGTTCAACAGGCAGTTATACCGAATGAGAAGATGAACAGTATGTATAAGGCATAAAGGGAATAGGTGATCCTGAATTCTGCCTATACCATATAATTCTTGGACTGCAATTAATCTAAAAGCTGTATCAGACAGATGGACTTTCTATTGGCTCAAACAGATAGTAATAAATAAATATACTAAATACTAATTGGGCTCATAGCTAATCCTACAAAGATTGCATTTTCAACTCAATTCAATGTCTACCTAAATGCAAATAAACCTTGTGACCCTCCAATAAGCAGCAAAGGTGATCATTTTTGCTACATAAAATGGGAAATTGGAAATATAATCAGCTGAATTTTCCAATCTCATTACTTTAAATCCAGGATGGCTTGACCCTCCTTCCACTACTTAATTTCCCATGGTTTTCTGTACTTCAGCTTTAATAATGTCCAACACTCTCTTGAACAAAATATTATCTATTACATGATGCTTCTTTGTCAGATCATAAACTTATTAATGACTGCCTCAAAATTCACAAACCATCTTCCTCTATTTTTTCTTCTTTTATTAATTATTAATCTTAAAAAATTAGGGATAGTGAAAGGTAGTTTCACAGTAAAATGAGGATATCAATAGGATATCTCCTTTCTATATTCCAAATTCTGATGTGCATGCAGTTTTACCAAATCAATCACTACCTATAACCTAATTTCTATTAGTGTCTTCAACAGCCAATACTGGAGCAAATAATTTTCAAGATAAAGATATTGGTAATATGCAAACATTCCCAAGTAAAACAATTTTTAAAAGTCACTAAAAGTTTTTCAGGCTATCAAAAGCATGAAAAGCAAAGCTATAAAAACTAAACACTACCCAAACTTGACTTTAGTGCTCAAGAATTCTACAATCATGGCCTGAAAAGAAATTAAAAAAAAACTTAAAGTGCTGTTATGTGAAAACTGAACTATTAATAAGAGTATCTGCTAAATTCATAACTATACCCACTTAAATTCTTTGAGGGATTTTCCTCAGAAAATTCCTATGCCCCAGGGTCTTTACTGGGTTATAATTCTCATCCAAATAAAACTCAGAATACTGATAGAATAAGGTAAGTTTTTAATATATAAAAGCATTTCTCAAAACTTTCATTTCTAAGCAAATCTCCTCCCCTTCCTAAAAAAATCTGACTTCATAAAGCAAAGTAAATCATATTAAAAGGAAGTATGTTTACAGGTTAGCTCATGAAAGCCACAGAGATATAACAATTCAAACTTGGTCATAAATAAACATAAACATCTTTACAAATCTAAAATCATCTCCAAATGTTAAGTCATGAAGTAATAAACTCTTTAAATGTAGATCTTCATAGGAAAGAAATGTTTTTTCCCTAGTGTAGTCTTACATTCAGGTTTGGATTATTGAAAATAAATCAACGATCCAAAAGTATTAAAAGGACTATAATACTGTTGTCTTAAATTATAATTTTATTTACTTATTACATTAAATATGTATTATCTTAAGCATACATACATCTATTTAGAAAAGCAACAAGCAAATAAATGCTTAAACTATGACTCATAAAAAAGGAAGACCATGAGATGCAAAGTGGATTTTTATTGAATTTCTATAAAAATCTGGTTCCCAAATTAAATGTTATCTCACATTATTTGTGCATGAAAATACCTACACACACATCTCCAATAAAACTCCACTGACTTTAAAACAGGCAATTGTAATAAGATGATTGGAAAAGTGATGTAGCAATATCAAAAACAAAATTATGTGAAAGTCAAACAATGGAAAAATTAATCCTTCAGAGCTTCCATTAGTCATCAGAATCATCTTACAATAAATCTTTTGAACTTGTGGTGAATTAAAACAGTAATACTCAAACTTACTGGACTTTTTAAACAATATCAAACTTTGTTCTCTTTGAACTCCTCTCCTACAACGAGTTTGTGATAATTATCGTTATTGAATTAAATGTATGCTTTCTGACAATTTTTAAATTTAGAATAAAATTAGAGATTTTGTCACTAGAGTATGCCCTAATAGAGGAGAAACAACTGCTTTGATGATTTTAAGCTCTTTGCTTTGAAAGAAATGAGTAACCAATTTCAATATAAAGGTGTTTATATATTCCAGAGAAAACTGAAAGACTGATTGCCTAGAAACATTATGAAACTGCAGTTTAATTTTTAAGTCATGCAAATCACAGGATCAGTCTTAGAAAAAAAAAGTGTTAATATATGTAAGCAACTGAAAAATTACCCTAAAATATAGGTAGCAATAGTATAAAAATAAATGTTATCAACTTGCAGCTGACTATCCTACCAACATCCCACTTCCCCACCACCTGATGCCTGTGCTCCCTTTCCTGGACACTTCTACTGAGATACAAGCAGCACAGACAGATCTGGTTAACATCAAAGTAGGGCAAGGCCATTGCTGATCTTTGAGACAGTCTCCAATCAGGATACAGCTCTTATGAAGCCCATGGAACCCCATTCATGGTCTTCTCTCATGAAAAAGCAGTTGGAACAAAAGTCCTCAGTAACCATCTGATCCTTGTACCATTTGACCCTTGGTTCAGATACTAAACAATCTGTAACATCAGTAGTTGAACATTTAAATTATCAACAGAGGGATTAACTCTTCTACACTAAGAACCTGCTAAGGACAGGGATATACTCTATTCATTTCTAGAGCAAGGCTTTAATAACCCCGCTCACTGTATGGTGCCTAGGTGTACTATATTGAATTACAAAAGTCAGAAAGTAAAGAGAAGCACCTCCCAAAAGGGAAAAGGAAAAGAAAAAGAGTAAGAGAGATGTGAGAAGCCAGAAGAAAAAAAGAAAAGTGGTAAAGAGGCAGTGAGGGCAATCAGAAGCGAGTATCAAGGTGGGACTACATGTGTCCCTCCTACCACATGATTAAACTTCATACCAAGCCTCCCTTGTTAGTCTTCCATGTGTATTAAAGGACTGAAAACCTATCGCTTCTCTAACAATGGGAAAGGGACAGGCCCTCTTAGTCTAAAGACATCTTTAATCTACCCTGTTTAGACACTATGTATACAATTTTTAATTTAGTAACAGCAATACATTTTTCTTGTTTTAAGTCTGCATAAAACAACAGCACTAGGGGAAAAGTGCAAGAATGTGAAAGCAGTATTAAATTTTAAAAATATCAGCATTTTTCTTAAACTGGATTTGTTGATATATAAATAAAAGCAAAGAATTAAAATAAATTTCAAACAGAAATAAAGTGTAAATGAAAGCTAAAAATTATCAGAGTAAATGCCAAAATTAAAAGATTGCATGAAGTAAAAATTGTAACTTCATTGCATATGCATATGCATATACATATACAGCATAAATATAGGTTCATTGTAGGTGGGGAATCTTAGACTATATTTAGTTTATTATAAGGTAAGCGGATAATAAAGATCAATGAAAAATAAAGTTTTTCTTAAGGTCTAGCTGCCTTACTCTATTTATTCATTATATATCTGCATAATGGGTGAGCCATTTAAAAATAAATTTTTGATAAGTATATTTCAGAAGAACTCACAATGGTCAACCAGTGGAAATTAAACATTCTGATTCCATTAAAAAAAAAAAATAAACACAGCAGAAATATTTTCTCCAAGTTAAATTTAGCTTCCTTTGAACTAAGTCACTGAGGAATGATACATATCAAGGGATTCAAACATACCACTTTGTGACTATAGTTAACAATACTGTCCTGTATACTTGAAAGGTCTAAGAGACCAGATATAAATGTATTATCACACAAAAAAAGAGTAATTGTGTGACATGATAGAAGTGTTGAATAATCCTGCTGTGGTAAACATTCTGTAATACATAAGTGTGTCAAATCATCACCTAGTAGAACTTAAATGTACACAAGTTTACAAATTAATAATATCTCAATAAAACTGAAGGGGTAAGAAAAAGGATGATAAATATAAAAAAATGGTGATCTTTCTTACTTTGAGTAAAAACAAATAGAAGACGAAACTAATTACATTCTATTTTAGGATATTTTTATGTTAACTGGAGAGCAGTCTCTTTGATTTGGGATTTTTTAAACTGCATTTTATACAAAAGATATTTAAGTTTAAAATGTAATAGTTTTAGGGCCTCCCTGGTGGTGCAGCAGGTTGAGCACCACACTGTGAAGCATTGGCTGCACAGTAGTGCGAGTTCGATCCCTGGCAGGGAGAGCCCATATGGTGCAGCAGACCTCTCCTGCTTCGCCCGCTGCTCCCCTCAGCAGTGTTTGGTGGATCTGCCTGTTCTGCTCCCCACTCTGCCTCTGGTGAATCCTCTCACCTCCTGTGACTCTGGCCTGTACCTCAGCTCTTGTATGCATAAATAAACAAATCTTAGGGGAAAAAATGTAATTGTTTGAGTTTTATAAATTTTTCCTTCTATAAAAAACCTATACTGTAGTCCATGAAAAAGTGTCCAAATATAAAATATAATTCTACAGGGGATAAGGAGACGGTAGAAGAAATATTTGTTTCAAAGAAAAAAAATCAGAATGCACTAAATGTATGACTAATGTCAATTGGTTTTAAAACATGGTAGCTCTGAGTAAGTTACATGCTTTTTGCATTACAAACTTGAAAAGAACTTTTCTCAACTTGTAATTTAAATTATGGTTAAGTTCAAATACCTACGCAGAACTTTCTGTATCTTTTTATACCTGTGCTTGTCTTTCTAAGTATATTTTACCTATCTGCACATATCAGAGTATATGCACCTTTCGGTATTTATATACATTTGAAGATACGTGAGTAATACATAAACTTCTCCTACTTTAATTTCAAGTGAAAACAAAACAATTTACAATCAAGAAAATAACAAAACTTTTTTGTATTTGGAGAAAGAATGAAAAATGGAAGCTCTTTCAATGTAAAATTGTCATGGTTGGTTAGTTGAAACAATAGTGGACACATTCCCAATACCAAGATGGATATGAAAAAAATAAGTAGCATAGTATCATAAAATTTGTAGCTTACTTTGTGCCTTTTCACAGAAGTTTATCTGAAAGCCTAAAGTAAAAGAGATAAGTTCCAGTTCATTTACTGTAAATCAAACAAACCAAAATTAGAACATGACATTGCATTTTGACATTACATTTTGAATAAAACTATTCAAATTCAAATCACATTACCCACCCCCCTCCAATACAGAAGTAACTACAACATATTGGCTTCGTTTAAAAATTCAGCTCTTTCTGATAAAGAAGCACTTTATTATATGAAACTGAACAAGCTTGAATTATGAATTACACTGCTTTACCTTTTCACATCTGTTCCATATAAAAAGTATACATTAAGTTCATGTAAATTAAGAGTAGCTTTTAAAATAGTTCTGTCAATTTTTCAATTAAAAAATTTAGAACATATTACAGGTTATCCTATTAACCCAAATTACTAATTAAGAACTAGTCAAGAATACTAAAAAAGGTTCAAATTTAGTTCATAAATTGTGAAATATAAACAAATATAAATCAACATTTTCTACTCAGCTAACGTCAAATAATAAAAAATGAACTAATAATGAAGTGCTGATATTCTAAAATATGTCTTAAAAAAAGACAATCTTCCCAAGAGATAATAAGTTGGAGTAGGACTTTAGACGTTAGAAGAAAACTTGTGAAGTCTCCTTCAAAACATGAATGCATTTTTTCAAATCCATTGGATCTGATAGTACCTTGTGTATACACATTGTATAGCTATGCAGATAGTAAAATAAGAGCCTTTTCAAAATACTCTTTTATTCCTTAGTTTGTTGGCAGACATCTGGTTTTCTTAGTGATCTACTTATGTTTGTGTTTACTACTGGGGAATGAACTAGAGAAAGCAAATAAAACTTGCATTATACATATTCAATCAAAATTTACAGGAAAAAAGAGCAAGGACTAGAATAAAGATGTTTAAGTAGTCTTTTCCGTCTTCGAAGATAAAGGTATCACCTAAAATGTACAAAATCTGAAAAATACTAGTAGCTCCTCAGAGAAGAATGGAATGTTGGTGCACCACCAAAGCAACCCTTTGCTTGCTAGTAGCAGGAGCAGAACTGGGACTAGAGAGACTACAGGGGAAACCTGGAGGCAGTTCTCTACCCCTGGAGCTCAATAGGTGACTCTAGCAGATGTGCAGTAGCAACAGAATTCAGAAAGAAAAAAACGAGTTCCACAGGTCCTGTATGCCTAAGAAAGGAACCAAAAATTAGGCAAAGGAGCTCAGCATAAGTCAAGAGAAAAGATAGTCTAGAACAGCACTGGGCCACAGAGAAGACAGAGGAGCCTCAACCACAGCTCAGAAGTTAGTCTCCCACCAGCTTCCAGGAAAGAGGGAAGAGAACATTCATCTTTACTACAGAGAAAAAGGTGATGAAACATTGAAACAATTTTAAAGCAATACTCTTCTCCTTTTCATCCTAAATAAGTGAATGTTGCTACTAGGTAGCAAAAATAGAAGGGGGGGAGAAAAGAAAGATGCCCAGAATAGCAAATAGCAGTAAGAATGCTGAAAGAAGCAAGAAAAATAAATTTGAAAGATGTATGAAAAATGAGTTGAATCTGTAAGTAGGGTTGTGTAAAAAGTTATAGAACAAAGCAGAAAAGTTATTTGAATAAGTAGGACTGAAAATTTTGTAAGGGATTTATGACTGAAAATATTACAACATCACCAATTACTGCTCTAATATAAGTTAAGCCTACTTTTAAGTGCTAAAAAATTCTCAAAACTTGAAGTTCTGTCATTAGCAAAGAATCAATACAAGTATAAGAAGGAGTATAGAATTCTCAAAGCAAAAACATAGGCTTGATTTTGTTTTAACCTAATTATAAATGAGAGATCAGGTGAAGTCTGAGGCCTTGTACCAACATTCACTTCTGCATTATCTCTCACTCAGAAAAAGACTTGCTAACTGACCCAGAGTACCTGGGCAAGAAAGGTCTAAATTAACTGGAATGGCGTACCTTTTCCTTGGAATGACATCAATATTATCAATTAAAGTGGGGGTGGGAACTTATTTGCTAAATCTTTTTAGTAGAGAGACTGTATGTGTAAAGTGAGTGAGGGAGACGATTTTGTTTGTGCAATTAACTTCATGGGGCTTTGAAATTCTACCACTCTCATTGCTCTGAGTTTGATGGTATAACCCAGGGAGGGTGAAGGGTAGGGTACATAGTGGTTCCCTACTTCTTCAGTAATAGTGCTCCCTGGACAGTTTCAACTTCAGGCCTCTTATAGGCACTATAGTTCATAATATACAATAGTTCATAATGCACAATACAAGGAAATCCAGAAACTGGGTATATCCATATACCAAGCTACCACATCTTCCTCCTGACACAAGCAAGAGGCTAGTTGTTTACAACCTTCCAACTTCAACCTTAAAATTGTGGCATGTGCCTTAAACTGCAAAATTACTCATACTACACCATAATGGCTCTAACATCTAAAGATTTATCTCAGCTTGCTCAAAATTTGTATTTCCATTATACTTACAGTTACACAAGATTTATTTCCCATTACTTCCTTGTTTTCCTTAATTCACCTTTCTCAAACTTTTTTAACTGTCATCTTAATTGAATAATTCCAGATTGCTTCCTTCATCCAGAACCATTCATGGTTTTATAAATATGAATTAATACTGTCCACATTTTTTTTTTTACAATTCAGGATCCTGTCAGTCCACATATGCCAGCTGTTGTTCCTCCTGTGGCTGGTGACTACCTTACTTACTCTTTGATTACACAACCCAATTATCCTCTCAAGCCTGTTCAGTGAAGCACAGTACACTCAAGTAGAACAACTTATAAACTGTGTGACTGTGGGCAAGTGTCTAACCCCTATAAGCCATGATGTTCTCATCTGTAAAATAGAATAATAATACCCAAGCGTTTGTGATGATTAAATAAGGCAATATATCTGAAAGATCCAACAAAGAACCTGAACTAGAATTATGATTCCTGGTCTCTCCCTCAGGTGAAGCATGACTGGGGCCCCTTCCCTACCAAGCCAGCTTGGTAGCTTCCCTTCTCCTTTCACCTCCAGTCACCCAAAAGAGAAAGAATGGAGCAATTCCAAGCAGTACTGGGGAAACCATATCATACTCTTTACATCTCTGCTCCAGCCCTTCCTACACACAGCCTGGTGTCTAACAACTCCAAAACTGTGGATACTTTCCCCAGGTAGAATCTAACTCAGGTTTCAGGAATACCAACAAACGTGTCACAGGAGTCAATGTCACTTATTTTTTAAGCAAAGTCAGCAATAAATAAACATAAGCATGTCACATATTTATCAGAAGATATCTGTCAACACTTTCTCTTGTCTTCCCCCTTTTAAAAATTTTGTTTAATTTTTTTGGTAAGATGAAATATGACTAGTAAAAGCTGTTGTAATATCCACTTCATTTTCCAGTGTGATGGGGAATGCTGTGTTGTTAAAGTTGTATATGATGGAACTGTTATCCTCTCTCAAAAGACCCATCTTGAGTCATATTAATTAATGGCCAATGCTCCTTTTCGTGAGTAGGTATCACTTCTGTCTTTGAGTCCTTTCTGTAAGTACATCTTAATTTTCAACCTTGCCAAAGAGTGTGAAGAGACACATGAAAACTTTCCAGAGTTGGGGAGAGAGGTGTGGGGGGAAGGTCCAGACACCACCCCATGCCTATCCATTAGCAAGGACAGTAATTTACTGAGATGACAGATTTAGCCAGAATGACATGTTATTAACTCATATGCTAAATGGGTTATTTAATCAATTATGTAAATTGTTGAAAGAGTTCTATTACCTTTCAAATCTATGTGGGTCTCCTGGGCCAGAGCTTAATTAAAGTTTTCTACTATCTCGTAGATTCCCAATCAAAGTGCCTCTAAATACAAAATGCCACTATAAACCCTCTAGCAAGTTTAGAACTATGTAACATAAAGGAGCATCAGGAAGCACCAAGGCTCCAAAATTAACTCAAAGGTGGCTGGATGCTTACAGCTACCACCCCCTGACTGAAGCCTAAAATAATTTTTTTCCTTCTGTTCCTGAATCTATACCACTTCTGGTAAAGATTCTTCTCTCAGACCTGAATGACTGAAATGGCATAGAGTGCTCAGTGAGAGAGCTTTGTGAGAAGTGAAAGGTCACCACCAGTCATACAGGTGGGTTAAAACCCACCTTATACTAGAGCAAAGTATTTAATTGTCAGTTCCCTAACCTATGAAATGGACTATGCCAACCTACCCTTAAAAGATGCACAGGAGCATCAAATTAGGTAAGGGTAATGGGAAAAGAGCTGTTAATTCTTAGTTTCCCTCTCTTCACTTTAAGTCTGAGTTCAAGTTTCTCAACTATCTATTTTCCAAATAAGAAATTGAGACTTGGAGAGATTAAGTATCTTGTCAAAGTCACAAAAATCTTAAATCCTGATGGGGGGATTCAAACTTAAGACTCCAGATCTCTGCCTCTTAAGCATCATGATTAAAAAAACAAAAAACAAATACTTCTCAACTATGATAGTCTTGGGTTACAAATGTCATCTCTATTTCCCGGAGACTGAAATGCAAAGGCAATTGGTCTGGGTCATATATGACAAAGTTTGTGATGATCTATCTCCAGACCCCTAAAAAAAAGGTACATTTTATGGATCAAAATCAATCCTGCTTCTCAAATTAGGTTTAAGAAATGGAATAAGAGAAATTTACTAAAAAAGAAAACATAGGGTCTCCCTGGTGGCCTCGGGGTTAAGTATCAGAATTCTATCTCAGGCCAGGGAGCAGACCCACATACTGTGCCTCAGACATCTCCTGTCTCACCCACTGCTCCCCTCAGCAGTGTATGTCAGTGAATCTGCCTGTTCTGTTCCCCACTCTGTCTTTACTAAGTCCTATACCCCCATTTTTCTGCCAAAAATAAAATAAAGTAATAAAAAAGAAATAAGGGAAAAAATGACTCGAAATACAGGATTAGTCTCTACCCTCTATTAATTTTCAGCACACACCAGAGAAAAACATGAGAAAATAAAAAATCTAAAAGCCTTGTTTTTCTACTTTTTAAAATTTAAATCTATTACATTTTAAGTGACTAGTAACTAAAGCATATAAATAACCATGTCTAACAATAGCCCTTATGTACTTGCATTTTACGATTTTAAAAGCATTTTCACGTGCATTAATTTAATAATGTGATTGTCACATCAGCCCTGGAAGGCAAAAATTACCTCTATTTCAGCAGGTGCGAAACTCAAGAATTCAGAAAAGGTAGATATTATTGTCCCAAGCTCAGCATATATATTTGGCACAGCATATAGCATATACCAGGTTAAATAAAGACTCAACAAAAAATTTTAAAAGAAAATGTACAATAATGAAAATTAGAATTCAATGGCCAGAGACGACTAGGACCCAGCAATAATGAAGCCAAAGAAACTATACAACGGATCAAGAGGGATTAGTAAAGAGACCAGTAATAAGATCATTATAAATAACAATACTGTTGCTATTAACAATGGTGATGGCTAACATGTATCACATCCTTACATTATGCCAGGTCTCCGCTTTACATGCATGCTCAAAGTATCTATTTTCCAAATAAGAAACTGAGACTTGGAGAGATTAAGTATCTTGTCAAAGTCACAAAAATCTTAAATCCTGATGGGGGGATTCAAACTCAAGACTCCAGATCTCTGCCTCTTAAGCAACATGATTAAAAAAACAAAAACTTCTCAACTATGACAGTCTTGGTTTACAAATGTCAAGCCATGTAAAAGTTTGCAAGGTTAACCAGTGCCCAGCGGTGCTTAGCACACAGAAGGACCTCCAAGGACCATTAGATGAGATGTACTCCATATGTCCCACAACTGAATCCAGCTGTCTGAAAGGGCACAGTCATTAACAACTCCCAGAAAGGCGATGTTTTGGGGTGGCAAGTAGATGCAGATTGCAGGGAGGAGGTGGCAGTATACCAAACATCTTTTAAAAATCTGAAGACTGACCTGATGCCAAAGGTCTTTGATAGATTAAATATGGGAGGTAAGGATTTAACATTACAAAACAAACCAAAAAAAGGATTGTAAATTGCTGTTTCAGCTCAAGCGTTGTAACCTGGATTATACTAGAGAACATTCTGAAAATTTCAAGCACTTCTCTTCATTCATTATTAGTTCAAGAACAAGATATAACTAACAGCTTCCTGAAGCAGTCAAGGCTAGACACAGTGCTGACAGAATATTCATCAACAATTCAAAGAGAAGTCTTATGTCCTTCTCCCTTTTGAAATGGGTTCTGATTATTAACAAGTTTAGCTCAAAACATGGGTGGAATGGGGAGGAGAATGGAGCCCATCAGAACACTCCCCTGACCACAATAACTGTCTTTGCATTACTGGAACACTCCAAAGCTTCCCAGTTTGGAATCTTCATATATACAGTTCCCTGTACCTAGAACCCTCTTCTCTAGCTTGACAAAAGTTTCCAAGCAGGTTTACTTTATCCACCTTAACAATGCAGACTGCCCTGTCCCCTATTATTTTCTATGACAAAACCCATAACATTTCTCTCAATTACTAATTTTTATTTACCTGCAAATTATCCTCCCTCCCCCACCCTAGGGAAAGGCTAAGTTCCATCAGGGATGAGACTGTTTGATGCTTTCTTTTCTGTATACCCAGTACTAAAATATTTCTGGTACACAGCAGATACTAAATATTAAACATTTTTTGAACAAGAAATTTTCTCTCAAACTCTACTACCCACAAAAAATAAACCCACTACCCTAAAAAGAAAAAAAAAAGAAAAAACTACTTGTATGATTTAAGTTTTATAAGTCATCCATCTTGGATAAACAATAAAATCCTAAATTGTCACTTGGCTATTTCATTTCCTACTACCAACTAGACTGTTACGGTAAGGTCAGGAAACCCATATTGTAGTTTGTATGCTGTGACATCCAATAATTTATTCAAATTGAATTAATTATCTTAGGGCATGTGTACAGAGAGTGTCCTCAGAGCTCTGACATCATCCTATATTCCTACCACCATTTTTCAAGTATTAAAATTATGTCATGGAGCAGTCAACTGGGATATAAATAAAACCCTGTCTGTTTCCTGAATAACACCAAATATTCAATAAATGTCGAGCCTAACAAGACACAGTTAAGACAGACCAAGGAGCTTATTACAGTTGAATCAAAGAGTAACCATGGTCAGACCACCAAGAGTACCCCTACTGATTCTGCAATAATGTAACATAATCGGATTGCGAAAGTCATCAAGTGATTTTTGAGACTCCTGTTTTAAAAATAACATTACTACTCAAAATCCCACAGTAAACTTAAGGAAATGGTCCTTAATAGGCTGGGGCCTGGCATTTTCACAACACCCCCATCAGGAGTCATACAGAGCTAATAAGCATTCCCAGTGGGGAAAGTCATTAATTAGGAGGGCAGCCTCAGATGTCCAGTCACGACCCAGTACCACTATGACCCTTGCCTTTCCCCCCGTATCACTTCATTTAAACCGAACTCACTCTTTATGTTTTATTTTTTAGTGGTCTGCATGCAACACTAACAGAAATCCCTGGCCTGAAACAAACTGCTTCGCCCAGGTCAATGGCTTTCTAAGTACCTTACAGGTGGTCCAGGCCTAACCAATCCCTCGCCCCTGCCAGCGCACAGAAACCCCGCAAAAGTTTGCAAACGGGTCCAGCAGGACCGCTGAGCCCAGAGGTCAACTCGGTGGTCGCGCTCCAGCTGTACCTAAAGGGAACCAAGATGGCCCTGAGCGGGGCCCCACTGCGGCAGTGAGTCGCGCCGGAGCGCCCGGCCGAGGGGCGCCGGGACGCCACGGCTGCCGCCTACCTGAGCAGCCCGGGAACCCCGAGCCAGGCCCCGGGGCGCCTCCTGCCCCGCCGCCGCGGGGGCTGGCTGGTTCCCGGAAACACGGGCGGGGCGCGCGCCAGGTAAGTGGCGGCCGCGATCCGGGCGGCCGCGGGGGCGGTCCCGGGCCAGGTGGGCCCCGTGGGCCGGCCGGGCAGTCGGAACCGGCCGAGGGGCCAAGCGCCGGCGGAGGCCGCAGCAGGGGCCTGCAGCAGCCAGAGCTAGCTCGGGGCCGAGCCCCGGGCGGCCGGCACGGGGCGGGAAGCCGGGAAGGAGGGAGGGAGGGAGACAGACGCGGGCGGCTCCGGTGGCTCCCTCAGCCCGGTCCGGGGGCGTCTGCGACCGCAGGGACAGGCCGCGACGACGCCGACGGCCGCGCCAGGGGGCCGGGGTCTCGGCGCTGCCGCCTTCCTTACCCTGCATGCTGCTCACGGCTGGGTGGCCCGGCGCCGGGGACCCGACGGGGCCCGGGGTGCCGCTGCCGCTGCCGCCCCCGGAGCCGCCGCCGCCGCTCGGGCTCGGAGCCGCCATTGTTGGGAGTGTGGAGCCGAGCGGCGCCGCGGCGGCTGCAATGCAGCAAGCTCGGCCTCTCGCACAGCCGAGGGGCGCGGCCAGCGCCCGCCTTGGGCCCGCCCCTGGCACGCCCCCGACACGCCCCCGCCCGAGCCTGACGCGGAGCCTCCCCAGATGCTAAGAGGCAGAACCGCCCAGCGCTGTAGTCCCTGGCCCAAAAAGCTGGCAAAAGTCCTGTTTTCAGGGCTTTGGGCCCGCCCGCGGGGCCTAAAACAGTTTGCAGAATTAAGGGTTTGTGTGCATTTGGGGGAGGAGAGGGTGCATAGCTTTCCTATTGCACACAGAGGTCTATGATCCCCAAGTCTAGGAAGACAAAATCAGTATAGTAAAGCCGAAAGGGATCCCAAGAATTATATTTCTTGTGCAGTCACTGACAGGGCACGTTCAGAGGGGAGTTGTCTCTAGCTATGGTTCCATCTGGAGTTTCTGTTAAGCCCTACTGAAAATCTGAATTCTCTACATTGCCCTGGGGGCTCAGCTACTCAAAAGCTGTCCTTGGACCTATCCCATAACTACTGAATCAGAATCTGCATTTTAATAACATCTCTAGGTATTGTGTATGCACCTTAAATTTATGAAACAGTATCTTAAGTCCCTAGCACTCCCTACTCTCCCAAAATATACTGTCTTCCATCTCCCCCTAAATGCGCACTGAATTCACTCCAGAACTTCCTCTACACCTTGTAAGACCACCTCCCCCCCCAAAAAAAAGGGGTTCTTTCCAGTACTTTGCCAGAGACTTTCATTTTAGGAATGCAACAACTACAAGCACAAAATAGTCTATTATGAGGCTACAGGTTTGTGGGCTATTAGAAATGTAATTGACATGGTGAAATGTGGATCTCTGGGTAGAGGAATGTCTTGTGTGTAATAAAACCACCACCTATACTACCTCCCAAGTCGAAACCATGGAGTTAGATAGAACCCGCCCTTTGGAAGTATTGCACAATCTCTGCCCTTTCCAACCCTCCTTACACCCAGAACATATCTGTGCTAGAACTTCCTCATAGTATGTTGAATATGTGTCCTCCATCCTAATAGCCCTACCTTCTTGCTCTCAACCCAACCTTAGCCACCACCTTTATTGCTCAGATGCTGACAATGGCTATAGGCAGAATGTGGGAGCCCATCAAGGCAAATTGAAGGTGAGAGCAAGTAACTGCACTAAAGTGGAGAGTCAGCCACATTCCAATTGGCCAGAACTCTCCTCAGAGGACTTGGCTGACTGATTAATATCTCCAAGTCTAGGTCTTTATAAACATTCCAAGTCCCCATCTTGGACTCAGTAGCTCACCCCATTCTTGTTGCTCCCGGGGTATCCTAAATCTGGCTTCTTTGAAGAAGAAATCTTATCATAACCTGAAAAGAAAGGTTCATTTCCAAACTGTTCAGCCACAGGACAATATTCTGCCTATATTTTGTACATTACATACAGCAATGACAAAGAAAAGGAGGTTTTGATGACTTCCTAACATTTTCCACTTTTAAGAAACAATGGGAAGGTGGCTGTCTTGTCTTTCAGGGTTATGCATTAGTGCCTTATGATGTTTGTATCAGAAATCAAATAAAACACTTCATTTAAAAAATAAACAAGTTGACAGTGATTAGTAAAAATTAATGCAGAAGGATAGGGATTCCCCCTCTTACACAATATTCTTGCATTTTCATTGTGTTGATCACTTCAGCATACTGAGAAAAAGTATCAATATCTTAACTGTTTGCTGGAAAATGAGCCAAACGTTGATTCCCATCATCATTATGCTCCAGATGCAAGATGACTGAATAGTTTTATTGGAGCAATTTTCTGATGCTTTCTTCCAGGATTGTTCCCAAAGAGTTCCTGTTATCTAAAATCACTGGTGTGTGTGTGTGTGTGTGTGTGTGACTGTGATCTCATTTTTCAGTTTTAATTCATTCGTGATTGGAACGGTGCCAAGAATTGACTTGGAGAACATTTACTCTCCCCACCCTGAAAGTACCATTAAAATTCAACTCCTGGGGCCTCGCTGGTGGCACAAGAGGTTAAGTCTCAGTACTATAAAGCTATCACCATCCACTATAGCATGAGTTTCATTCCAGGCCAGGGAGCTGATCCACAAGGCTCAGCAGACCTTTCTTGTATTACCTGCTGCTCCCCTCTACAGTTTAGTGCAGATCTCCCTTTTTTGCTTCCCACTCTGTCTCTTATGAATCCTCTCACCCCACCCCACCCACATCTCTTGCCTACACTCCAGCTCTTGTATGCATAAATAAATAAATCGTTTTTAAAAATTACTCTTAAAAAAGAAAGAAAATTCTACTACTATTCCTTGATGTAGACAATTAATATACTGACAATCTTATATAAAGTACTACAAACCTCTTTTCCATTTTTTTTAAAGATTTATTTATTTATGCACACAAGAACTGGGGTACAAGCCAGAGGTGTGGGGGGTGAGAGGATTCACCACAGAGAGCGGGGAGCAGAACAGGCAGATCAACAGAAGTACACTGCTGAGGGGAGCAGCGGGTGAGGCAGGAGAGGTCTGCTGAGCCATGTGGGTCACCTCACTGGCCAGCGGCAGGGATCAAACTCGTGCTGTAGTGGCTGAGGTTTGCTTCATGGTGTGTTGCTTAACCCACTGTGCCACGACAGAGACTCCCTCTTTTCCATTTTTATATACATGTATATATTTTCAAAAGGATTTATTTATTTATGCATACAGAAAGTGGTGTGTAGGTCAGAGGTGCGGGGTGGAGGTAGTGGTGGTGAGAGGATTCACTAGACACAGAGTGGGGAGCAAAATAGGCAGATGGACTGAAATATTCTGCTGAGGGGAGCAGTAGGCAAGACAGGAGATGTCTGCTGAGCCTTGTGGGTTAACTCCCTGGTTGGGGATAGAACTCAGGCTGCAGTGGATGCTGATAACTTTATAGTGCTGAGATTTAACCACTTGTGCACCAGGGAGGTCCCAAATTTTATATATATATACATATATATAATATGTATATTTTGGAATAAAACATTTCTTTTATACATATGTGCATATATATGTATACATATATATGTGTATATATAATATATAAAGTGGGGAGCAGAACAGGCAGAGCTGTGGCACAAGGGGTTAAGACACAGCACTGTGAAGCTATTGCAGCCACTGCAGAATTAGTTCGATCCCCGGCCAGGGAGGTGACCCACATGGTGCTGCAGACCTCTCCTGTCTATCCCACTGCTCCCCTCAGCAGTGAGCAGTGTGTTTCAGTTAATACAGCTGTTCTTTTTTTTTTAAAGATTTATTTACTTATACATATAAGAATTGGGGTACATGCCAGAGGTGCGAGAGGGTGAGAGGATTCAACAGAGACAGAGTGGGGAGCAGAACAGACAAACTGACTGAAATACACTGCTGAGGGGAGCAGCAGTTGAGGCAGGAGAGGTCTGCTGCACTATGTGGGTCCCCTCACTGGCTGGGGATTGAACTCATGCTGTAGTGGCTGCAGATGCTTTATAGTGTGGTGCTTAACCCCTTGTGCCACTAGGGAGGCCCCAGATCTGCCTGTTCTGTTCCCCACTCTATCTCTAGTAACTCCTCTCACCACCTCCCCTATTTCTGGCCTGTACCCCAGTCCTTGTATGCATAGATAAATAAATCTTTAAAAAAATAATATGTAACTAATTTGATTTTTGTTCCACAATATCTAATTCTGGGTTTGTGATAAAACTGACATATACTTACATTGTTGTTAGCATTGTAAATTGGTAGATAAGAACTAAGGATAATAATCATCATTAAGTCTATATGTGGGCAAAAACAAAAGAAAGACCATCATTTGTTCATAGTGATGAAGCTATGAATCTCTTACTTTTTCTTCTGCTCAGTTTTCTTATTTACTAATGTCCTGTGGTTGGAAATAGACCGAGTCGTAGTCCTCCACCCTCAAAACTTAACTCACAATACTTCAGAATGTAACTGTGTTTGAAGATAGGGCTTTTAAAGTGGCGATTGAGGTATGATGAGGTCATAGGAGTGCACCCCCGTGTAATATGACTGGTGTTCTTAAAAGGAATTTAGGATACAAACTTATACAGAGGAAAGACTGTTTGAAGATATGGCAGGAAAGAGCAATCTATAAGCCAAGGAGAGAGATGTGAACAGTTTGATCTCAGACTTCTAGCTTCGAAGGATTGTGGGAAAATGAATGTTTATTGTTTAAGCCAACTGGTCTGTGGCATTTTTTAAATCAGAACCCCAATAAACTCATACATGGTTCAAAAAATGAATTACACAAGTGGGCCTCCCTGTTGGCCTAGGGGTTGAGTCTCAGGGCTCTCCTATCTCTCCCGCTGCTCCTCTCAGCAGTGTATTTCAGTGAATCTACCTGTTCTGTTCCCCACTCTCTCTGGTGAATCTTCTCACCCCTTGCAACTTTGGCCTACACCCCAGTTCATCTATGCAATAAATAAATAAATCTTTTTAAAAATGAATTACATATTACCTCCATTAAAAGCATAAATAAAAGGAATTATTACACACACACACACACACACACAAGAAATCTGTCTGGGGCTTCCATGGTGGTACAAAGGGTTAAGTCAAAGCACTATGAAGCATCCACAGCCACTTCAGCACAAATTTAATCCCAGCCATGGAGCTGACCCACCTGGCACAACAGACCTCTCCTGCCTCACCCGCTGCTCCCCTCAGCAGTGTATTTCAGTAGCTCCACCTGTTCTGCTCCCCACTCTGTCTCTGGTGAATCCTCTCACCTCCTGCACCTCTGACCTGTCCAGTTCTTGTATGTATAAATAAATCTTTTTTTAAAAATGTATCTCTCTTGTTCTTTCTGATATTTGTCTCAATAGTAGAGTAACAAGACACTTTACACTTCACATTCCAAATAAAACAAAAGCAAATTACAACTAGATTTCCCTTAAGATCCCAATTCCTACCTCTGAGAAAATAAGAGGTAAGGTAAGACACCTGTTATTTGACTATATCAATCACCAGCTATTTTCCACAGGGTTCAGCAATTGACTTGAAACAAAACCCATCTCTTTTCTGTCCCCAAATTAATGAAGGTTCAGAATCTGGCCATTCAATGACAGCTATTACCTTTTTAGGCCAAAGGCTGCAAGCTGTGTAGGTTTCTCAGTATTGGTTGAGCATTTCATATAATTGTAAATAAAGGACATCTGAGAAAGTTTGACTGTTTCAGTCCATGAAAAAGAACCAAAGTTCAGTCTGGCTCAGATAAAAAGAAATATTACTGATTTTTATTACTAATAAAATCTTTATATATAAGATTATAAAATTTTGCATCACAAATTTTTTTATAAAACCAAAGTGAAATAAAAAAAAAACACTTAAGTCACTATCACCAAGTAAAAAGTAATCCTGATAGCTTAACCATGGTATGAATAGTTACAAATATATTCTGGAAGGATATGATTCTCATCTGTCATAATTAAGCCCACAGCCTGTCATTATAGTTAGTATTTTGTTTACCTAGTTTCATTATTCTTTAAACAACAAAATGAACTGAAATAAAAAAAAGATAACTGTGCACCTTTGATGGGGAAGGGAGTGTAGCAAGATTGACTAGATGGGCAGAAAGAGACTTTCTAAAATAAAAGTCACTTTCAATACATTGATAGGGGCTTGGGCCACACAAGTATATGCACTTGTCAAAGTGCAACAAATTTATATCAAGATTTGTGCACTTTAATGCATGTAAATGGTATGTCAAAGAAAAATCCATAAAAAATATCAAACTCTAGAGAATGATATGAATGCAAAAGTTTTCAAGAGGATGTGTAAAACATCTGCAATTTTCTTTGGAATTTGTTACTTTGGGGAGAGCATTGTGTTTTTTGTTTTGTTTTGAGATAACATTATCCACTTTGAACTTAATAACATTGTTTTTGTTTTGTTGTAACCACTTTATTGATCTGTAAGTCACATACATACAATTCACACATTTGATGTCTACAATCCAGTGGTTTTTAGTCTATTCACAGATATATGCACCTATGATGATAATCTAGAACACATTAACCACCCCAAAGAAATTCCATACTCTTTGCAGCTTCTAACTGGCCCACAACCACTTCTATCCTCAGCTTTGGGTAAACATAGTTTTATGTCTCTATAGATTTGCCTATTCTATAAGTGGAATCATACTTAGCATAATATTCTTAAGATTATTCTATATTGCAATATGTGTCAGTACTTCATTACTTTTCATGACTGTATAATAGTCTATTGTATGAATATACTACATTATGTTTATCTGTTTTGTCCATCGATGGATATTTTGTATTGCTTCTACTTTTTGCCCATTATAGATAATTGGGTATAAAGATTTGTATACAAATTTTATTTATTTATTTTTAAAGATTTATTTATGCATATAAGAACTGTGTATAGGCCATAGATGCAGGGGGTGAGATGTTTCACCAGAGTCAGAGTGGATAGCAGAAACGGAAGATTGACTGAAATACACTGCTGAAGGGAACAGCAGGTGAGGCAGGAGAAGTCTGCTCCATGTGGGTCACCTCCTTGGCTGGGGATTGAATTTATGCTGCAGTGGCTGAGGATGCTTCATAGTGGGGTGCTTAATCTCTTGTACCACCAGGGAGGCCCCTGTATACAAATTTTTATATGGATTGTATAATAATCTCATATATATATATATATATATATATATATATATATATATATATATATATANTATGGAGTTTATAATAATCTCATATATATATATATATATATATATATATATATATATATATATATATATACCTGGAATAGATTTGTTGGGCTATATGATAATTCTGTGTGTAGTCATTTGAAGAACAGCCAGACTGTTTTCCAAAGTGGCTGCACCCTTTTACATTACCACCTGCAGTGTATATGTGTCCTAATTTCTCAGTCCTTAGTCAATACTTACTATCTTTTTGACTGTAGCAGCTGCAGTGGGTTACATTGTATTTTGAGGCATTTCATTCTACAGTATCCACTGAGATGGAGTTTGGCAGACATTGTATATGTAATAAACTAGAAATGAAAAACATGTTCATTTCAAAGGAATAAAACAGGAATTAACCTGACCACAAATTAGTCACTCTAGGTATACTCAGACCATATAAATCCTCCAATCAAATCTTAAGAAAGTTGCCCACCCATTTCTAAGAGGTACACATAGAGTGTTGGCTTACTCTATCAGAAATCAGTAACCAAACTCTATTGTCGTTGCCGAAGTACAGTATCAGCTATATAGATTAACTGAAAATCACTTACGAAATGATCTATTTTGGAAGAAAATCAGAAAAAATTAAAATCCCAACATTCAGAATTAATAAAATTATACATTATACACAGCACAAAAATATTAACAAGCAGTAGAGAAGATGTCATGAGAACTTAAAGTCTGAAATACATTTTACAAAAAGCAAAGTAGACACAGGAAAAATGTAACCTACCTTACATTAGTCAGGTGCTGGCACTGTACTGGATAAGACAGTGCATGATACAAAGATGTAGATCTACTTTACCTCAATAAACATAATTTAAAAAAAAAAAAGAGCGGGTACATGAGCAGGCACCCAGAAAGTGGAGGGTACATTAAGGGAGAACTAAGGGTGGGAGAGTTCATAGAGTTGTTGGCTTATAGAACACATAGTGAGCACTACTGGCTTGAACTTGAAGCTGTAGCACAGAAGAGCTACTTCTGAATTGGGTCAGAGCATCTGGACTTCTTATAGCGGAGACTACGACTGAAGTCCAGGTTGAGATATCTAAAACACCTGCCATTCCCTATCTTAGATCAAAATACCTAGAACACTTGCCACCTCCTCACAAAGAAATGCTTTATAACAGGCGTGTCCAAATCCTGAGTCTATCGGAGATGATCCTTTGATGCCTACTGCCCTGGTCCTCTATCAAACCTACCACCGCTAATTGTACCAGTCCCATGACTATTAAAACTACAAAACCAAAACTTGAATATTTATCTTTACTAAAATCTATACAAAATTGAAAATGAGGAAACAGAAGAATCTATTATGAATGCCAGAACAGAAAAAAAAAAAAAAATCCCTGAGGGAGCCCTAACTCAGTAGAGTGTGGACAGAGGTAGAAGGGAAATTCAAGGCAATAGTCCTGACAATACTGAAGGGGCTTAAAAAAGAAAAAAAAACAAAAAAAAAAAACACAAAAAACCAAACAAACACAGAATAGAGATAATGAAAAACTGAGCAGCTACATTCAGACATAATGGAGTTAAGGAACACTACAGCTGATTTTTAAAATATAGTTGAAGGCCTTAATAGTAAACAAACAGATTCAATGGAAAGAAATAAGGAATTTGAATAAACAAACTAAAAATTACAAGAACAGAACAAAGTAGACAACAAAAGAATTAAAGAAAACACTGTGAAAACTCTCTGGGACAATTCAAAGGGAAATAATATCTGTATCAGGAGACCCAGAAGGAGAAGAAAAAGAGAACGGCATAGGCAACCTATTTAAAGAAATAATCACTGAAAAAAATTTTCACTCTGGGAAATAAACCAGAAGTTATCATCCATTAGGCACAAAGTGTTCCAAACAAAATACTATGAAATAGATACACACCAATACACATAGGTTAACAGTAAGGACAGAGAATACTAAAAATAGCAAGGTAAAAAGGGGTAACCTATTAGGAAACACCAATCAGACTATCAGCAGATTTTCCAACAGAAACGTTACAAGCATGAAAGGCTTGAAGAAAGATATTCAAAGTATCTAAAGAAAAAGAATCCTGGCTCAGAATCCCCTACCCAACAAAATTAACAATCAAAATTGAAGGAAGAGTAAAGGGCTTCACTGGAAAGCAAAAAGTAAAATTATGTATCAACACCAAACCACATATGAAATAAATCTCAAAGGGGTTATAATAAAGCAACAGAATACTGAATATTGAAGCAAAGACAACTATTAAATGGAGGAGAAGGGAAATAACAATGTGACTTATTAGAAATAGCCAAAGAGCAGATGGTCTAACAGGTCACACAAATAATCCATTCTACACTATTATCATTAGGAAACCCAAGCAAAAAAATAATAGAAGTAATAAATAAAAACAATGAGAATGGGACATAAACAAAACATAAGAAACCCACAAAAAATAAAAAGACAAGATACACCAAAATAAGAAATAAAAACATAACAAAATGGCAACACATACTTATATCTCAGGGCCTCCCTGGTGGCACAAAGGGTTAAGCTGTAGCACTATGAAGCTATCAGCACCCACTGTAGCATGAGTTCGATTCCAGGCCAGGAGGTGACCCACATAGCACAGCAGACCTCTCCTGTCTCACCTGCTATTCTTCTCAGCAGTGAATTTCAGTAGATCTGCCTGTTCTGCTCCCCACTCTGTCTCTGGTGAATCCTCTCACCCGCCCCCACCCCCACCACCTCTGGCCGGCATCCCAGTTCTTGTATGCATAAATAAATAAATCTTTTAAAATATATATTTATATCTCAGTAATTACCTTAAATGTAAATGACTTGAACTCCCAGTCAAAAGATGCAAAGTGGCTGTATGGACTTTAAAACAAAGCCCAACCTTCTGCCCAACCTTCTACCTTACCAACAAAGGCAAGCACAGACTTAAAGGTTGGAAGACAGTTATACAAGCAAATGGCAATCAAAAAAGAAAGAAAGAAAAAGAAAAAAATCAGGAACAGCTATATTTATATCTGACAAAATAGACTTTCAATTAAAAAAGGTAAAAGGAGATAGAGGACACTATATTGTAATGAGGCTCTACTATGACATAAAAACAACAACACACAAACACATATTCATCAAATGATGGAGCAGTGCCTCCCCCAACTCCCTACAGTCTGCAACAACCAGCAGTCAACGTGAATTCTTCCCCCCTATACTCTCTGGTCAGCAGAACTTTTAGGCGTCCCCAATGGGCTTTTTGGGTACAAGTTGTTTCTTCTGCATATTTCCACAGGCAATTCGAATGCTCTCCATGGTAGCCGTCTTGAAGACTTTCTCAAACAAACTGATTAATTTAATTTTCTCTCTATTCTCCTAATATGGCATAATGAATAGGCTACATTCTGGGAAGTGGTTATTTATTTATTTACTTTTTAAAAAAGGCTTGGTGTCCGGTAAATCCCAATCTTTTTCTCTCTGTCTGTTCTCCAGTGTTCAGACCCTTTTTGTTAATTAGCAGTGACAGATGAGTCATCCATCTTGCTGTTTCTCCCAGGGAAGAAAAAATTTGGTTCTCTTACTTGTTGATGGGTGAGACCTTCAGGAGTCACTACATGCTTTTGGAAGCTTCTGTTAGAAGAAGGAACGTTCAGTCTGAAAAGCCCAGTGCAGACAGAAATTCAATATGGACAGATGTCCAGCCATTGCTAGCTAGCATCAGATAGCAGGTACAGATGGAGCTTCCCACTATGAATGGGGTTTTCCAGAATCCTGGCTGTCAAGACAAGGTAAATGTCACAGACCCAGCAAGGGCAGGGCCTGACATCCAAAGTTGGCAGACTCATGTGCTCAGCAATGTATCAGGCAGTTTAAAGTGAAGGAAGCCCATGTATGGCAACACATGATCATGTAAAAAACATAAGTCAATAAGTGGTCAAGATGAGGCATTTATGGTGACCAAAGAAAGAGAATTCTGAGTGGTGAAAGTTTAGGGGCGTATGAGGCTTTTTATGCAATCCCTAGAAGATTCTTACCCAAATAGAAGTCCCCAAGTCATCGAGATGCTAGTCAGCTAATGAGTTATCACAGAAGCTTTCCAGATCTGCATCTGAAGGCTAGAACTTTTCCTGGCATAAGCTGAAGTTCAAAGAGGGATCCACATTTCTGAAAAAACTTGACCAGGTGAGATCCCAGCTTTCAGTGATCCCCATCCCTTCTTGATGGAGAAAGCTGCAATCTTCTTTGCTATAAGATCAGCAATGAAACTCAGCTGCAAAGATTAAAAAAGAAAAAAGAAAATTCAGATGCACATCTGATTCTAAAACGACAGATAATAAAGATTAGCCAGTAACAGAAAACTGCCTCAGTGGTGCATCGGTATCTTTATGAGTCCACATTTAAGCCTGAAGAAAAATGTGGTATTTATTACACGAGCACAGAATGTATCACACATTTAGTTGGGACTTTTATTGTACTTCTAATCATCATCACATAATTTTATTTTTTCTTTTAGGATATCTGGACATTATCTTGTTAAACACTATGGTGAGATCAGTGTGAGGGAAACAACGTTTGTGTTCAGCTATAATAACTTTGTTACCATTTTCCTCCAGGAATCTCCTATCCTAAAATGGATAGTACATCTCCTGACAATACTAAAACGTAGGTGGTATTATACTATCTCACTGGTGAAATATTGCTCGGGTGACTGAGGTACTGTATTAAAGGATTTTTGTTCTAAGAATTTGAGAATAAAAATCAGCATGGAAAGTTTATTCTGTTTTAACTACTTTTTTTTTAAAAAAGATTTATTTATTTATGCATACAAGAGCTGGGATACAGGCCAGGGATGTGGGGGGGTGAGAGGATTGACCAGAGACAGGCAGATTTACTGAAAAACACTGCTGAGGTGAGCAGTAGGTGAGGCAGGAGAGGTCTGCCAAACCATGTGGGTCCCCTCCCCGGCCAGGGATTGAACTTGCACTACTGTGCCATGGATGCTTCACAGTGAGGCACTCAACCCGCTGCACCACCAGGGAGGCCCTAACTACTTTTTTTTTTTTTAAAGATGTATTTATTTGTGCATATAAGCACTGGGGTATAGTAAAGAGGTGTAGCGGGTGAAAGGATCCACCAAAGACAGAATGGGGTGTGGAACAGGCAGATAAACTGAAATACACTACCGAGGGGAGCAGAGGGAAAGGCAGGAGAGGTCTGCCATACCATGTGGGTCACCTCCCCTGCCGGTGACAGGGATTGAACTCATGCTGCAGTGGCTGCTGTTTGCTTCATAGTGCGTTGCTTAACCCATTGCATCACCAGGGAGGCCCCTTCTGTTTTAACTACTTCCAAAAGCATCCTGATTACTAGTCATTCTGTTATCATCATTCCTTTATATATACATATATATATCTTATGAAAATGAATTAGATGTTTGTCTCTTGAGGTCTGAGTTAACAGACAATTATTTGTAACTGTGCATAGTTTGTTAAAAATCATATTTCTAAACAATATGGAGGTCTCTTGAAATATTAAAAATGGATTCACCATATGACCTAGCAAATCCACCCCTGGGTACCTACCCAAAGAACACAAAACACTAATTCAAAGGGATACATACATGCCTGTGTTCTTGCAGCTCTATTTACATAGCCAAGCTATGGAAACTACCCAAATATCCAAAGAGAGAGGAGTAGATTAGGAAGATAAACTTCTGGCATTTGTGACAACGTGGATGGAACTGGAGTGGATTAGGCTAAGTGAATTAAGTCAGAAGGAGAACAGCCAAATATATGATGGTATAACTTATATGTGGAATATAGAGAAATAGAATGGTCAGTAAGATTAAAACAATAACAAATTAACTGTAGAAATGATACTACCAGGGCCTCCCTGGTGGCGCAGTGGGTTAAGCAACACACTATGAAGCAAACCGCAGCCGCTGCAGCATGAGTTCGATCCCTGCCGCCGGCCAGGAGGAGGACCCACATGGTGCAGCAGACCTCTCCTGCTGTGCCCGCTGCTCCCCTCAGCAGTGTACTTCAGTTGATCTGCCTGTTCTGCTCCCTGCTCTCTGTGGTGAATCCTTTCACCGCCCCTACACCTCTGGCCTGTACCCCAGTGCTTGTATGCATAAATAAATAAATCTTTAAAAAAAAAAAAGAAATGATACTACCAGAAGGGAGAAAAGAAAGTGGGGAGGAAGAATAATAGCTATGGTGGAGGACTGTGAGTGTTTTGGTGGTAGGTGTGGTGTGGTAACAACACTTGAAGGTGGAGACCCTGTACCTTTTAATCATATACCACACTGTAAACCAATGTTACCTCAATGAAAGAAAAATCCTATTTCCAAATCCCACCTCTTAGAGAACCTGATTAGGAGAGAAGGCAATAAAATTGGCTTAACATGCCCTCTGTGTGAGTTGCTGTGCAGGCAGATTTGAGAAGCACTGTTTTAGAGTACTGGGTTCTATATTTTTGATCAAACATTCTTTACCAGTAAAAATGTTTTGAGGCAGGCCCACCCTGGTGCAAAGAGCTAAGCACTACACTATGAAACATCTGTAGCCACAGCAGCATGAGTTCCATCCCTGGCCAGGAGGTGACCCACATATTGCAGCAGACCTCCCCTGTTTCACCCATTTCTCCCCTCAGCAGTGTATTTCAGTCTATCCACCTATTCTGCCCCTCCTCCACTCTATCGCTAGTGAATCCTCTTACCTTCCACACCTCTGGCCTGTACCCCAGTTCTTGTATGCATAAATAAATCTTTAAAAAATGTTTTGAGACTGGATTACCACTATTTGTATATATAATTATTCATAAATAATGTACATGTATTATTTTGTTTGCATTTTTTATATTATAAAATGAGAAAATAAAAGAAAGGCTGAGGTAAGAATGAAAAAAGTTTTAAAATATCTATTTTGCTTATTAAATAAAGTTCTTACTAAAAATATAATCACAAGAAAATAGACTATAACTCATTATTTGAGCAAACCTTGCTTTAACTCTATTATTCAGAGATTTTTTGGTTTTAAATTTAGCTTATTTTTGATGCTAAATTTTGTGGGTTGTAATAAGTGGAAAAGGAACCTTTACAAAATCTTCAGATGTGTAAAGGTCATTATTGGCAGCACATGCCTGTTTTTCAATACCATCTGCTAATTTAGAAAAAAAAAGTTTATGAACTGGGGCTATTAATTTTAATAATCCCTGATAAGTTAGGAGGGCTTAAAAACTAAATGGAAGATATGTTGCATTTTAGTAATTGTTGCTTGTGGACTTAAAATGAAAAGCACTGAAACTTCTATTATGCAACATTTTAATGTATTGATTTTTCATTCATTAGGATCTTAACAGAGGGTACTATATATCTTTCATTTGACTTAGTGAAATTTCACAGAGTACTTGATAGGGTATTGCATGCTCTTACCCATCCCTGAAAAATCGTTTTTGTGTTCTGGAGATATCTATCTATAATCTGTGTGGCTCTGTTAATATGATTATATATTCTATATTTTATATATTCTATATGATTATATATTCTATATTTTATATATTCTATGTAATATGACTATATATTCTACATACATTGATAACATGTATCTTTTAAATAATCTAAATATACATTATTACATGTATATCCACATATATTAAATTATAGCATATATGCATATGTACATGTGCTCAGTATAGTATGCAGTATTTACATATATGGTTAACATTTATCATTTATCACTAATAATAATAGATATAAATACACATATTGCTAGCCTTCTAATAATTGGAATCCTTTTGCCTGAGTTTTGGTCAGATCTGATTAGGTTGGCATGTTCATCATTACTCCATTTTTGAAAAGAAAAAAAAAATCAAGCCAAAAGTGTTATTCTGCAGTCTTCTTACTGTTTACCTGCGCCTGCATTATACTGTCACCTTTAAACTGAATTTACTTTACAGGAAACTTTTATATTGACATGATCATTTTATTAAGGTTAGTTTATTCCAACATGTGTCAATATTAGTATGTCTCAATTGTTTTCTTTTTTTAAGGCTTTTTTTTAAAGGTTTATCTATGCGTACAAGATCTGGGGTACAGACCAGAGTTGCAGGAAGTCAGAGGATCCATGAGAGACAGAGTGGATCTACTGAAATACACTGCTGAGGGAAGCAGTGGGGGAGGCAGGAGAGGTCTGCTGTGCCATGTGGGTCCCCTCCCTGACTGGGGATTGAACTTGCATTGCTGTGCTGTGGAAGCTTTATAGTGTGGCACTCAACCCGCTGCACCACCAGGGAGGCCCCTCTTTAAGGCTTTAAAAAAAATTATTCTTTGCATAGAAGAACTGGGGGTATAGGCCAGAGGTATGTGGGTATGATGAGAGGATTCACTAGAGATAGTGGCTAGCAGAACAGGTGGATTTATTAAAATACACTGCTAAGGGGAGCAGGTGAGACAGGAGAGGTCTGCTGCATGGTAAATGGGTTAGCTCCTTGGCTGAGTCATCAAACTCAGGCCTTACTGGTGGTGTTAACCCCTAGGCTACCAGGGACACTCTGTCTCAATTTGTTGAAAGAAAATGAAAATGTGGAATCCCATAATCAGTCTCTCTATGGCATGACCTTCCCTATGGTGCCTGCCATACAAACAAGTCTGCTTAACATATGACCATTTGAGGGGGCTGAGCAGTCCATCATAGTCAATATTGCTGGGGTGAAATTTCTTTCTCTAGGCCCATAGAGTTAGAACTTTAAAGGTGTCTGTCTAAAATATAGTAACTTAAAAAAAAATTATAGACCCTTTTGAGGAATTAAAAGATGACCACGCCTATAAATATCTGCATAGAGGAGGGTTGACCTTTGAAATTTTGAAGCCTCAAACTTAGAATCCCTTTTTTTCCAATAACAATAAAAGGTGAGTATCTTTTATAAACACTTTATAAAAACCTTACTTGATCCTATAGTTTGTTTCTTCCAATTCAGCCTATCTACTTCCTTTCTCTCTTCCCCTCTGATGTTTTTCTTTTATTTAATGGTTTTTACTTCTTTATCTCTTTTTTTCAAAAAAAAAATATTCACTTAAAAATCTCCTTCAGTGGCCTCCTTGGTCTTGCAGAGGTTAAGACTCCCAAAGACAAGTGCTAGAGGAAAAGCAGAGAAAGAGGAATACTAACACACTGTTGGTGGGGATGTAAACTGCTACAGTCATTCTGGAATGTGATCTGGATTTACCTTAAAAAACTAAAAATGGGGTCCTCCCTGGTGGCGCAAGATGTTAAGTCGCAGCACAATGAAGCTATTCGAGCCACTGGAGCCCTGTACTCCTGGCCAGGGAGCTAACCCACATGACACAGCAGACCTCTCTGGCCTGGCCAGTGCTCCCCTCAGCAGTGTATTTCAATCAATCTGCCTGTTCTGTTCCCCACTCTGTCTCTGGTGAATCCTCTCACATGCAGCACCTCTGGCCTGTACCCTAGTTTTTGCATGCATAAATAAATAAATCTAAAAAAAACTTAAAAATGAAATACTATATAAGCAATCCCACTCTTGGGTATCTGTCTGAAGAACATGAAACCATCAACTCAAAAAATAAGTCCTCTACAATGTTGAGAGCAGTACTATTTAGATTAGTGGGGACATGAGAGTAATGTAAGTGCTCATTGATAGAAGACTATGTCAAGACAATGTGTATATCCACACTATGGAATGCTATTCAGCCACAAGGACAGATGAAATGTTTCCATCTATAACAAAATGAAAGGAATTTGAGGGAATTATGCATAGTTAAGCAAATCAATGAGAAAGACAAATATTGGACATTTACATAGCAGATGAGTCAACAGAGTAAAATGTTGATGTAATAACTAACAGACTTTAATATATGAAATGAATTTTCTTGGTTGAGAGGGAGTAGAAAGGGTGAAAGGGTCAAAGGAGACCTATCAGGTGGTCCTGTATCAATAAAAATAAAAATATACTCCTGATAGCTCTATTATCTCCAATTTTCTCTGCAAGTTCTCATTTTTGGGTATCAGTGATTCATCCCTTTAGAAGGATTGCTTTTTTTTTTTTTTAAAGATTTATTTATTTATGCATACAAGCACTGGGGTACAGGCCAGAGGTGTGGGGGGTGCGAGGATTCACCACAGAGAGCAGGGAGCAGAACAGGCAGATCAACGGAAGTACACTGCTGAGGGGAGCAGCGGGCACAGCAGGAGAGGTCTGCTGCACCATGTGAGTCCCCTCCCCGGCTGGCAGCAGGGATCGAACTCGTGCTGCAGTGGCTGCGGTTTGCTTCATAGTGCGTTGCTTAACCCACTGCGCCACCAGGGAGGCCCTAGAAGGATTGCTTTTGATGTTACTTAAAATTTTTTATTTTATACTTCTCTTCAGTGGAAATTTTTTTCTATGGGTACCCTAAATGGCTGGATGCTAGGTATATATAGTCTAGAGCCTTGTGATTCTGAGACCAACCTCTCCTCTGCTCGAAGGTACTGTTCAGTAGATATGACTTCCTTCCTGTGCAATACAAAATTTTCCTCCCTACTGAATCATTGCAATCAGCATATAAATATGCTAATATAATGCATGTAATTTGTCTCATTTTGTTATTTCCCTCTATAGCAAAATGTCTAGAATGATTTGTTTATATCTGTTGCTCCAGGTTTCTCTTTTAAACTCATATCATTTAGAGTTTAGATTTTCTTCACTCCCAACTACTTTTTATAAAAAAAGATTTATTTATTTATGCATACAAGAACTGGGGTACAGCCAGAGGTGTGGGGTGAGAGGATTCACCAGAGACAGAGTGGGGAGCAGAACAGGCAGATAAACTGAAATACACTGCTGAGGGGAGCAGTGGGCGAGGCAGGAGAGATCTGCTGGGCCACATGGGTCACCTCCCTGGCTGAGGATCAAACTTCTGCTGCAGTGGCTGAAGACAGCTTGACAGTGCTGATACTTAACCCCTTGCACCACCAGGATGGCCCCTCTCTAGCTGGTTTAATGATAGTTTTTTGGTCTTGTGAGGTCTCCATCACAAATCAACTTTAGAAACTTCAGGCTGGGTTAAGTTGAAATAGTTTTCATATTTTGGGTTTTGTTCATCCCTGGAACCCAGAGAATAGGTTGACTCCCCTTTCCACTGTTTTTACAGATGTGAGAAGATATCATGATACATATCTTTCTTCTCCCGACTCCTAAATTACACACACACACACACACAAACCCGATCAAACAAAGAAACACAACAAAAACCCCCTTATTTCTCTAGAGGAGAAGTCTTTAGTTTCTCTAAATGTGATACCGGGCATGTCCCCAAACTCTGGGATCTCCATTTTGCCAGTTGCCTAGGATTGCACACACGTGATGCACACATAACTCCAGCGTCCCAGCTTTGCACAGGCTTGTACTAAAGCAGCACAGTATCACAAGAGGCCTGTGTGGCATAGTAAGAAAATCCTGAAAATGGGTAAGACTTTAGTTCGGAAACTGGTGAGACGAAGTTGGCAGTATTTTCTGTTAGAAGTGAGTTGGAAACGAGGAAGAAACAGAGAAAGGAGAGTGAAAGTGGTGTCTTAGAGACGGGGGGGGGCGGGGGAGGGGGGTCAGGTCATAGCACTTGGCAGTTTTTGGCATGTGAAAAGGGAGTGAGGCGGTAAGGATGACATCCTTCNAGAGTGAAAGTGGTGTCTTAGAGACGGGGGGGGGGGCGGGGGAGGGGGGTCAGGTCATAGCACTTGGCAGTTTTTGGCATGTGAAAAGGGAGTGAGGCGGTAAGGATGACATCCTTCTTGAAGTAAAGTAAGAAACAGAAGAGGCGGTGGAGAGGGAGGCCCACACAGATAGGAAGGTGGGAGCATAGGTTAGCACCTCACTAAATTCCAACACTGAAAGAGAAGTAGAAAGTGAGCGCCCAGAAAGTGTAGTTGGTGAGAAATGGAAAATGCAAGACAGAAAAAGGTCTAGTCCAATCAAATGCCCCAGGGAGGTCGAATAAGAATGGTATGGTGAGAGAACCCTCGTCAAGGACCTGAGATGGGTTTCAGTTTTTGGTGTGGGACTAGGTGGAGGGATCTGGGACAGACAAGAAATTACCTTTGATCCAGTGCCTGGCACAGACTAGGCGCTCAATAAACGTTTGGTGAAATCTTATCGCAGGGAGCTTGGATGAATGACTGATGGGGGCCGCCTATGGGCGGTGGGGGCGCTGGCCAGGCGGGCGGCCCTCTTGGCCAATCGAAGCCTCCGCCTCAGTTCCGACCCCGCCCCGCCCCGCCCCCGGCCCCGCCCCCGCCAGTCGCCTGACAGCCGCCAGAGGCGCGCGCAGCCGCCCATCTCCCGGAAGTGCGCCCGGAGCTGGCGCTGCGGGCCGAGGTGAGCGCGCGCGAGCTGGGCTGGTCAGGCCGCCGCCTGGGGTCGGGCCTGGCGCTGCCCGCGTCCTCGCGGTACTCGGCAGGGTCCCCGGAACTGCGATGGTGCCTGCTGACGCGCGCCCCTTATCCTCGAAGCGCGCGCGGGGCGCGGCGAGTGCGGGGGAGGGGAAGAGGGGGTGGACCCTGGGGGTCGTGGAGGTGCCTGTATCCCTGCCCGGCTCTGCGTCCCTGAGTCTGTGAGTCCCTTAGGACTCTGGCTGGGTTTCTGGACTGGGATCGTAACTGGAGTCCTCCTTTCTGCCTTCCTCTAAAGCCTACAAATGAGCCTGGGAAGAGGGAACCCGGATGGGCTGATGCCTCTTTCTGGAGGGTGCAATCGGTGTTGGGCTTTGGTTGGAGAATGCATTGGTGGGGAACACCGCCCAGAACTACTTGAGGGTTTCAGCAGCGCTGGCCTCCTCGGTGCTAAATGCCGGTAGATACCCCCAGCCGTTAGTGACAGCTCCCAAACTCGCCCCCATAAATTTCCATACGTCTTGGCTGTCTCCCCAAGCACAGTCTTTAGAACTTACTGGGTTTAAATTTGGTTGCCACTCTGATCCACAGAGCCGGGTAATTGTGAGAATTAAAAAGAACACGAACAGGGCCTAATACAGAGCTGCTACACAGAATTAAAGAAAAAATGACTAGACTTTAGATGGTGAGGCAGACTTCATTCAGAGGGACTAGTACGATGGCGGGGGCGGGGGTTGCAGTAGCTGGGAGAGATTGGGTTGTATTCTGAATACAAGGAGATGTAGAGTTGATGCCAAAGAGGGGGAGTGAAGTGGGGGTGGGGGTGTGCAGAGGCGTGAATGGAAAATTACTAGTGGCAACATACTTGATGGGAGTTGTGATTGGAGTTTTGTGGAAGGTAAGCTAGGTGATAAGTCATTTGATCAGATATCAGGATAGTCACGGTAACAAGGTTGGAATGTAAAATTTTACTAGGTATGAAAGATGGGGGATTTTCCCTAAACTGCCCCAAGCAGATTGTTACAAAAACTACCAAAAGGGTCAAAGACAGAGCCCAGGACCGATACTGGTCAAAAAGAGGATTCAGGAGCTTGAACTAAAGTTTGGTTAAAGAGAATTTTTTTGTCAGTAACAGGTGGTGAGTAAACAGTTACTTCTACCATTATGTGTAGTTAAGTATACTTACCACTAGATGTACATTTAAAATCCATCTTAATTTGTAACAGATTTAATAAGTTTACCAATTATACATTTGGGATTTTTTATATATATATAAATATAAATATATATATATATATGTAACTAACAGAAGCAGATACTCCTGAGGTCACTGGGATAAAAATCCCAGTGGGAGGGCCTCCCTGGTGGCGCAGGGGGTTAAGCAACGCACTATGAAGCAAAACCGCAGTCACTGCAGCACGGGTTCGATCCCTGCCGCCGGCCAGAGGAGGGGACCCACATGGATAGCAGACCTCTCTTGCCTCGCCCGCTGCTGCTCTCGGCAGTGTGTTTCAGTCGATCTGCCTGTTCTGATCCCCGCTCTGTCTGGTGAATCCTCTCACCTCCCGCGACTCTGGCCTGTACCCCAGCTCTTGTATGCATAAATAAATAAATCTTTAAAAAAAAAAAAAATCCCAGTGGTGGGCCAGGGGTTAAGTCTCAGCACTATCAAGCTGTCCCCAGAGTGCTAACTCACATGGCACAGCAGACCTCTCCAGTCTTGAAGGTTGCTCCCTTTTAGCAGTGTGTTTCAGTAGATCTACTTATTCTGTTTTCCACTCTGTGTCTGGTGAATTCTTCCCTTCCAAACTCTGGCCTACAACCCAGTTTGTGTGCATAAATTATTCAATCTTTTTAAAAAAACCTATTTTTGAATTTTGAATAATGGAAGTGTTTTTCTTACTATTTTATGGGAGTATAATAACTACTAAAATCATATTTAAATATTTTTTAGGCTCATAGTTTTCCCTGAAAGTCATTTTTGTCAAATGTTACATAAATTGACATCTTGATTCAGGAATCAAGTAAATTTGAATAAGTTTACTGATCAGTCTCTTGCTATCTGAAATCTGTTGCTTGTTATTTAGAACTCAGGAGTCAAACAGATTTAGGTAGTGAAGACTACATGTATATTTGACTTTTAAGCATATTTAAAGCTGTACGTTTGCATTGATTTTTTCCTATTTCCTACAAGTTTTGATATGTTTTCATTATTCAGTATGGAATATAAATTTTCATTTCCCTTATGATTTTTTTCCTTTTAACCCACAGGTTACATAAGAGTGTTTTTAGTAATTTCCATTTACTGTGGCTTTCTAGATACCTTGTTATTGATTTCTAATTTAGTTGCACCATCATCAGAGAACATATACTTTGATATTCCAGTCTTTTGAAATTTAATTATGCTCATGGTCTGTTTTGGTGACTGATTCTGTGCACTTTATTTATATTTTAAAGATTTATTTTAAGCCCTTCTGATGCAGTTATTAGTGATTGGTCTCTCAAATAAGCATTAACAAGTTTGTTTTCCCCCTTGTTTGACAGATTTGTCTTTTTTATCACTGTTCTCTGTGATAAGCATTAACAAGTTTGTCTTTCCTCTTTCTCTTTTAATTTCCCCCCTTGTTTGACAGGTTTGTCTTGCATCCAAGGAAAAGGGAGTTAAATAGCACTTGTTGAAAAAGCAAGCTGACAAGGCTGACAACCCCTTCCTTTTGCACACCCTTGCCCATTCCCCCCTTCCCTTTTTCCTTTGTATAAATATCTCCACACTGCCAAAGAGCAGGAAGGTGGTCTTTCAAACAAGAGTCTGCTACCCTCATTTGTAGACAAATTAAACCACTTTCCTTTTACTCAAACTCTGTTTCCTATTATTGGTGGAGGGAAACTGAGGCCCGTGTTCAGTGTCAATTAATGTGCATTTAAATGAAAGTATATTCTGCTGCTGTTGAGTCTGAATGTCAATTGGATCAAGTTAGTTGATACTGTTTTCATGTTTTCTTTATCCTTAGTTATATTATTTTTTTTTGGGGGGGGAGTCTACTTATTCTACCAATTATTGAGAAAAATCTCCAACTATGATCAAAGATTTGTCCCTTTAGATCTGTTATTAGATACACATTTAGGTTATTTTAGATGATTTGACCTATTTTCAAGAGTCAAATATCCTTTATTTCCTTTTATCTTGAAGCTTACTTTGTCAGATACTAATATAGCCACACTAATTATACATTCTTGATGACTTACTTAATCCATTTCTCATGTTGAAATGGCCTTTTTTCCCTGTCTTTGAAGTCTTAGTCATATGCCTATATAGCCATATCAGCTTTCATGTGCTCACTCTTTGAATAGAATATCTTTCCTCATCATTTAATTCCAAACTGATTTGTCTTTACATATAAAATATTTCTTATAAACAGGATATAGTTGGGTCTTGCTTTTAAAAATCTAACTATCTCTGCCTTATAATTCCAGTGCTTAGTCCATTTATACTTAATATAATTATTGATATGGTTGGATATTGGTCTTTTTTTTTCACATTTGAGTTGTTTTTATTCTCTTGCTCTTTCCCTTTTACATTTTGGGTTATTGAGTGTTTCTACGTAGTCTTTATTGGTTTTTAAAGCTATACTTCTTTGTAAAAGATTTTTACATCCAGAAGTATGCATCCCTAAATAATCAAAGTTTGACTTAGAGTCTACTTTAATAGTTTGAAAATATCCCTTTATATTTCACGATACATTTCTCATTTCTTGCCTCTCATTTAACACCATACTCTTACCATTTGTCACTTGATAGGTAGCACCACTATTTTCCTAATTCTCAAAATTTCATAAGTATAATAATAATTTAGTTGCAGATTAACTGCATTTGCCTTTTTCGTATTGCTTTAAAAAATCTTTTGCTTCTACTTATGTTCTACTTTGTTATTTTTGCTTTTAAGAGTCAACTGACTTCTAAGGAAATTATAATAAAAGTGTAGTATTTTATATTAATTCAACATATACTTACCATTTTTGGAGATCTTTATGTCTTTCTGTAGATGGGAGTGTACTTTCAACTGGAAGAATGTCCTTTATCATTTCTTGTAGTGCATGTAACTGGTGACATTTTCTTCTAGCTTATTTATCTGAAAAATGCCTTTATTTTGATTTTTGTTTCTGACAAATGTTTTGGCTGGATGGCAAATTCTGAGCTGATAGTTCTTTTTCTGGAATTTGCATTTGGTTCTTTTTATAATTTCTATTTCTTGATGGAAAATCTCTTAAGACTACATTTTGGGCCATGTTGGGGTTGGTTTCTCTTAATTGTTTTTTCCACTTATTGTCGGGTCACATTTTCCTTTAAAAATGTCTAAATAAGTCCATTTACTTTAGATTTCATAGATGCTTAAGAATTCTATTATCTTTCTCTGAAGAGTGTTGATTTTAATTACTGACTGATCACCTCTGACTTGTGTTGGTGTGGTATTATGCCTTGTTAGGGCAGATCTTTGGAAAGTCCAAAGTGTTTCCCGAGTCCTTCTGATTTGATCACGCTAGACCAGTAGACTACTCTCTGGGTCATGTTGAGGCTTGCTTTCAGGTTTTTAAGGGCAGGTTTAGAGTATGCCTTACTCTAGGGTATGGTGTTGACTCCTAACATGTAACCTTTCTGGTATCTCAGGATGCCTTGTACATTAACAAAGTCTCTCCATTCTCAATGGTCAAAATACCAATGCCTTTCATCACTAATTAGCCTTCTGTTTTCCTTTCCTCTTAACCCTATAGTAACTGCTTGTTGTTAGACCTTACATAGTTTCATCCTACCCATATGCAGTCCAACCCATCGCTGAGGGTGCACAGGGAAATCCCACATAGACTTTTGTCCCCTACTCTACATCTCCCTCCTCTCCACTGTCCTGTTCCTCAAATTCCAGCCACTTCAGAAGTCCCAGATTCTGACATCTGCTTCCTCAGTTTAGCAAGACCCATGGACTCTTCTTGAGCTCTAGCTTCCTCCAATGTGTTGGGAAGTTGTCCCTATTCAGGCAGACAGATGGTCATGAAGCTTACCCCATAAGCTTTTCTCCATTCAGGGATTTCATGCTTGGCTGCCTATTGTTGCCTTATAAGTTTTATCAAATTTTGTAATTGATTACAGGACTAGTTTATACTACCAGTTACTCTGCCATGGCCAGAAACAAATACCAAAACACATTATTTATTAAGCACATAATATATAAATATGTCACTGTAGCACACTGACTTCTGTCTGATCATATCTGTCTGATATGAATGAATGTGTGAACTTTAAACAAAAAATAAATTTGATGGGGGCGTATGTATGTGAGAAACATGTATGTTGAACATCATGGGTTTAAACTGAGTAGGTTCACTTATACACAGATTTTCTTATGAACACATGGGACAAGGCATAATTTATGGTTCTTGATGTGTACAATCAGTACTATAAATGCATTTTCTGTTTTTTTTTATGATTTCCCTAACATCTTTTGCCTGTATTCCTAAGAATACATGATTCCTAAGAATACATTATAGGACTGTATTCTTCTTTTTTTTTAAAGAGATTTATTTATTTATGCATACAAGCACTGGGGTACAGGCCAGAGGTGCGGGGGCGGTGAGAGAATCCACCAGACAGAGTTGGGAGCAGAACAAGCAGATGGACTGAAATCCACTGCTAAGGGGAGCAGCGGGCCAGGTAGGAGAGGTCTGCCTGCACCATGTGGGTCACCTCCCCAACTGGAGGCAGGGATCTAACTCATGCTGCAGTGGCTGTGGTTTGCTTTATAGTGCGTTGCTTAACCCACTGTCCCACCAGGAAGGGCCCTAGGAGTGTATTCTTTAGGATTACATACTAGAAATATAACCAAAAATAGTGCATGATCCTTTGAAAATATCTTTATTTAAAAAAGATTTATTTATTCATTCAAGAGTTGGAATACAGGCCAGAGGTGTGGGTGGTGGTGGTGAGAGGATTCACTAGAGACTGAACAGGGAGCAGAATAGGCAGATCGACTGAAATACACTGCTGAGGGGAGCAGTGCCTGAGGCAGGAGAGGTCTGCCATGCCTTGTGGGTTCCGTCCCTGGCTGGGATCGAACTCATGCTGCTGCAGTGGCTGCAGAAGCCCACAATGCAGAGCTTAACCCCCTGTACCACCAGGGAGGCCTGCCTTTGAAAATATCTTAATGTTAATTTGCATTTATATTTCTCTTCTCTCTGTATAATTGTTGTTTTCTCAGTTTTGATACCATTCACCATAAAATAATGATCACTTAGTCCAAGACTGGAGGAATGTTTTCAAAGTAGTTAGTATTATTTGTAGGCCTCTTTAGCCTAGGATTGAAAATTTCAGGTGTGACATGTTTTTCATAGATTTCCAAATATACTGATTTTCAACATGGCACTGAAGAAGTCGCTTAAAAGTACATCTTTTGGAGAAGAGTTAATATTTTCAGTCTCACTTAGTATGCAAGTGTCTGCTCATATCAACATCAGCCTTTATTTTTAGGATGTTGATGTCTTTGTTCAGCTTTGTTTTAGATGTATGGATGTAGATATGGAAGTGTTTTGCAGAAATTTTGTTCACCTGTAAACCATAGTAAAATGGCTTCATGTGGTGCCCTTTTTCCCAAACCCCCAAAGTAGAATAATGAAAGGCACCACAGAAGCTATTTGAGGACCAAGAAACAGTGTTATAAAATGATAAGGGGATGGTCACAGTCTAGATATAGTAGTAGTGTTTTGTTTTGTGACTTCCAGTTATAATCTTTTGAAAAGGGAATAGTATAATTATTGGTTTTGAAAGATCTGTGATTGACTCTGAGGCTTCTCAGGTAGGGCATACAGATTTCTTCTTTTTGAAAACGTGTCCCTCTTCTTGTGTTAGCACTCAGTCTTTCTCCCTTGCTAGTGTTCCTGTGAGAGGCTCTGTGAAGACTCCGTTCTCCCCAGAGATAACTCCATCCCAGAAGCACTTCACCTGAAAGGACTTGCCAAGCCAGACAATGCCTGTTGAGTTGGGGCAGGCCCTCCTCCTGCTGCCGCCACTGGCGAAGGCTGAGAACTCTCCATTCTGTGGAACAGATGCTGCCCCTCAAGAGGAGCTCGCCAGCCCAGAGACTGCACGCCAGCTTTTCAGGCAGTTTCGTTACCAGGTGATGTCTGGGCCCCATGAGACCCTGAGACAGCTCCGAAAGCTCTGCTTTCAGTGGCTACAGCCGGAAGTTCACACCAAGGAACAGATCCTAGAGATCCTCATGTTGGAGCAATTCCTCACCATCCTCCCTGGGGAGATCCAGATGTGGGTGCGGAAGCAATGTCCAGGCAGTGGAGAGGAGGCAGTGACCCTTGTGGAGAGCTTGAAGGGAGACCCCCAGAGACTCTGGCAGTGGGTAAGCAGAGGGCATTACAATCTGTGCACTAGCTGGGGTCTTAGTATTGATAGAATGTTCCTGAAATCAATGGTATGGACTTTTCTAGACCAACAACCAGTTTTCCAGTTCTCTGATACCAACTGGTTGTCTTGAATTCAGTTCAGTTCTGACATTATCTAATGTTGGCTTAGACCCCAAAAGATAAGGGTCAGCTTCACAAAACTGTGCCTATTTCAGATACCGGTGGCAAGTTGAGGAGGCCTCTATACATATCACTGAATGACTAAATTTGGAAGTTCCCACAACTCCTGCCTAAGGTTTGATAATTTGCCAGAATGACTCATAAAACTCAGGGAAACACTTTACTTACCTTTACCTGTTTATTATAAAGGAAATGACTCAGAAGTTGTGGTGGCGGTACAGTGCTTTCATGTCCTTTCTTTCTGGTTATGCCACTCTGCCAGTATATTGAGGTATTCACCACCTCAGAAGCTCCCCAAATTATAGTTGTGTGGTTTTTATGGATGTTTCATTTACTTAAACATGATCGATTATTGACCATTGGTGATTGAAAATCTCTAGCCCTTTTCTTTTCCTCAGAGATTGAAGGGTGGTTCTGATCCTCTGTTTCCCTAGTTGGCTCCTCTGGTGACTATCCCTGATCCTGAAGTTACCTAGGAGTTTACTAAGAGTCACCTCACTAGCATATACTCAGATTTGGTTGAATGGGCCTCAATATAAATAACAAAGGACATTCCTGTCACTCAGATCCTTCAGGAAATTCTAAGGGTTTTAGAAGCTCTGCCAGGGAGCATGGAGCAAGACCAAATATTTACTTACTGTAACACATTAGTCTATCCCATTAATACGCTGTGACTTTCAATATTTTTCACACATTAGGAATTGAAGATAAACTCTCCTATCCCATTCTATCTTTAGACTAAAATGTTCGAGTAGTTCAACAAATGCCTGGATTTTACTTGACGGACACTATCCAATGAAACATCATTAGTGGCATATCTTGAAGGTCTCCCAGGCCTGGCTCAGGTCTCAACATTTGGCCTCTCAGGATGTTTCCCTTGTGGGTTCCTGCTGAACTAGAATGAAAGCTGGTTTTCTCTTTCCCTGTTGCATGCTGCTGAGGTTCTTATGATCTCCATAGAAGATCAGCTTTGTTTCTTTTCAGAACGTCTCTCACTCTGCATCCTTCAGTAACTAGTACTATCTGGTCTTTAGATCAGCATCCAAGTTCTAGGACAGGAAATATTATCAGAGAAAGTGGAATCAGCAAGTTGTCAAGTGCGGGAAGTGGAACCCCATCTTGAAGTGGTGCCTCAGGAGCTGGGACTTCAGAATTCACCCTCCAGGTCTGGGGAGCCACTGAGCCACATTGTGAAAGAGGAGTCTGACCCTGAACAAGAATTAGGTGAGGGGCAGTTATTCAAGGCTGTGTGTGGTACTCTCTTAGAATTTGGGCATGGGGTTAGTAGACCTAAGAGTGAGTAATGCTGCCCAGATTGGGATATCTCTGGGAAGTTTGGAAGCAGGATAGACCTGCATGAATTCCTCTGATTTTGAGATTCAAGGTCTGTAAATAAATCATTTTTTGGCTTTTGGACAAACCATTTGGATTTTGGTTTGGAAGAAAATACAGGTAAAACTATTGGGAAGGTTGGAGGGAGTTAGTAAAATCATAGATGGCCTCACAAATAAGTTCTAATCTGTGAAGATTTTTCTCTGTGTTCTGGAGAGAGTGGGTGAGCAGATTCTTCATGCTTCTGTTTCTCACTTCAGTGATGGCTGCTTCTCAGCTTCCTGCCCAACCTGAGGAAAGGCTCATCAGAGACCAGGACTTTGGAGCCTCACTTCTCCAAACGGTGCCTCAGGTGAGCTGGTTACTCTGCTTTTCTTACCTCTTAGCCAGATTTTGATTGAAAACCGGAGTATCAGCTTTGCAGTTTTCCCTGTGTCTATGTGGGGAATAGTGCTCTGGAGGGTACAGGAGAAGGATATACCTTTTCAGTTGTGCTTGTGCTTTCAAACACCAAATTGTTGGGCAGAAGTTTGGTTGGTAAAAAAAGATCTGGGATTTCTTTCAAATATTTCAAGCAGTTTGGAGGATTTATCATCACTATTCTAGTAAGTATAGAGTATCCCTATGAAAAGGCTATAAATTTATTAACATTTTAAATAGTAGTAGTATTATGCATACATATATAAAATTTCCTATATTTAGCTGATAACTAATTACCAACCACTTAACCCAAACAAACAAAAATCATTCATACACAACCCTGATATCTCTCCTCCAAACTAACAGGACTTATTTGCCTTGGAAGGATGTTGACAATCAGTGGAATCCTTTTTACAATCACTCCCTCTAATCCCTTCATAAGTTAAGAACTAAATGAATAGTGACAGAATAATGAAGTAACATCTCTACCCAGTGGTGCTTCACTATCAGAATCCATGACTAAGTTGGAATCTCTCAGAGTCTGATTATATTTACTGTGTTTTCAAACATAGTCCAAAAAAACTGTGTAAGGCAGTTGTGGCAGTGTCTCATAAAGTCACTAGATGGTGCTGTTTCCTCACAATTTGAGATTATTTTTCCCATCAATTCCTCAGAAGGTAGGAATTTAGATTTTTTTCCCTCCCCTTCTTATAAAAAAAGAAAAGAATGCAAGATGGCAGCAGTTAGTGTTTTGCCTCATAAAGTAAGGGGTTTCATTCTAGCCATCTCAGTTTCTTGGCAGTTCCCTGAGTTAGTTTATGGCTTTTAACTGGCGGTACATTGTTTAGACTCCTCTGAAGCATCTTTTCTGAGTTTTGAAGAGCAGACTGTGGCCCTTTGGGATTTAGGTGGCTGTGTTCCTTTTTGCTTTGTACTGTACTTGGTGGATGCTACTTTGGTGCCCATGGACTATAGACACTGTAGCCAGCAAACCAAGCAGCCCATCAGAGGGTGCTGTACCTGAAGTTCCCATCCTTTTCTCTGCCAGTGCTACAGCAGAGTGTGCTTTGACCATGAAGACTCCTATATCTGGCAGTGTTTGCCCAGGAAGGTTTTTCCCAGGAGATTGTTAAAGTAGCTTCATTCACAGAAGATTAACAACAACAAAATATCAAAAAGTTTGCTATCTCCATTCTCTTTCATCTGTTTCCACTTCTTTTTGATGTCCTGGAATGCAATAGGAAGACAGTTTCATCATTTCTCCTCTCAGTTCCCTGGAACCTGATCATTCATGACAGTAAGGCATGTCAGCTTTGGGGTTCCTGAAAATATACAGAGTACTTTACTTTTCTCTGCAAACCCTTGGAGTGAGCCCAGGAGGTTGAGTATCCTAGAGACTAATATGATAGTAAAATTAATATATATCAACTACTGGCGACTGACTTGCTGAAGACTTTGTTTTACCCAGACAATATATATTGATTGCCCTGTGTGTACTGTCTTGGAGACTAGGAAAGTATAATAGAGTCCTTGATTCATGGCACTTACACGCTAGTAGAGGCAACTGTTCATCAAAAAGGTGTGTGTGTACATGTACATACAGATAATGTATACATAAACTTTAACCACGTTAAATGCTGTGAATGGAGAGTACAGTGTGCTATGGAAACAGATGACACTTGTATAATTTCTGTTAAGCCTCCCAACAGTTTCTGAGTTTAGTGCTATTGTTAGGTAAGGGCAGGGACTTAGAAAGTTTAAATAACTTGCTCAAGGTCACACAGCTAGAAAGTGGCAAAGTTGGTCCTTGAAATTATCTGATTCCAAAGACTATACTGTACTCTACTATATAAACTGAGTTTCTAACACTTGACTTCTTTGTGGGGAGACTGAACTTTGAATTCAAGTAAGTAGATCTGCGTTGGATAGCATTCCCAGTTTTGAGTGTCCAGTCTCCAGCTCTGTGGGATGAGGCCATGTTTTAGGGATACTTGAGGGACACCTTTCCCTAGAAACCCTCATTTCTCCAGCAACTAAGAGGAAAAATGATTTAATGTTAGACCCTAGTGGGAGATTCCAGGTGTATTTAAACGCAACATCTCTCTCTGCTTTGAATCCATCCATCTGTATTTCGGAGTGAGACTTATGACTCAGTTTATTTTGTTATAATTCTTCTACCCTTTTGCTGATTTGCATTTGGTTTTCCAACAGATTCCTTTTTAACTTTTTTTCTCCTTCTTGGCTTTCCAGATTTTAATTAAATACAGGAATATCAAGTTCTAAATATTCATAGACTTTTATGGTAAGCCTGGAAAAGTAAAGGACAACAGTGTAGAAAAGGCTTTTATCTTCTCCATGTTCTCTGCTCTTCAATACATGCAAATTTAGAAATCCAGAACATGAAATCTAAATATTTTCTAGCCTGGCCAAGAAATACTGATGTAGAAACTATAATTTCCCCCTTGGCCTACTCCCTTGAGCCTCCTCCCCTGATGTCTTAGCTCTGGTGAGGGCCAGGACACTTAGATACATTCCTTCCCCCCAGCTTTCCTATAGGCAGGGAAGGCAGGACTCAGAAACCTTCATTGGAGTCATGGCATTACATTTTTCTAGGAGCAATGGAGGCACCTGGATTCCACTCAAAAGGAACAGTACTGGGATCTCATGCTGGAGACTTACGGGAAAATGATCTCAGGAGGTGAGGCTGTAGACTGGCCTTGAAGGAGGGAAAAATGGTTTAGCATTTTCTCTGTACTCTTAGACGTAACTGCTCCACCTAAAGTTCCCTGGGTAAAGGGAAGACACTAGAGACACAATTTCCAACTTGGGTGAGTTGGGGCTGACAGAGTTATAGTAAGAACTTCCTTGTATTAAAATTACTCTGTTTGCAGGGGCTATAATGGGTACATTACATAAATAACATCTTTAATTTTTGGTGTGGGTGATGCTATTCCCATTTGAAAGATGATGAGAGTGACTGTCAGACTAAATCACTTGTTTACTGTTACATAACTTGTAAGTGCTGATTTATGATGGAACTCAGTTGTGGCTGCCCTAAGTTGATGCTCTTTCTACTAAACCACCTGTTGAAACCAACCACTGTGTGGGTTAGTCTTGACCCTTCTCTGGTCTGCCAGGTTGTCTGATCCAGCCAACCAGACTTTTCTCTTTGTAGCCTTCACCATAGATCCTTGTCATCTTGTGGGTCTTAGAAGTTTCACACATCTTTCTATGATGAGTTTCCCTAAGTGGCCTCCAGAGCCATATATTCCCCTCCATACTCAGGGTGCTCCTTAGAAAGATACATCTCGGGTCTCAGTGTTCCCCATTCATCTCAGCCCAGGTCTTCTTTCTCTCAGTACCAGGCATTTCCAATTCTAAGCCTGACCAGACTAATTCAACAGAGTATGGAGAAGAGCTGGCAGGATTACACCTTCATGTCAGCGAGAAGATTCCAAGACCCATCTGCCTAGGTGAGTGAATTTTCTTTGGTCCACACCATTTCTAACCTCCTTTCATGAAACTGGAGGTGGTGGGCGAGTATTACAATATGGTTTCTAATGGTTATCTCTAGTCACGATCTGGCTAGTCTGGTTTAGTACTTAGGTTGGGTCTCCTTGTTTTTGGCTGTAGGACTGTTGACATGTACATTAAATCATGGAAGAAAGACTACATATTGGATCTGCTGCCTCTAGCCTTGTCTGTTGTGGCAACTTTCTCTGTGAAAAGATAGTATAGATTGTGAATAAAATAAATATGGGAGGAATTATTTTAGTAAAAAAAAGATGTAACAGCTATTATCACCCTTCTTAGCTCATTTCCCTTTTTTTTTTTTATTATTCTGGTAGTGAATAGTAACCAATTCATGTTTGATAAAATAAGACAAAGTGAAAAAACAAAAAAGATGTTTTAGCTAATATCTTTGCACCTAACTTTCATTAAACAATGGTTGAAACAAGTATTTCATCTATATCATGTGTTTTAAGACTGAGAAAGAAGTAATATGAACTTGTTCTTTTGTAAAATAGCAATCACTTTTCGCCTTCTACACTCTTTCTAAAAAAAAGTGGTTGTGTAAAACCTGTCTAAGCTACACACACATACACACAAACACAGACACACACCTACTGAAGATGAAAAAGATGGAGAAGAAAATGGGAGTTGTATAGAAGGCATCTTTCTCCCAGCAGGATCTAATTATTTTCCTTTGCTCACATGCTGCTGGGAGAACAAATATCAAGTGAGACATATGATTTTAATTTTGAGCAATATATTATAATACTATTTTTTAATGATTCCTTTGGAGCAGCAGTATTTTTAAAAATGCATGTCATAGCCAATTTGTGGATTGTGAAATCATTCTGTAGGGTTGCAACCAGCATGGAGAAAAATGAAGTGATAAGATTGAATGAAAATGATAAGAATACAAAAAGAAAATATCAGATCTCAGGGTAGTTAACATTTCAGAAAATTTCTCCCCAAATATGTATATGTGTACTGTATTTCAATATAAGTATATTTCATGCTGTGAGTAGTAGTCAAAAAAAGTTTGAAGATACTGCTTTAATGGTGGTTGCAGTTGGATTTAATACAAATTCTGGGAAATCAATGTAGCAATCTTGGTGAACATGGATGAGACCATGGACTAGGGCAGAAGCTGCAATAATGATCAGTTTGGTCTAAACGATTCCAGTTAGTCTGCCTGCCACATCTGTACTCAGACCAGGGGACAAGTCACAGGAAAGAGTGCGGAAAAACAGCTCATAGTTACAACAGGTCAGCAAGGGAGTAAGCTCCCAAAAGCCACATACTCACACTTCTAATCCAAATTCCAAGGGATTAAAAAAGTATTTGGAACAATGATTTTAAAGTAGTTATTTGGAAGAATATTGAAAGGCTAGCTTAAATAGTTTTGAAAGAATATTTAATCAATATTAGATGTATAAATAATTAGCTGTCCCTTTAAGAACTAAAATCATTAAAATGATGATATATTGACATAAAGATAGATGCACAGACCAATGAAACAGAAAAGGGAGCCAAGGAAGAGAAACTGGTCTGTATAAGAATTTAATGTAAGATAAAGGAAGAAGTAACACAGATCTGTGGGGTATGAGCAGTATCAGGAAGACTCTGGGAAAGGGAATTAGTTTAAATTTTATGTATGCCATATTCCCAAGTAGGTTGGAAATAGATGAAAAAGACAAAATATGAAAATAATAAATAGGTGAATATTTGACTCACATCTGGATGGGTAAGATTTTTATAAGCAAAAAGCAATGGAAAACATTTTTAAGGAAATGAGTAATAGATTTGAGATCAGGCTTAGTATGTTTAAAGAAATCCTACTTCTTGAGGTAAAAATAACCCTAAAAAAATGAAAATTAATTGGGGGAAAGCGGTTTTAATGAACATGACAGAAATGATTTTTTTAAAAATTAGATTTATTTAATTATATTTTACATTATTTGTAGTCCCCAGGGAGTCTCCACCACCATTTCACCTGTGTGCCATCACCTCAGCCCCTTGTGTGCCTTCTACCCTCATCCCCATCTTTACCTTCCCTCTCCCCCCCCCCCCATAGTCCCTTTAGTTTATCTTTGACCTTTTGGTCTTGTTGATTTTTGTTGTTGTTGTTTGTTTGTTTGTTTTTGTTTTTGGTTGTAATTGCCCATTTCCTTGAGCTTACTCTTTTTTTTTTTTTTGGTAGTTGTTGCTCTTTCACATTCTTCCCAAAAGTGAAGTCATCTGATATTTTTCTCTTGCCTTTTGACTTGTTTCACTGAGTATAACTCCCTCTAGCTCCATCCATGTTTTTATAAATGGCCCTAGTTTATCATTTTTGATTGCTGAATAGTATTCCATTATGTATATGTACACATCTTCTTGATCCAGTCATCTACTTTTGGGCATTTGGGTTGTTTCCAGGTCTTATAAATTACAAATACTGCTGTAATAAACATGGGGGTACAGGTGCTCTTTTGGATCCGTGTTTTTGTGTCCTTTGGGTAGATGCCTAGGAGTGGGATTGCCGGATCATATGGTAGTTCCATCTCTAGTAGACTTAGGAACCTCTATATGGCCTTCCATAGTGGTTGGATTAACTTGCATTCCCACCAGCAGTGTACTAGGATACCTTTTTCACCACATCCTTGCCAGCATTGGTTGTTGTTGGTTTTTTTCATACGCACCATTCTTTCCGGTGTGAGATGGTACCTCATTGTGGTTTTTATTTGCATTTCACTGATTATGAGGGATGTTGAGCATTTTCTCATGTGCCTGTTGGCCATGTGTATGTCCTCTTTGGAGAAGTGTCTTTTAAGTTCTTCTGCCCATATTTTGATTGGGTTTTTTACTTTTTTTTTCTTGAGTCTCACTAGTTCTTTGTATATCTTTGTGATCAGACCCTTGTCCGTTGTGTGGAACGCAAAGATTTTTTTCCCTTTCAGTGGGGTTTCTCTTTGTTTTATTTAATGGGAAATTTTTTTTTAATACAGAAAGAATTAATGCATGTTGATAAGAAAAAAAATGACTTTCCCAGTAAAAAATGGTCTTGGGTATGACAGTATCTCAAAATGTGAAAAATTCCTCATTTTGTAACTAAGGAATTAAAATTTATAACAATGAAAAAACCGTTTTTCACTGATACAAGTGGCAAGTATTAAGACATACTCACACTTGAGTATTGAACACCCACCTGCCCTCTGCCCAGCTTCTCATACCAGAAGATGACACAGTCATTCTGGAAATTGATTTTGGCAGTGTAAGTGTCAGGCACGTTAATAACAACATTCATGCCTTTTGGAACAGCAATTCCACCTTGAAAATCTCCTATAAAGTATTGATCAGAAATGTGGTCAAATATTTATGAAGAAAAATAACTCATCACCCACATTGTTATTTATGGCAGCAAAACACAATAAACAACTTAGGTTTCCACAGCAGGAAAATTCTTAAATACATTTTGTATTACTATCATGTGTCTATTATGGCATCTCCCTGAGGGATCTTTATTTAACTCTTTAAAATGATATTTACGAGGGCTTAACGACAAGCAAAGTTCCTTTGCCAGGGAATATATGCTAAGATTTTGTGATTTCAAAAGTTCAGCTTTAGTTCTCTAGTAGATTCCTGAGTCTCCAGCAGATAATTTGAAAGACATTAAATAATAGAAGGAAAGAAAATAATTCTTTAGATGATAAAAACAAAATTTTAACTGTTGTGTGAGTTAATAAAACACAAGTAAACACCTTCACACTACAGCTGCACTGTGCATTGAGATCCTAGTAAAGTGACATTAATGCATTTCAGGACTTTTTGGGTCGTGAGTGGGAGCAGCCCTGTTAAACTGATAAATACCACCACTTACAACTTAAGTGCTACAAAGTCAGGTATATAGAATTGTACATACAGTATGCAATCACTTTTGTCAGAAAAAAAAGCCCATGTGTGTAAATACATCCTACATACATACTACATACATGTAGATTAAATGAGAGAGACCAGAAGAAAAATATAGGTTCCTAGTGGTTATCTCTAGGTAGTATGATTGAGGTTGACTTGCTTTTCTTTATATTTTTCTAATATTTTCAAAATATCTTTAGTGATTATATATAAAGATAAAGACCAACCATTTATTAAAGTAGAATCTTTTATAATGCACTCGTATTCCCTGGGACTTGAGAAATGCATGCTGCATCTTTGTAGGGCTGGGAGCCACAACCCTCTGTGAATCCTCCTCTAAGACCCCCCTGTGCTGCTGGCCATTATCCTTGGCTCCATTCCTGACTCGAATAGCCTGACCCCAAACAGTGAAGTGAGTGCCAGGTACACAGACTGGACCATACTTGCCTTCCTCACTCACTGATGCCCCCTCTTGGTAAAAAGACTTAATGTTTTATGATGATCCCTTTTTTTGACATAGGAGTTAGGAAACAATATAACATTCACTGAACTATTTCAAATGTTCTTTCTTCTTTCAGGAGATAAACAGGAGAATGACAAAGAAAACCTGAACTTGGAAAACTACAGGGATCAAGAACCCCCCGGTGCTTCCTTCCAAGTCTCAGGAGCAGCACCTTCTCAGGCTTCCTTGAGTGATCTCTTCAGGGAGGATGAGCAGAGACACTTTGGAGGAGAGCATCTCTCCGAGGCTCAGGAAACCCATCAGGGTGAGGGCCCAGGGGGACAGCTCTCCCCTCAAGAAAGGAATTCTGGGAGACAGCTAGGCCAGCACTTGCCTAATCCTCCTCCAGGAGAACTGTCCATGCTGTGGCTGGAGGAAAAGAGAGAGGCTTCCCCAAAAGGACAGCTGAGAGCCCCCATGGCCCAGAAACTCCCCACCTGCAGGGAATGTGGGAAAACCTTTTATAGGAATTCTCAGCTGGTTTTTCACCAAAGAACTCACACGGGAGAGACATACTTCCAGTGCCCCACCTGCAAAAAAGCCTTTCTGCGGAGTTCAGACTTTGTGAAGCATCAGAGAATTCATACAGGAGAGAAGCCCTGTAAATGCGATTACTGTGGGAAAGGATTTAGTGACTTTTCAGGACTGCGTCACCATGAGAAAATCCACACAGGAGAAAAACCCTATAAATGCCCCATCTGTGAGAAAAGTTTCATTCAAAGATCAAACTTCAATAGACATCAGAGAGTTCACACAGGAGAGAAACCTTATAAATGTTCCCGTTGCGGGAAAAGTTTCAGCTGGAGCTCAAGCCTTGATAAACATCAAAGATCCCATTTAGGAAAGAAGCCATTTCAATAGCCAAGTTCTCTATCTGCCCTTCCTTTTTAAAATATTTAGCTCTATTTGGAGAAATAGCATTTCTTAAGAGGATTTCCTGTTGTCTTTTTTTCATGGATTGGAGAGGAGAACCTGAACATGGTTTTGGACTTGGAGGATATACTGGCTTCTGTACTGGATTTCACACTGGTTTTGACTTCTATATCAGGACAAGGAATAGTCTTCATCTATTAGTTCATCTTTTCTTTTGGATCCCTTGTGGGAAAAGTATCATGTAAAGACCTGTTTTAGAGGTGCTTTTTGGGAAGCGTTTAAATAGATTTGCCACTATTGCTGCTCATGGGAAGAATTCAGCCCTTTAGAACTGGGGTTCTAGAACAGATCTCTTGTTACAGAAGGGGGGAGTCTAGAGGGCCAATGAGCTCTCATGTGTACTTTGTCATGGTTGAAAAATTAGCTTCAAGAGTCCCTTGTTTTAAATAAACCTAGTTGAGTCACTCCCTACCTTGTGTTTGAAATGTCCACTGTGTTGACTGTAACTCAAAGTGCATTTTCTCATAGAAGACTTTAAATGGTAGGTGGCCTCCTACGTCGGCCTATGCAAATTCACCAGATTTATCCATCATCTGGACAGTGATAGGAAAACACTAACCTGGTGTCTAAATGTGAGGCCTTACCCAGTACTGGGCAGTTTGTCTCTGGTGTCCGCCTTCTAAACCCACCCCCTACTTGCTTTTTTCCCCTCAATCTGCCCCTCTTTCTCCTGGCACCCTATATAGGTTATCATTTTGGCAAAATGTTCTATGTTTTAAAATTACCTTTATTACCCCATTTTGTCTGAGATGTTAGGAAAAAAAAATCAGTAGTATTTATCTTATTTATAGTGCTGTCTAGAGGGTTTTTAACACATAGTTAAGCTCCCACTGGTCCTTGTCATTAGAAGTTGCATGCCACAAACTGCTCAGCTCTCATTTAGTGACAGACTTCCACTTTGGTTTTTCTCTTTCCTGTCTGATTGTACTGTTCTCAGTGAGGGTCAGAAGGATGATCCTAAAGTGGATGGAGCCTGTCTCCCTAAAAACAGATGAAGCCATAGGCAAGAAAACGGGAAGTACATTACTGGTTGATGAGAGAAAAGAGACAACACTCAAGCTGGAGTTTTTGAACTCCAAGAGGGGAATTCATTAATGGTTATGTCCTCAGCAAATTGATGTTAGGTAATTTACTGCATAGATGTATGAATTAATGAAGAATAATGATCACATACTGCTTTCCTTATCCTCTACAGCAGGGATGAACAAAATATGGCCCACTGCCTGTTTTTGCAAGTAATGTTTTGTTGTAATGCAGTTACACCTGCTTATGTATATTCTCTATGGCTTCTTTGAGTGATGGTGGCAGAGTTAAGTTGTAACAGAAACAGCATGTACCACAGAGCTTAAAATATTTACTGTCTGTTCTTTTGCAGAAAAAGTGTGGTGACCATGATCTAGAATAATGTTTCTCAAAATGTCACGTACATATAATTCACTTAGGGACCCTGTAAAAATGCAGACTGGCACAGGTGAAAGCAATAGCCCTAGTCCATGGACTAGCAGGTACTCTGGTACTGAGAAGGGTGCCAAGTCACACTGTCAGGGTTTATGTGTTCATGGCTCTTTTCTCTCATTCTCGTCATGATCATTTATGACTGAAGCTCTCAAGGCCTGGACCAGACACAGTTGGAGAAGAAACCACTTTATTAGGAACGATTTGGTGTTAGGAAATTCTGCCCTAGTTCTTGGGTTCACACTCTTACAGCTCAGTCTCACTTTCGACATTTCCCTTCAAGTTCCCTAAAGGAATTCTACAGAATTGTGAGTGTTTAAGATTTCTTACCTTTCTATGTGTCACCCACTTGTCCCTCTGGGAAGCTCCAGCCTAGCCTTGTTTTCTCAGTGACTGCAGGAAGCTAGATTTGAAGAAGCAAGGCTACTCCAGCTAGGACCCACTTAGATGGTTTCTCCTTAGTTTTCAGGTTGAAAGTCCACACGTAGGTGGGTCCCCGCTGACAAGTCTTGTACACAGGACAGGGGTAGATGCTACGGCAATCCTGCTTATCGGCAGGGATGGCCTTGATGAACATGACAGGCATGGGGGGTGTCAGATCCTTCAGCTTTGCCTCTGTAATCATCCCAGCCTGAGGACAAGAAGATTAGGACATCTTAGATCAGACCTGTCAGAAGATCCCAAAGATGAGAGGCCCCTTCACAGGCTTTCTTAACAACCCATGATGGAATGCATTTGATACATTTAGAAGCTATATTTCTACTCTTTCTCAGCTTAAATCTTTTCTTGAAGTAGAGATATTTATCACACACAAATGAATTCCTTTCAAGTTTGAATGATCACTCATAGTTTTGATGTTTGATTCATTCATTTCATATACATATCGACTGCAACTATTTGCCAGATGTCATGCTAGGTAGTGTGGGATTTAAAGATGAGTAAGACGTGGTTCCTGCCAGCAAAATGCTTACATGTTAAAGTTTCAGTTATGTCCTGTTCATTTCATGTGGTGTCTTCCACCCGCTAGGGCATTTGAACTTCTTGAGCAGGAGGAACCATATTCTATCTTTACTCACGTAATAGTGACAGGAATACTCTAACGTTCCAAATTGGGTCTTTTCTAGCTTACTGAGCTATTTCAATAGAGTTATCTAGGGCAGTTTTTCCTATGACATCTGTGGGACAAAAAGCTTCCTTGGGCAAATAAGCTTGGGAATAGGTGCTTACCGTTCTCTGGTCTTAAAGCTTTACAATGCACATAAGCACAATGAAGACAAAGAGAAGTTCTTGCAGTAAAATACAGTTTATTTAACCTTTGTGATTTCCAAACTTAAATCAAGGTGCGTAGGTAGGGTTGCATCCTTCTATAGACTGGGGCAGGCCCTGTCCCATACATCTGGCTTGTGGGAACTGCCACTTTTAGATAAAGCACTCTGATCTTTGTTTCCATTTTTTTAAAAAGACTTATTTTATTTACTTATGCATACAAGAGCTGGGGTAGGCCAGAGATTGGGGTGTGTGTGAGAGAATTCACCAGAGGGAGAGTGGGGAGCAGAACAGGCAGATGTACTGAAATACACTGCTGAGGGGAGCACTGGTTGACAAAGGAGAAGTTTGCTGTGCCATGTGGGTTACCTCCCTGGCCAGGATTGAACTCATGCTGCAGTGGCTGCCAGTACATAGTACTACAACTTAACCTGTTGTTTCACCAGGGAGGTCCTCCAACCTGGCTTTCTTATGACTCTGAAACCATGGTGTAGTGGCAATCCTGTCATGTTTCTGCTTAACTTGCAAGAACAGCAGGCTCGTGAGAGTTAAACTACAGGACAAAAGTACCTCTATCCAATTAATGAGGAAAAAGCAGATTTTCTATAAGTTGACAGTTGTGTTTGAGACTAGGTCAGAAGGGTGTTTGCTGTCTTTTTTTTTTTTAAAGGATTTTTATTTAGTTATGCATACAAGAGCTGGGATATAGGCCAGAGGAGCAGGAGGTGAGAGGATTCACTAGAGATAGAGTGGGGAGCAGAACAGGCAGATCGACTGAAGTATACTGCTGAGGGGAGCAGTGGGCAAGGTAGGAGAGGTCTGCTGCACCATGTGGGTCCCCTCCCTGGCCGGGGATCAAATTCATGCTGTTGTGTCGCGGATGTTTCACAGTGCGGCGCTCAACCCTCTGTGCCACCAGGGAGGCCCGTGTTTGTTTGCTGTCTTTGAGGTGATTTCTCATTGTCTGAACAGAAAAATAACTATGCAAGACAGAACTAAGATGCTCAACTCATGGTTAAAATGGACAACTTCAAAATCAAGTGGTGCTCAGTTTGTTGTAGTTGTGGAACCAAATTCTAGTTACACCATGATTCAGCAGAGAAAGCAACTAATTACATTCTACCAGTGTGCTTTTTTTTTTTAAACAAATATTATCTTTGTTCTTCAGCCTTGTAAATACTGCCCAAAGCCCCATCCTTGGGAAGACTGATTTAAGCCTTGTCTCCATTATTCTGCCATGTGATCTTACATGTAACTCATTTTTATCTCAAAAACTGGTGGCAGGGTCTCCCTGGTGGTGCAAGGGGTTAAGCATTGCACTCCACAGTCACTGCAGCATAAGTTCCATCCCTGGCCAGGCACAGCAGACCTCTCCAGTCTTGTCCACTGCTCCCCTTAGCAGCAGCAGCGTATTTCAGTCAGTCTGCCTGTTCTCTTCCCCACTCTGTCTCTGGTGAATCCTCTCATCCCCACCCCCACAACTCTGGCCTATACCCCAGTTCTTATATGCATAAATAAAATAAAAATCTTTAAAATAAAAAGCAAACCAAAAAACTGGTGGCATGATTTTTGGCCTTTATCATTTGTTGGTGGGCCCATATGTACATCAACAGTACCATTCATTGGATTTAAAGCTTACTCTAGTATCAGCGCATCTTAATTCATTTTACCTAAAAAGACTTTATTTCCAAATAATGTCATATTCTGAGGTTCTGGGCAAACATGGATTTTTGGGGGACATGATTCACTGATCTACATTCTATATGCTTACTTACATGTCCTGGTATCTTCTAGATATTTAATAATTTTTCTCCATTAGCTTTGAACTGACAGCTATGAATAGTTTAGTGGCACTTGGCTAAGCAGGTCATGTGTATAACAAATAGAAACTTGTTCTAGAGTTATCCATCCTTGTTTATGTCATTTAATCCAGTTATCTAGCTTGTTTGCATTTCCTATCTACAACAAAATGTCTTGACTGATCTTATGATGACTCAAATATTCACTAGCATTCAGTGAGGAATTCTTTCAAACTGTCACTTTAAATGACATCTACTGGCTCCCCTTTACTGACAGGTAATGATGTAAAAGGGAAATGGGATTCCTATTTTCCTAGAGCTCATGAATGAGGAAGGTAGACCCAAGAAATGAAATACCTCCAGATCATACAGCAAATTTTGAGTACTCCTCCCTGTACCAGGCACTGTTCAAAAGCTTTTACATATTATATTAATTCATTCAATTTTCATTGTAACTCTATTTTCCCATTTACCAGTTGAGTAAACTAAGATTCGGAGAGAGAACTATATCCCAAGGTCACAGAGTTAATAAAAGGTGTTGCTGGATTCAGAACCAGACAATCTACTTCTAGACTCCTTGCACTTTCCCCCCTTACTGAGGTAACATTGGTTTACAACACTGTATATTCTTTAAGGACAGAGGTCCATGCCTCCTCAGAGTTACCACAGGACCCTATTATCAAAGCACCCAGAATTCTTTAACTTAGGCCAGTAAGTCCCCTCCCCAACTGGCCCTTATCCTATCTCTCCCTCCTATCTCTAGCAACCTAGAATTAATTTTGTTAGTTCCTTTTCCCCTTCTGTATATGGGTGAAATCGGGTATTTGTTTTTCTCCTCCTGACTTATTTCACTTAGCATAATATCCTCCAATTCCATACACATTAATGCAAATGACAAGAGTTCATCTTTTTTAATAGCTAGTAGTATTCCATCTATATAGATACCACATCTTCTTAATCCACTGGTCTGTTGATAGGAATTTAGGTTTTTTTCATAGCTTGGCTATTGTAAATCACTGCAATGAATAGTGCATATATGCATTAATGATTTTTATATTATTGAGCAAAGGCCTAGAAGTAAATTGGCTGGATCAAATAATATATCTAGTAGATATATTTTAGTAGATTTGAGAAATGGTTATACTGTTTTCTATAAGGCTGTACCAGTCTACATTCCCACTGATAGTGCACCAGGGTTCCTTTTTCTCTACACCTGCACCAGCACTTGACTTTTCTTTTCATTTTTTTGAATATGGGTCATTCTCATTGAAGTGATCTGGTATCTCATGTGGTTTTGATTTGCATTTTCCAAATGGTAATGCTGAGCATTTTTTGTGTGCCTGTTGACTGACAATCTCTGTCTTCTTCGGAAAAGTGTTTAACTCTTTTGCCCATTTATTGATCAGGTTCTTCATTTTCTTTTTTGTTGAATTGTATCAGTCCTTCCTTTGCAGATCTTGAATATCTGCCTCTTGTCAGATGTATGTACAAAAACTTTCCTTCAATTAGGACTTCCCTGGTGGTTCAAGGGCTTGGGTCACAGCACTGTGAGGCTATCCGCAGCAACTGCAGCATGGGTTCAATCCCCGTTCAGGGAGGTAACCCACATGGTGCAGCAGACTTCTCCTGTCTCATCCACTGCTCTCCTCAGCAGGTATTTCAGTCTCTCTTCCTGTTCTGTCCCCCACTGTCTCTGGTGAGTCCTCTGGCTTGTATCCCAGTTCTTGTATGCATAAGTAAATATTTGAAAAAAATCTTAAAATTTTTTTTTCTCCATACAGTAGGGTGTCTTTTTGTTTCAGTGATAGTTTCTTTCACTGTTCAAGAGATTTCTAGTTTGATACAGTTGTAGTTGTTTATTTTTGCTTTTCCTTTCCTTGCCATTGGAAACAAGTTCCCAAAGGTACCCTTGAGCCCAATGTATTGGAGTTTTACCTACATTTTCTTCTATGTATTTTGTGGTCAGAACTCTTTTTTTAAACCACTCCTTTCTAATTGCTCTGCAAAACCTGACTCTTCAAATCAACCCCGCCTGCATAATAATGGTTTGACAATCTCAAGAAAAATTTATCTAGGTGAAAAGTTCAGAGGCATCCCTTTCAGAACCTATGTGGGAAGTTATGTGTATTTAATCAGCCCATAGAGGATGCCTTCTGGTGCATCCTAGCTTTACCTGTGCATCCCAGCAAGCTCCTTCCATGAAGAGGCCATGGACGTAGGCCCCTTCCCGAGGAGGGCTTCTGAATTCCTCTCTGTTCTTCTTGGTCACATCACATTGCAGGGCCATTTGGTCCAGTGGCCACTCATTTTTGCGGGCCATAGACTGCATGATGGCGGTCAGGAAGGACTGAGGGTTGAAGAAGCCTGTCAGCCACACAGTAGAGGGCATTGCAAAATCTCCTATCCAAGCCTCCAACTCCTTGATGCGGTTAAGTAGGTCCAAAAACCAGACTGCCAGGCCTGCTGTGGAAGGATAGGCTCGTCTGGACCATGACTCAGGCACTGTGTCCAGGTATAGGGCATTCTCTAAGTTCTCCATGTCGCTGGTCATGGTCAGCTCCCCCTGAGAACGGAGTGAGACAAGAAAGAGTGAGGGGGAGCAGGTCCCCAGAAACAAGTGGCTTTGAGCACCTTAGTTCATGGCACCTTGGCAGATAGGACGTGACTTGGGGGTGGGGGACACAATCCCCTGTCTATTCATTTGGAAGGTTTGTCTCATAGAGGCCAGTCATTTCAAACTTTTTCTGCTCCAGTGATATCAGTGTCCACATCTCCACCCGACAGAAGTTAAGCTGTGCTGTGGATCTCAAACTGCCTATGGATTTTGTGTTGATTCAACACTACCTGAAGGCTTGAGCCTCACAACTCTCACCTGTCTTTGCAGTAGTCCAGCAGGTTTTTACCTGCAGCTTAGAAACACAGGAAATCAAAGACTGTAAGGTTTATATCCCACACAAATCAAGGTATTCCTTCAGAAATCAAGGTATAAGATACACAGTCAACTTTGTTTTCTTCTTCCAACTGCTAGGCGAAATTTGTAAAGATAGGTTTACACTTAAATCCATTTTTAAATTAAGATTTGTTACTGTGGTTTTATCAAGGATCTCCAGCAATTTTCCAACGACCCATCTGTATTGCAGTGGTTTCTACACAGACAAACCTTGTGTTATGGCCTGAATGTGGGTCCCCCTTATAATTCATGTTTAGATCTTAATGCCCAGTGTGATGTTAGGAGATGGGCATCTCTGGGAGGTAATTAGCTTATGGAGAAGCACCCTGAAAAGAAGATCCCAGAGAGGGCTTTCCTTATGTCTTGTGAGGACACAGTGAGAAGATGGCAATCTAGGAACCAGGAAGGAGACTCACCAGACACCAAAACTGTTGGTGTTCCCAGCCTTCAGCACTAAGAGAAATAAATTACTGATGTGTATAAGCCACCCAGCCTACAGTATTCCTTCATATTAGCCCAAACAGACTAAGGCAAGCTTTATCCATTTGGTATAGAATGCTGAAATGGAAGAGAGGCCTGCCTGAGACCTGGAGTCACCTCGCCTGTAGGGATTGGAAAACATGGGATTCTAGGTTGGTTTCTTTCTCTTAATTTTTGAAAATGTTAACTTATTTTTTAAAAAAGATTTATTTACTTATGCAACAAGAGCTGGGGTGTAAGCCAGAGGTATGTGGGGGTGTGTGTGAGAGGATTCACCAGAGACAGACTGGGAAGCAGAACAGGCAGACTGACTGAAATACACTGCTGAGGGGAGCAGCGGGCGAGGCAGGAGAGGTCTGCTGCGCCATGTGGGTCCCCTCCCTGGCTGGGGATCGAACTCGTGCTGTAGTGGCTGTGGATGCTTCATAATGCTGAGACTCAACCATTTGTGCCAACAGGGAGGCCCTTCAAAAGTCATTATTTTCAAAATTAACACCTTCCTTAGGATGAACATATTTCAGGTCTTGAATGACAGAAATGAAAACCTGATTCCTGAATTATAGAAAATAGACTAATAACTTCTTTGTGAACTTCCCGGAGAAAGTGTACTTATTACATATACGCTTTCTGAACTGTAGAGTCTGGTGGCTGGACTATTTTAATATATAAATACCTTACTATTTACTCTTTACTTAAATAAAAGCCAGACATCCATAATCAGCTCACTTCCAAACAGACTAGCATGAATGAATATGGTCCGAATTATAGACTTTTTTTCCTTTAAGTAAATGGACTTTTTTATAGGGATAGAAAATAGACCTCATTCGTATGTTTGCTCAACTGTTTTGAGGCAACTGAGCAGAATAGTGTGTTATGAAGGAGACTGAGAGCACCACAATGACCAACAGCTGGAGTAAGTGTACTCTATCTGCCCAAGCATGTCGCTTTTAACCACAGTTAAATTAGGTGAACAAAAGTCTCTTTTGGTAGATTTCCTTGATTGCTGAATGAATCCTACTATTGAATTAAAGTAGAAAAAAAATTCTCTTTAGTTGGAATTTCTACTTTCCATGGAAGCTTCTGAATAGAGACTATACCGTATTGCTTGTATATTTGAACCCAAATGAACTTTTTAAGACAATGTGGTCTTGCTCAATGAATACTATATTTCTATAATAATTCATTATTATATGCAATATATTATGTAACACATTTTTTCATAGAAATAACGATTATTTAGTAAAATTACAATGATTAAATTTAGTACAAAGAAAAAATCACTTAAAAGGACTAAATTCTTTCTTTTAAGAGGTGCCATCTGAGCCATGTAACTTTTTCTTGCTTAATGCACAATTTAGGATCTTCTAAGTATAATGATGACTAAAAGTGATAAGGAAGGATATCTTTGCCTAGTTCTAAAACCTAGAGTAAAAACACCCACTATTAAATATGATGTTAAGATTTTTTAAGATGTATTTTATTAGGTTGAGGATAACCCCTTTTATTTTTTTCTAATATTTTAGAATCAAGATTTCATGTGCCTTTCTTTGCATTTCTGAAGATAATCTTATTTAATACATTAATATGATGAATATTCAAACCAATCCTGCATTCTAGGGATGAACCCCATGTGACCATGACATATTATCCTTTTCTTATGTTCTATGATTTGATTTACTAACATTTTGCTAAGAATTTTTGCATCTGTGCTTATGAGGAATATTTGTCACTCTTTTTTTTCCCCTTATAATGCCTACAGTATCCAGTAATTCTGCTTCATAAAATTTAATGGAAAATGTCTTCTCTGTTTTTTATTTCAATTAAACTTTGAGATAATGCAATAAGAAATAAGACAGATTTGGTTATTGTTTACCCAGTTTTCCCCAATGATGATATCTTTCAGGACTATAGTATAATATCACATATAGGATACTGATATTGTGAAGGATACTGAGTCACAATACAGAACATTTCCATCATTGCAAGGTTACCTCATGTTGCCCCTTTAAAGCCACATCCACTTCCCTCCTGTCCCCACAATTGCTGTCACTGCCAGTAACAACTGATCTATTTTCTATTTAAGTTTGTCATTTCAGGCATATTATATAAATGCAGTCATAGAGTATGAAGTCTTTTGGGATTAGATAGTTTTTAAGTTAGCATAATTCTCTAGAAATTCTTCCAGATTTTTACATGTAACAAATAATCCATTTTAATGCTGTGTAGTATTCCACAGTTATATGTGATAGGCATAATAATAATCTCTCCAAAGATGTCCAGATCTTAATTCCTGGAACCTGTGAATATGTACCTTACATGACAAAATAGGGATGTTGCAAATGTGATTAATGAAGGAGTTTGAGATAGGGAGATTATCTTGGATTATCAGTTGGACTAATATAATCACAAAGATTTTTATAGGAGGCAGACAGACAGGAAAGTCAGAGTTAGAGACAGGTTGCAAATGCTAAGCTGCTGGCTTTATGGTGGAAATGATCACAAGTCTTGAAATGTAATCTCTAGGAACTGGGAAAGACGAGTGAAATGGATTCTGCCCTAGAGTTTGCAAAACATGTACAGATCTCCCTGCATCTTTAGCCAAATGAAACTTATTTTATACTTCTGACCTCTAAAACTAAGATAATATTTTGAGTCACTAAGTGTCTGGTAACTTATTACAGTAATAACAGAAATAATGCAGTATGGATGTATCACAGTTTGTCTAACTATTCACCCATTGATGGACATCTGGGTTGTTTAAAGGTTTGGCTGTTATGAATAAAGTTGTTATAAACATCTATGTACAGATTTTTGTGTGAACATAAGTTTTCATTTTTTTCTGGGATAAATGTCCAGAAGTGCAATTGCTAGGCTGTATAGTAATTACATGTTTAGCTTTTTTAAAAAATAAATTTATCCAGAGCGGCTATACCATTTTATATTCTTATCAGCAAAGTATGAGTGATACAGTTTATTCACATCCTTGTTTGAAATTGGATTTGTCACTATTTTTTACTTTAGTTATGCTGATGTCTCATGATTTTAATTTGCATTTCCCTAATGTCTAATGATGATGACTCTCTTTTCATGTGCTTATTTTCTACCTGTAAATCTTTTCAGTGAAATGTCTTAATCTTTCATCTATTAGAATCTAATTGAATTTTTTACTAATGAGTTTTGACAGCTATTTATGCATTCTAGATACTAGTCCTTTTTCAGATATATGGATTGCAAATAATTTTACCCAGCGGTAGCTTGTCTTTTCATTCTATTACAAGGGTCTTCTGCAAGCAAAAATTTTTAATTTGGACAAAATCCAATTTCTCATTTTATGGTTTGTGTTTTTGGTGTTATGTCTATGATTTAGTTCCTATCCCTGGAAGCATTACTTTTTATTTTCCTAGAAGATTTATACTTGTCTGTATACCATAACTGAATTCCACTTTGAGTTTATTTTTTATAAGGTGTGAGACTTAGCTTGAATAATATTTTTGCCTATTGTGGCAAATGACTTTTTTTTAAACACCATTTATTGAAAATCTATCTTATCACCAGTGAAACAGTCTGAAATTGGAGTTGTTACCATTTTTTATTTTATTTGCTCTGATGTCTCATTACTTTAATTTACATTTCCCTAATGTCTAGTGATGATGACTATCTTTTCTACAAGAGAATCTATTGGGATATTTGGACAGGTCTGCTTCCAGTTTCTTTATTTTCTTTTGTTATGTCTTTCAACAATACCACACAGTCTTGATCACTGTAGGTAAATCATATGTCTTGAAATTAGGTAAATTGCTTCCTTCCACCTTATTCTTTTGTTTCAAAATGTTTTTGCTATTATAGTTCCTTTGCTTTTCAACATAAATTTTAGAATAACCTCTCTGTATCTACAAAAGATTCTTGCTAAGTTTATGGTATGGTATTTTGAGAAGAACTTCATCAAACCTGTCTATCAATATGAGTAGAATTGATGTCTTTACCATGTTGAAACACGTCAACAAAGAATCTCTCTCCATTTTTAAATTCAGTCCTAGTTTTAAGCATATAAGTCTTGTGGTGATAAATTCTCTCAGAATTTTCCTTTATCTGAAAATGTCTTGATTTTGCCTTCTTTTCTAAAGATACTCTTTATCTAGATAGAAGTTTCCTGAGGAACAGTTCTTTTCTTCCAGCTTTTGAAAAAATTGTGCCATTTCCTCCTGATCTTTATAGTTTCTGATGAGAAATCCACTGTCACTAGAGTTGTCTACATTTTCTGTCTTGTCACAGTCTCTGTCTTGCCTGGCCTTTTGACAAGAGAATGAGAGATTTGGTTAGGACTTTGTGCCCACTGGCATTCTGATTTGCTGGTTCTTCCAGCTCCAAGTGTGGGATAGATGAGGCATAAAGATAACCAAGTGAACTCCCCACTATATCCTCTCTCTGGGTCTAAATTCCTTAAGCAGTCTTCATTCTTCTCTACATGTTCTAGAGTCTTCCCTTGCATTCAGGGTTTCTGTTTTATATTGCATTCAGGGTTTCTATTTGTACTTGACTGAAGGAATAGGGAGATGTATATCTACTTCATCTTCCCAGAAGTTAGGATCTGTGTGAATTGATATGTTTTCATAGTTTCTATTAAATACTTTGTAGAATTCTCCAGTGATACCATATGGGTCTGAGATTTTCCTTGTGAAATGTTTTAAATGATGAATTCAATTTCTCTGATGGATAAAGGCTTAGTCAGGTTATATGTTTAACTTGGATAAACTTTGGTAGATAGTCTTTCAAAGAATTTGTTCAATTAATCTAAGTAAATTTAATCGCAGAATATTATTCATTTGATTCCATTATAATGCTTTTAAAGCCCATAAGATTTGTGGTGATTTTTTAAATTTCTATTCCTGATATTTATAAGTTGTGTATTGTATCTTCTTTTCTTTCAAGTCTGGATTAATATTTACATATTTTATTGACTAAAGAACCAACTTTTGGTTCTATAAAATTTTCCTGTCCTCAATTTCATTAATTTCTACTCTTTATTATTTCTTTCATTTTATTTGCTTTATGTTTATTTTACCTTCCTTTCTCTAGTTTTCTTAGGTAGAAATTTATATGATTGATTTAAAAATTTTTTTCCTAATTGCATTTCATGTTATAAAGTTTTCTCTAAGTACTGCTTCTGCTACACCTTAGTAATTTTTATAAATCATACTTTGTTATTTTAGTTACATTAATTATAATTATTTAGAAATGTGCTAATTTATAAATATTTAGGGATTTTTCTAGGTACTTTTTGTTATTGATTTCTAGTTCAACTCTGTTATGGTTGGTGAATATATCCTGTATAATTTTAATCTTCTCACATTTATTGAGACTTGTTTTATGGCCCAGAATTTAGTTGATACTGGTGAAGGTATGTGTACTCTTAAAATATATGTGTATTCTGCTGCTGTTGCAGTGTTGACTTGTTTACATATCTTCTTAACTGCAGTTTGACAAACAAGTATGTACTATTATAGGCTAATAAGCACATTTAATTAAAAATGCAGTATATAGGATTTTTAAAACAAATCTGGCAAAAATGCAAATTCTACAGTGTATGTTGCCAATTAGAAAACTCAGTCTTTCTGTTTATGCAAGTGCTGTATGACAGAAGTTGCTATGATGATGGGAATGTTCCAAGTCAGAGCTAATAAGGTCACATGTGGTTACTACAGACATGGAATGTAGCTAGTATGCCTAAGGAACTGATATTTAGGCTGGTGGCAATTGATTAAAGACTATAGGCTGAAAGTATCTCTATTCAGGTACTGCAATGTAAGGCCTTAGTGGAAAAGGACTTGCCTTGTTGTTGTGTTTACTGCAAAGGAGAGCAGGTAATTTTCCCATGTAGAACAGTTCCTTATTCAAAGGTGAATTAACACCCTCTCTCTATAACAACACACAGCTATTAGAGGTCAAATTTTTAGTCCACGAGAAGTACTTCTCCCTCTGACCTCTTTGCTGGTTCTGTTCCGTAGAGTTAAAAACTTCCCCTATCCTGCCACCCTCTTACATTCTCATTTTTCCATGTATACATTTCTTAAACTCTCTCCTACCTAACTGCCTTAGCACTGTGCTTCCTAAACTTGACTTCTCAACTATGTGAGTCAACTCATGCTATCATGGCCAAATACTAGGGGCTGGTAATGTCTACAGTCCAATATCAAGATGCTGCCAAAATAAATTCTCTGAAAAATCATTTTGGTTTTTGTTAAATCTGCGTGTGTCTATGAGAGTATGTGCACATGTGAATGTCATCTGTTACATGAGTTGATAAAGAGTGAAGGTCCCCATCCTGGAGTTGTCCCATAACATGACCTAACCAAGCTGGGTCAGCAGTACTACAAGAAGTGTGATGGAAGTGTCCTGGTCCTTTGGCACATCCTTTGAGTGGTGGTTGAACAAGAAAAATAGAGATGAGCTGAGAAGGAGCTCCAGGCTTCGTTGTTTATTTGTGCAGGTGTTTTCTGGTCACCTCCCCTGCTAAGTCCATTATTTACTCTCTGTCTCAGGCCTCAGAAATGAGCTGTCTCTGAAAACAGTGAAGACATGTTCTCTCTGATTTTTGTTATAGGAAGAAATGATGTGCTTAGATTGAGAAGATATGCAATATAGAGGATTTTTAGGGCAGTGATGTTTTATAAGATATGATAAGGTTGGATACATGTTTGTACATTTGTGCAAACTCGTAGAATGTACAACACCAGGAGTGAACCCTCATGTGAATTACTGACTCTGGGTGAGGATGATTTGTCAGTGTAGGCTCACCAGTTGCAATAATTATTTCACTTTGGTGGAGAATGTTGATTGTGGGGGGAGGCTGCGTGTACACGGGGTCTGTTGGAAATATTCTGTACCTTCCTCTCAATTTTGCTGTGAACCTAAAACTGTTCTAAGAAATAAAATCTGATAAAATATATGTGCAATACTTAATTTTTAGCACCCTTCAGAAGTCTAGAATCATTTTGATAGAATGTAAAATGTTGAACTTGGCTTTCTTAGAAATTTCTTACATCTGCTTATAAAATGATTCTAATTTATTCTGACAATGATTTTGCATTTACTTAATATGAATATGTAAGTGATGGCACCTTAAACAATGTACTATCTCTTAGGTTTTGCCAGTTTGAGAGTGAAGAGGAGCAATTTAGGGAAGAAAGATTATTCAGCTTGTAGTTAGGTTTCTAAACACAGATATTCCCATGTCCTTGAGCAGAAGCTGAAATGACTTTTTTTTTGGAGAAGGGGCTACATAGAAACAACAGCAAATCCACCCCAAATCCATGAAGTCTATAGACTAAGATGATAGTTCCTGATAGGTGTTCAGAAAACATTAGTTTCCTAAGATTTTGTCAGGTTGGTAGAGGTTGGGTGGGTTAACTTGAAGTTTCTGTGCGAAAATAGACTCTAGGTAAAGGCTCAGGTTATAGTACAGAAAAGAAACTGCTTATATGAGTTCTAGCCATTTTGGTATGGCTTCCATATTAGGGGGCAGCAGTCTATTCACACGGCTATCCCGCCAATGAGTTGGGCCATGTAAGGGCTATGGGCCAGGGCAGCTGGTGATTGTAGGTTATTAAAGGGCCAAAGCAAGGCACCTGTTTCAACTAAGTCACACACGGTGGTCAGAGTACAGACTAGAGTTGCTTTCCATGTCAGCAAGCCAGACTTCAAGACTGGACATCTTTCACATACTTATAAACACATTTTTGTGAGGTATAAAGAATAAAGAAAAAAATGTGATGGCATCAAACATTTGAATGATAAGATAGCTCTCAGTCTCACCCAGCTTCTGGGCAGGCTAAGCCTTCCCCTAAGAGAGCACTGACCCAGTGAAATATAATGCAAATCACAGATGGGAGCTGCAGATGTAATTTAAAGTTTTCTGGTAGCCACATTTTAAAAAGTAGAAAGGAACATGAATTTATTTTTAATATATATCTTATTTAACTCAATATATTTAAAAAGTCAAGTATTTTAATATAAACTCAATATAAAATTAATAGGATATTATATAGTTGAGGTTTTATATTTTTGAGACTTGATGTTTAATTTACGCTGACAGCACATCTCAGTGTGGACTAGCCCATTTCATGGACTGACTTGTCATTAGCAGCTCCAATCTTAGGCAGGGTAGATCTAAGGCTTTAACTTACGTCATTTTCTTACTTAGCAGACTATTCTAGGAAGTCTGCTATTCACAGTTCTTTAAAAGTTATACCTAGGTGTTATTTTAAAGTAATAAAGCATCTTTGAGTGTATTGTACATCAGATGTTTATATATTTGGTTGGTGGGGGTTAGTATCTTTGACCAATTAGCTCTGGTGTATTATAGCTGGTTCTTCATTCTGTCAGGCTGACAGTCTGGTATTGACTCTGGTGAATTCTGAAGGGGATTCCTCTCTAGGAACATGGTTGTGGCTAACTGACCCCTGCTAAGTGACCACCCTGCCTTCCACTACGACTTCTGTCCACTTTGTGTTTTGAGTTCCCACAGTATTCAGAAATTTAGAGTTCTATGTCTCTCAGTGCAGATAATAACTTTTGTAGTAGCATTATGGTTTCCTGTCCAGCCAATAATAAATTACTACAAAAAAGTTTTCTTTATCATAAATGCTGAGAGTATTGATTTACTGACTGATAAAGTCGGATATTTTCTAATGGTGCCTAGTCCAGGTAGAGCATTTGGATTTGCTTATTTGATGTGCTAGGCAGCATGAGCTGCCCTATGTCCCCCTGTGCCCAACCTAAGAGTGCTAGAACTTCAAAGGAACTGTTAAAGAGAAAGAAAGGAAATGAAAAGCTCAGTCATGATTTCCTCTGTCCTCCTTACCCCACACTGGGTCAACTACTCAACAAAGTCAGTCATACTTCTATGGGAGTAGTATTCTATGGGAGGCTTAGGGCTGAAAAGGGAGCCTTCCTCTTTGCTCCCTTCATCGGTCTCGGTCCAGGGGGGCCTTCCCTCCCCTGAATGTGCTAGGTGTCATGGACTCCCCTCTCTTCTGCTGTTTCCTCTACTCTCACTTCTTGCCAGTTTAGCACTACCTCTTCCCTAGATGGAAGAAGTTTTCCTGCTCTGAACTCTGCTGTCATCCGCTTTTACCTTTACTTTCCCATGAATCCTTCTCTTCAACTTTCTCCTATTGACTTGCCTTAATACTATGCTTCATGAACTTAACCCCTCACCAGAATTACCTGGCTTTTTCTTGAAAATATGGCTTTTACCCACAGATGTTGGTGGGATTGGAGGGTGGAGATGAGAATGCATATTGTGATAAACCCCCAGGGAATCTGATGACAAGGTCAGTTTGGGGACCTGTCTTCTGACAGCACTCTTTGAATGGAGGTTGCTCTGCCTTTCAACTCATAGAGGTATCAGAAAAAGGCCATATATAGCTATCCAGTCTGCTTCTGGGTCATTGTGCTGGCACTATCCGTTGTAGCTTGCTAAATTACTGTTACTCCCCATGAGTGGGGCCCGTTTCTCTGGTCAATCTACATAACCCTTAGAGTGGGCTTAGGGTCCCTGCTTCTTGATCTGAACCTCTGGAAGAGTCTTCTTGTCTCCACATTGTTTTAATCTGACCTTTTCTAAAAAATCTCCTGAATGCCAAACATCTCTTCTGGGGCCTTCCCTGATTCCATTTTCTCTTCCTTCTACAACTTCACTGTATGTTGGCACTTAATTGATTCACACTTATATTAAAATACATATGTGCATTTGTTTTCCCAAAGACTCATTTGGAGAGGATGGCTCCCTTTTCGATCTCCTTTGCATCCTCCAATCTGGAGTGTTCATACTTGCCCAAAGAGCTCATCAATCAGCACTGCTAGAACAAGACTGAAAGAAAAGAGAAACTCCTTCCCCACACCCCTCCTCTTTGCACAGCACTCCCTGTGATTCATGACACCAAACTGCAGTGAAGGCTCTGGGAAGGAAAATGAGCACATGGATCAGAAGTCGAATGGGTAAATACATTGCACCAAACTGCATGCATTCAATAGGCTAAGATTGCAGCAAACCAACTCAAGTTGTAGTTACTAGTATACACCTGCATGCACAGTAACGGAACTGCATAATATGACAGGCAAAAGCCTTACTAACATTTGAGGTTGTTTTATGAAATTTTGTATTTTGTTCAATTACAAGATGGAATGGAATTCTGGAAACAATACCAAACACTGTCATTCTTCAACCTCTCTTTACCTTATTTGACCTCTGCTTCCTCCTTATTTCCCTTTAACCATATTGGGAGGGAAATGGGAAATTAGGAGGTTTTTTTAAAGCTCATTCACTTAGATTTTGTAGCCTGTATCAGAGGTTCTGTGTGACCACACATGAAGGAACTCACAATGGGACCATGGTTGTGGAACTTCAAGAGCCAGATACAAGGACACATTCACCTCTGGACATCCAGAGCTCATTTGCATTTGCAGTTGGCTACAAAATAGGGTTCTCAATTTTCCTCTGTCTGGGTTACAATCCTTTTTAATAAATATGTCAACAGTTACCTTCCTAAGCTATTAAAAGGCAGTAAGATCTCCCATTTGTCTAACATCCATGTAGATGGTAACAATAGTGCTTCTCTATCATGCTCTGTGCTCAGAATGTGATGTAGTTATCTTAGGGTAATTGGTAGTAGAAAGAGTAAACTCTAAAATAGTATGGAAATATCAGTTTATGTAGTATCTTGAGTCCTTCAGAAAGCCATGAGGTTGTGGAAAACAAATTCTTGCTCTGATAGTGTCACGATAATAGTCTTAGGTGTTTACCATGTGCTAGGCATTGTTCTAAACATTCTATGACCATCAATTTATTTCATCTTTCCAAAACCTTCTGAAGTAGGGCTATTATCCCTGTTTTATAGGTGGATAAACTGAGACACAATGAGATTGCAGTCACTTTGGGTCATATAGGGAGGAAATGGAAGAGCTGGAAGTGGATCCTGGGCAGTCTAGTTCGAGAGCCCTTACTTTTATTCAGTACACATTTTGGCCTACTAAGAAAGCAACTTCACCTCCATCAACAATAGGTCATCAAGGTTGTCTGGCACTCAGCATAATCTCCTGGACAGCTCACATCCACCAACCTGCCATTTAGTCAGCCATAGCTTATCCATGGAACTCAGCCTACCCATTCATCTTAGCTTCCTGCTTCTAGAGATTTAGGTCTTAGACTCCCTACAGCCGCCTAGACATTGGTTTTTGGGAGTGACACCTTCTTGAGCATTCAGATTACTATAGGAGAACTGCTGTCCAGCTCCCAGGTCCCCCCTTCCCAAGGGGAAGAGTGTGTCTCTCTTCCCAAGGTTGGGCTGTGTCCTCTGGCAATGGCCCAAACACTGAAAGCCTCACTCACCTTTAAGCCAAGGTCCAGCTCCCTTAGGGAGCGCTGGATCTCTCTAGTGAGGACATTCATCCGTTCACACTCCTGGAAGGCAACCACAATATAGGGGGTGCGCTCCTCCACCTTGGCCATCAGCTCTGGGATGTTAAACTCATCTGTCATCCGCTCCAATATTTCTTCCAGAAGTGACTTGACCTGCCCCACAACAGAAAACACAGGGTGAAGATGGGACTTCAACTGTCCAGAAGGATTCTATTTCCTTGGAATATGGTATTAAAGATGCCAATAAGGGTCTCCCTGGTGACACAGTGGTTAAAGACATAGTGCTGTCAAGCTATCACCAGCCATTGCGACATGGATTTGATCCCGGGCCAGGGAGCTAAGCCACATGGCACAGCAGACCTCTCCTGTTTCACCCACTGCTCTCTTCAGCAGTGTATTTCAGTAGATCTGCCTGTTCTGCTCCCCACTCTGTCTGTGGTGAATCCTCTCACTCCCCCTGCCCTGTACCTCTGGTCTACACCCCAGTTCTTGTATGCATAAATAAATAAATCTTTAAAAAAAGATGCCAATCACTCATCCCTGGTTATAATGTCACTTGTTCAGGTCAACTGCGCCAGGAGTTGATGATGACCACAGATGGTTTCTCCATAAGCTGACCAGTCCCCTATGACTTGTGTGTTGAACACAGGTGCCTTTTTAAGAATTGGGAGCTATAAAAATCCAGACACTGACTCAGCTATTTGTGAGACACTTAGATGTAGGGTGATCATTTTGGACCATGTAAAGCTGAAGTGGTGAGGAGCAGTGATGTATGTATAGATTTCCACTCTGAGTTTCCATATGGTTGTACTGTGGTTTCTACTCTTGGGTTTTAGAAGAATCATTCCCACCTATCATCTAAGCCTTTGCCACCACCTTGTGATTCCTTTTGCCACACAAACTGTCAGCTAATTAGACTGTGGGAACTAACCTACTATGATCTTTCCCCTGGAAAATTGGAATTGGGGCATTGAGATACAGGGTTATTTTGTGGCAAGTATTTAGAGTCTAGTGCCATTTTGAAGTAAATCAATAAGCCAAGAAGGTTTGTCAGCAGAGAAGAAAAAAGAAACAAGTGCCATCATAATAGACATGAGGCTAGTAGAGAGAGCAAGGACTGGGAGACAAAGCCAGTGAGTGAGTGCCTGCCCTTCCTGGTGTCATACACAAGTGGATGGCTATTGTTTTGGTCTGTTCTCCAACTCTTTCCCCAACTTTTTTGTTAAATGCAGTTTAATTAAAGCCCCCTTTTTATTTTTATTTTTTATATTTATATATATTTGACATCAATTGTAATCCCCATATATTCCCCATCACCATATCACCAGTGCACCATCACCTCAGTCCCTCATGCTCCCATCTGCCCTCAACCCTTCCCTTCTTCCCTCCCCACCAAATGGTCTACAGGGGGCCCCCTTTTCAAAGTGGTCTACAGGGGGCCTGCAAGCACATGGCTAGGGGTAGCTTACTCCCTTCCTTTTCAGGTGGCAGTGGAGGGAACACCTGATGCCATATACTCTGCCAAACACTTGGTGTCCTGGGTCCCCAGCCCCAGTCTAGTATAAACATAAAGTTACCAAGTTTCCAGTCGGGATTAGTGAGAAATGAGAGAAGTTATATTTTGAGTGAAGTGAGAGGACTTATATTTCAAGTAAAGAGCAGAATATGAGACTAAACAGTTCTTCTGTAGAACATAGAAAATATAAGCTGAATATCCTTAGTATAAAGGTTTGTTTATTGTTTGGCATTGATAAATAGTTTTCATTTAATTTTTGAGAAGACATTTTATTTTTGACATAAAGTACAGTGAGTCCTCACTTAACCTCATCAACAAGTTCAACTTTAGCAAAATGATTTGTAATGAAATCAATTTTACCATCAATGAATTGATATAAACAAGAGTTACAATCTCCCAATATACTCTTGGTCATAAAAACATTATGAAACTTCTAATAAAAAGCTAAAGTACTTCTAATATTATTATTTGTAATCATTCATTCATTGTCCAACCATTCCAGTTCAGGGTGGTGGGTGGCCAGAGTCTCTCATGGAGACTCAGGATGTAAGGCAGAAACCAAACCTGGACAGAATGCCCCACCACTGGCACTGATATTTTTCTCATTGATGTGAATGCTTAATTTGTCGTAATGCTTATCAACATTTACTGCTTACTTTTTGGGTCATAAATGATATCACTGACAGGTGAAAACCAGAAGACACAAACTTACCGATGAAGTATCAGTAGTAATTATTTTAAAGTCTGAGCCCAAAACAGGTCCTCATCTCTTGTGAAAATACCTCTTCCTCATGTTTTGGGGGTTCAGCCACTAACCTCAGTTCTCCAATGATCCCAGTTAAGCCCATCATATTATCTTTCTCAGAAACATGAAAATTTGGATCTCAAACCTAGGATTCAGGTATAGAAAGTGGCTAGAGCCACTGACAGGATGGAGGTAACTTGGACTATCCTCTTTTCTTTCTTCTTAGGAGCATAGAGTAACTAGTTTCTATTCCTTCTTAGGTTGATTCCTTTGATATAGTGAACTATTTCTTGCCTATACTAGCTAAATTAGTCTCTGTTGCTTACAACCAACAGACTATGACTGAATTACAGTTCTGTTATTTACCCATGGGAGTTAAGCAAGTCATTTAAGCCTCAATTTTCTCATCTATTAAAATTTCCAAAAGCATCATTCCCCACCTCCCTCTCTCCTTCTTTCCCTTTCTCTTTCCCTCTCACCTCCCTCCCTCTATCCCACTCTTTCTCCCAGGACTAATATGAAGATCAAATCACATGAGTTGATAAATGTGGTGGCATCTAAAAGCTATAAAGAACTATATAAATGTGAAGGATTATTAATATTCACTTTGCATTGTATTGTTAACATACAATACATTCTCCAGGAAAAGAGCTGACGTTAGAAAAGAGAAAGTAAAAAACTCATCACCTTGTCACAAATGGATCTCGGGTGCTGTCATAGCAAAAACTGAAATGGAATTTTAATGGTACCTGAAAGCTGCTGCTGGGGTTAAGACAAATGGCTAAAATTATATCATATTTCTGTCTCTGGAGCTGAATTTGAAGAAACATCCCTGTATCAGTGAGCTGCCATGTGGGCATTATTCACAAAGAGATGAAAAGATAGTTTGGGGGCATTGTTCCAAAACACATCGAACATGGGGAAACAGTGTTCTCCTCTGATACTTAGACTGTGGAGGAGTTGGAGAGCAGGCCTGAGGAGGAAAGGACTATGAGGGAAGAGAGTAGATCCATAGACAGAAAGGGTACTTTATGCTCAGGGAAGCTCAGGAGCCCCTTCTTATAGAAGAAGTGAATTCCAAGGGATGTGATCTACTTTATTTCATGAGGAAATAAAAATTTAAACCTTACAAATCCATATGGTATTAAAAATGAACTCCTTCCATATTTTGTATTTTTTCCAAAATGGGAAAAACAACTATTAATTTTTTGGTTTATAATTTCTGCAGATGTCTTTCAATGCATGTAACTCTGTTCCTGTATTCATCTATCTCCCATCTATTCACCCACGCACCCATCCACCCATCCACCCACCCACCCACCCATCCATCCATCCATCCATCCATCCATCCATCCATCCATCCATCCATCCATCCATCCATCCATCCACCCATCCACCCACCCATCCA